>CM065377.1:47244182-47594182 GCA_033060915.1 Euryodendron excelsum | reverse complement strand
CTGAGTTTAGAGAGACAAAGAGGAAGTGGGGTGGCTGTTCATGGTGGTGGCCATAGCTGGATGATTTTCCCAATAGTGAGTTTCGGTTGAGAGAGGGAAAGGGCAGAGAGAGAGAGAGAGAGAGAGAGGGTTTACAAGTTTAGAATTAGTGTAATGTGAACTTTGGAGACTTGCCACGTTATCGACAACAGCAAAACCACTCCCGTTGGAGAAGAGAGTAATTACATGATCAATCTCATCATTAGTTAAACTAAAACAAGTTTGTGTACAAGCTAGGGGACTTTCCATCTTGCCAAACAGTCATTGATGGATTTGGTGTAGAAAATGTGAAAGCTTTAAATTTCTTGTACATGAACTTGTGGTAGTACAGACTAAATGAAGATGCTTTAGCTGAAAAATCATATAGCATCAAACCACATGCACCATGTGACTCTCTGCTACTACAATTTCTACCATTCAAGTTATGGGTTTTAGCTTTAGAGTTAATTAGACATTAGGTCCTTAGCATTGCATTTAATTCGAGAAATGTTATATAATTTTATTTCTCAACTCATTTTCTCACTCGAAGCACAGGGATAGCATTGATGCACTCATGATCTACGCGCTCATGTGTTGTTAACATATTTTAGTCATGCAATTTAATATTTTTGTAAAAATATGACATTATTATTTGATGTGTTATAGCAAAGGTTGCATGTAAAAAAATTTGAATATCATTTCACAATTTTAGTCAATGATTTGTTTGTCTACATTGTAGGATAAGTATTTTTGGAAGGAGAAATTATTTAATATGACATTTTTAATAGATCAAGTACACTAAATCATCATACTGAATAATGTTTCAAATTTACTAAATAATTTCTTTGTTGTAAGAACTCTACTAATAAATTCATGTGAGACTCACGTGTCTGTAGGATAAGAAATAGAATTAGGCGTCATCTTTTGATAAGAAAAAGAATTATGCTTGTAGGACAATAATTACAATAGTCGTCAAATAGATAAACCAATAATTCCGTTTTCGTCATGTGAGTGTATACGGATGTGCCTGTATATGTATATATATCTATATACCATCATTAGGGTTTGGATCCGTGTCTGTATATCTGTACGTTCTTTGGCTCTTCTCAATTGGTTTCAAATTATTGCTTCTTCTACGGTTCTGTGTTACCGAGTTGGTTATATTTGAATGGTTTGATAAAATTTTGCAATTAGTTAGACACATGCACATGCATATATACATACAGACGTAGATTCAGGTTTCCAAAAGAGGATTTAAAGTGAATTTCCATTATCAACTCAATGTTTTTACCGATGATTTTTGTCCTTGAAACCCTAGCTTACACGTTTGTTTGCATTTATCGTTCTAGCAATCTTGTAACAGTGGATAGGAACCGTTGATGACTGAAATTCTGAGGCACATTGAGGTTTGAGTGTAAGGATGAATTGGAGGCGACTTATGGTGTTGAAATTCACTGGGATGCTCTCTCGCTAGCTTGTGACATTGCCATCAGATACTCCAATGGTTTGTTGGCCTGCATTTTTTTTTTTTTTGACTGGCAATGTTCACTAATGTTTGTCACTTCTTTTTGTATTTTTGGTTTTACAGTTCTATTGTCTAATGAAGAAGAAAGCGTTTCTGACAATCATGAAGTTTTGCTCCATAATAAAGCAGCAGGGCTATTGGAGAAAGCCTGTGAGAGATTGATGCACGACCTTGACACTGATGCAGAGGAAAATTCTTTGGATGTGGATGAATACTTGTTGTGTCGTGCACTCGTTGAATTGAAAGAAATTAATAGAGAGAAGGATAAAGCAGAAAATTTTGGATTCCTCGTGTGAGTGCTGATTACTTGTAGTAATTAGTCTAGTTTGATCACAAAAACATTTTGGAGACGCTTATTGTTCTTATCTTACTGCTTCAGGTACAAAAGGAATATGAAGATTTGATGGTTAAGTGGGATAGGTTTATGAGAAAGTCGAAGCCAATAGTCATGTCGAGGACAAGGTCCGCAAAGAGAGCTGAAGAGATGTACACGTTAGAAGAAGTTCGCCAAGGGCTCATATCTTTTATGCAGGAGGCTGAATCGGATAACAAGACTGAAATGAAACCCATCTTTGGAATGGTTCAGAGTCTTAGTTCTCTTGTAACTGAGCTTTTACTTGGAACTCATGAAAATCTCAAGGAAAATCTGACTGTTGGTCCTCGTTTAGTCGCAGAGGTGAATGCAATTTGTCATTTCTTCTCTCCTATCCTAGAGCTACAAGATTCACTAGAAAAATTTTTATTTTATTATTTTATTTTAATGACTGGTGGTGCCAGGTAGCAAGCCCTTTGACTGGTATTCCAGTTTCCTGGCTCCTTAATCGTTCAGAACGTCCATTGCAGGGCTTGGAATCAAGATTGGGTGAGAGGATAATTGGACTAGATCACGTCAGATATGGAATTAGTAATGCATTGTTGAGGCAAAGGCCTGGGCCTCGACCTATTGGCGCATTTCTCTTCCTGTGTGGCCCTGCTCAGGGAAGGACAGAGCATGCTAAAGCTATTGCGAAACAAGTTTTGGACAACGAATACTTGCTCACAACATTTGACCTGTCAGAGTACAGGGATTCAGATGCTGTCTCACGTCTCATTGGTGTTCACTCCAGGTTATCATTTGTCACCCTACTCTCTTCCAAATATTTTTACTGAATTTTTTTATATTAATTATAACTGTATTATTTTTTTATTGGTATTCTTCTGATCCAGCAGTAATGAAGAGTGTAGTGTGGGAGGAATGCTTACAGAGTTTGTGAAGAGGAAGCCATTCAGTGTCATCTTGTTTGACAATGTTGATAGGGCTCATCCTGCTGTTGTTGACGTTCTGATTGAAATTTTAAGTCATGGCAGATTATTAGATGGCCAAGGAACCACTGTTGATTTCACCAAGACATTGATTGTCATGACGTCAAATGTTATAAATTATCGGTTCCGTCAGTGGCGCTGCAAATGCGTGTGGAGTTCTCAAGAGTGCCCTATGAAAGACTTGTATCATGATCTATGGGAACAGAAACATCAATGCACCTATGTTTCTCTTTTGGGAGAGGTAATTGCTCCAAAAAAAAAAAGAATATTTCTTTCTTTTCTAAATTGTGAATATATGGAATTTTATTCAAACTATTCTGATACCATCTGTGGTTCTCATATCACACAGGCAAGAAAATAATTCAAAACCGAGTTGTTTGAGAAACTAGATGAAGTGGTTGTTTTTCAAGTGCTCTCCCCCGTACAGTTTATGGCTGTTGGCAGGCTCCAGCTAAGGGACATGGCCAGTTCCATCATAGAAAGAAGACTTATCTTATACCCATCTGAAGCTGCTTACATTCTATTGTAATGAGGGATTGGCCATATGTAAGTTTCTGTTCTTCTGTTAACAAGGATTAATGCAACACATGCTACCTTAGATTGCTTTCACACACTCGACATTGATTGTGGAGTATGAAATTGTAGCAATGGGTGATATGTATATGCTCTACAGTTTATAGGGTTTACTAATCATTTGTAGACTTCATGTGTACGGAGTTGCGCTCCCTTCTTTAGGCAGCTTTTAATATATACATTCACATATATATATATATATATATATAGTTTCTTTGTTTGATGAATTACAAGTAATCTGTTTGGTAGGATGGCAGAATGGGAGGAAGAAATGGCAGGGGGAGAGATTAATTTGCTTTCCCAAAGTGTTGCTCTTTACTCAAATTGCCCTATTCATGTCCACCCAAGCACTTGGCACAAACCGCTCGGTTCATGCTAGAGTTGAAAACATATATTCTTGTATGAAACAGTATGCAGTCTCTTTTCTAATATGTCTGATGTGATAAAATAAATCAACTGTTTTCATTTTCTTGCTTAGGGTGGGAAAGATATGAGGGTTTTGCTCGAGGAGCATGTTGCACCTCTGCTGTTTGATATGCTTGCAAAGAATGAAATAGATGATATGCCTGCGATTTACATAGATGTCCTAGTGGGAACCGAGGAGTTGTCTTATAGATTGGAGAAGCGTTGCACTTATGTGGAAGATATGTTCTTGAAGCACTTCAAAGAATCTTTAAAGGAATTGAGAATCATGTACCGCAAAGAGAAGGAACGAGTCAATAAGATCCACACATTGAGAGGAGACTTCTTTAAGTTGATGGAACTACTAAATGCGAAGGCTGGGGCAGATTTCGGCTGTGTTGTAGATATAGTTCGATTGTTGCTTAATACGGTGGATGATCTCATACAGAACACAATTGATGTCAATTTTACACATAATCAATGCATACAGGTACTCATTGTCCTGCTCTTAGTGGATTCACTGGAATTTTGCTTTCATTTTAATTTACCAAAGTCTTCTTGTAGGCATCTTTAGACTATTCAAATGAGGAGGCACAGCCTGGATGCATACACAGAGTGGCCTAGCAAGAGAGTTAAGAATCAAGTGCATGGTCTATTCAGAGCATCGGGACAAAACCAAAGAGTATTAGAACAAAACCAGGCCATTGATGTTGTAGCGGAGGCTCTGTTGAAATCTATAATTGCACTGCATGAACTGCCACCTCGGCCTGCTTTGTCACTCCTATTTTTGGGTCTCACGAGTGTTGGTCAGACTATTCTAAAGAGAAATCTATCTGAGAATTTTGTCAATGATGATGGGATAAACCTACTTATTCAAATTGACTTGTCTAATTACAGCCACTCAGATTCACTTTTTCGGTTGATTTATGGGCCTTTACAGATTTCATCATATGCTCTTGATTCTATTTCCTTCAGTGGTTTCTAAATTCTTGCTCAATCTAGATTTCATTTTATTTTTTCATTTTTTGAGGTTTAATCACTTTTACTTTGGTGATATTTTGGTGCAGTAGCCATAACCAACATGGTCTTCCACTTCTAGAGGCTGTCCGAATGAGGCCACACAGCATTCTTCTATTTTCACAAGTTGAGGAGGCACATATTTCCGTTTTCAGTGCTTTGCTTTCGGTCCTTGATCAGGGTAAACTGAGTGACTTTGAAGGACAGACAGTAGATTTCAGAAAAACTGTTGTTATTGTTGTCTCGGATCTGGGAAACAGTGTGCTTCTTACAAAAGTTGTTGGACTGGCTTCTCCACAAGATGTTGCTTCAGATGAAGTCATACAAGTAGTGCAGCCCAATGCACGAGGCTTCCAACAGGTAAATAAATAGAAGTAAAAGGTGTAGTGCTTTTGGATGACTCCATCGCTATTCTTTGTCATCCAATATTTTCAAATTTTTTTGCCCCTAATTTTGCAGGAAAAAGGAGGCTTTAGGTCTGAATTGATAAACCGGGTTGATGAGATTATGTTTTTCAATCCTTCTGCTCGAGAGCAGCTGAGGAAAGTTGCTAGGTTACCAATGAAGTCTGGTCCTCATCTGGAAGAGGGACCTCTTGCATTCTCCACAGGAATTTCAAATTTGTTCCGTCCAGCTAGTGACCCAGTGAGTGGATACTTCATCCCCATAACTCTTGGATTTTGTTTCTTCCCAACAGTTATCTCATGTACTGTATTTTCTTCTGTAGATTTATGAAAGTTAACCATCAGCCATGGAAACTGCAGTCTCTTATTTCGCAAAGGGCCTCATCAATTATGGAAACAGCACTAGTACTAAACTGTGGTAGGCTAGAAGCAAACGATGTGTTATGTGCAGAAATCAAGAATTCTTTTTGTTTTCCAAGTTCTCTTTTCTTTTTCCAACAACTACCTTCACCTGAAGAAAGTAGCTATGGTCAAATTGAAAGATTGTGAGCTTTGTGTGTGTCTGTTCTTCTTTTCTCCATCACCACCAAGTCCAGAAATCATTGAAATCAAACACAAGCAAAAATAATAGCTACCTGAAGAAAGTAGCTGTGGTCAAATTGTTTTCATTGTTGATGAGCTCTTTCTCATGCATTGTTGATGAGCTATTTCCTAGCAGCATAAACTTTTAAGATTAGTGGTGATCTAACATGATATTAGAACTCAAATTAGAAAATGTCTTTATATAAAGCCTTTCATTTGTTCATTTATTCTCTATTTGCATTATGTTACTCTCTCTATATGTTTGATTGTTTGAATCTCAACAAACAATGTAAGAGAGTGTTGGAAAACTTAATGTACACTAGGGTAGATGTAAAAATTGTAAAAATTATTGAATTTTGAGAAGTTAAGGTAATTATTTTTTTAATTTTAGGAGTCATATCCCTCTTTTTTATTATTATAAAGACTTAAAATTTTATAGTACCCAAACAAAATTTTTAACTCTCAAGAGCGACCGGGCCCCCCTTGACCTACGTGTGGTTCCACTGCTAAATGCCATAAGGTAGGGCTGCAGTGTGGAGAAAGGGAAATTTTATTCTTTCATTGTAATTATGCTACACAAATACGGTTTTTGTATAGAGATTAGGTACATGAGTCTGTTTGTGTTCAAGTGATATCACTAAAATTGCATCTATTAGGTTTAATTTCTAATTTTTTTTCTTCTTTTTTATCTATATATAATATATTGTGCATCATTGTTGTATGGCTGTCCACCTACCAGTCTTGGAACGTGTTATGACTACCATTCAGCAGTCAGAACACAAGCCCAAATTTAGGCAAAATGGTCACCATCTTGACCATTGAAAGCCCACGCAATGCATTTCAAACACTCCCTTACGCATGCATTCCACGTGATTAATTAGAGTTCATTCCTAATTCCAGGATGGGATAGTTCTATGCTGGAAATAGGTATCCCCTTCTTCCTCTTTAGTGGTTTTTTTGTTTTTTTTTTCATGTCCGGGTTTCTAGGACAGTGACTAATCCCAAGGCATACGTAGTCTCCCCAACTCATACAAACAGGATAATTATTAGGGCAAAAATCTTGGGGTGGCTTTTAAAGGTAGCTATGAGCCTAAGAGCTCGATAAGCCCGTCCCAGCTCGTCACCCAAAATTATAGGACTTGAAAAAATTTTTTAGGTCTGATTAGTTTAGTGGGTGAGCTTAGAAATTGTCTCTAAAGTGTGGACTCAAAAAAAATATATATATATATATATATATAAAATAATATTTTTTTTATATTTTAATATTATATATATGTATATGTATTTAAATTTTATATTATTTAATATTATTTATAGAGAAGAAAGTTATATATTAAACAAATTTTATGTTAAATGAGCGGGTCTAGAAATATAATTTTTTTAATTGGGCAAGCTTGAAATTTGATTTTGGACCCAATAAGAATTTTTTTTATGTAGACCCGGCTTGCCAAATATTCAACTCCAAATAGCTCTAAGAGTTGATAACACCTAAAAGGCTTCAAACCTCAACCTTTGAGATAGCAGACCCTTAGCCCTAGGCCTTAACCACCAGGCCACCCTTTAGTTGGTTAAACTTAGTGATTTGCTATGTTGGAGAAGATGTTAATTACATGATCAATCTCGGCATTAATTAAACTAAAACAAGGTTAGAAGTTATGGGACTTTCCATCTTGCCAAACAGTCTTTGATGGATTTGGTGTAGAAAATGTGAAAGCTTTAAATTTCTTCCACATGAACTTGGGAGAGTAAATTAAGATCCTTTAGCTAAAAAATCATGTAGCATCAAATCACATGCACCATGTGACTCTCTGCTACCACAATTTCTACCCTTCAAGTTATGGGTTTAGATTCCTGGTTAATTATATATTAGGTACTGAGGGTTGCATTTAAGTAAAGGGATACTATACATAATTTTATTTTTTACTATATTTTTTACGTGACACTTTTATCCGGTCACGATCTACGCTGTCATGTATTGTTAACGTTTTTAGTCATGTAATTTAATATTTTTATAAAAATGTACAATTATTATTTGATATGTTATTGTAAAGGTTGCATGCACAAAATTTTAATATCATTTAACAATTTTAACCATTAATTAGGTTAAAGTTCTTTGAATCAAATTGATTTTTTTTTAAGATGATGCATCTAGAAAAGTTGTATACAGTGATAGTCGTAGTTTTTTAAAATAAAATAAAAAATAAATTACTAACATTCTCTTACCATTTGTAACTATAGAGGATCTCACATAACATTTCATAATTGTACTTATTTTTCTTATCAGAATGTGATGTAAAATTATTTAAATATTTTTATAAAATTATTCCTTTAGAAAACAATGAAACATTATCTCCCTTATTGTTTTTTCTTTTCTTTTTCTCTCTCATTCTTTCTACCTCCCTTTTACAAACCCGTCTTCTTCGCTCCCATTTTTTTGAACAACTCCATCTTCTCCGATGAACCCCCACCAGCAACCGCCTTGTTCTCCGGCCAAACCCTTCCCCATCACTAGCCGCCGTCTCATAACCCTCTCCCCACCCTCCGCCGGTACCCCGATCTCAATCAAGTTCTCAGTGTTTTTTGCCCTTTTTTCCCCATCACCCATCTGGCTCGACCACCACCAACCACGCCTCTCTCTCTCATGGAAGACCCATAATCGTTCGACATTGAGACCCACCAAAACGTGTCAACAATTTCGATTCTCTCTTTGTCATGGAAGACCCATAATCGTCGGACATGGAGAACCACCAAAACCTATCAACAAATTTTGATGAATAAATCGAGATCGTCGACTTGGAGCACCAAACAACCTATGTAAATCTCACACTCCACCGTTGATTTTGCCTGGGACGGCCACAAATTCATTATTTATATAAGAGTGTATTATATGTATAGATATATATATATGTATATCTTTGTGTGCATGTGGATTGGGTTTGGTAACCCGAGGCAAGGAAAATTCTGTTGGGCGACGGATGAGAGCAAGAGTGGGCTGGGTGTGGTGGTGGAGGGTTGGGATGGCGGCCGGGAGTTGGGTTTGGGTGTTGAAATTGTTACAATTTTGTGAAGATGAGATGATGGGGGTGGCTGAAGTTGGAGATGTTGGCGGATGATGGTGGCTGGGCGGCAGTGACAGTAAATAGAGATTATAGAAAGAGAAAATGGTGAAGAGAAAAGTTAGATGGCGATGAATTCCATTGTTACAGTATAGAGAAAATGATAAAGAAAATATTGTTATTATTTTATTTAAGTTTTGATATGAGTAAGGACAAAATATATATTAAAAGACACAAATAAGCTTTCGTCACCTTTTTGTTGTTCAGTTAATTGATGATTGACTATTTGGGGGGGGAATATGTTAGTAAAATTAATAAAATAAGAAAAGTTGGTTTAAATTTAAAATGTTGAAGAGAAATATTTGTATTTTAATAAATGTTGAAGGAAGATTAATGTGATTTATTGTAAAATAAAATGGTATAAAATTGAATGACAGTACACAAATCATATGTTAAAAAAATAATCCCTATTTAAATGCTATGTGTATAATTAGTGATCAATAATAATAAAACAACAGAAATATATCTAGTTATTAACTAGAAGCAACTTTAACTAGAAGACAATTAGAATTATAATAACACTAAACTAAATCGTAATGACTTAGCCGATTGTTATTCGTAAAACAGAAAATCTAGAAGTTGAAAAATAGACCGAGTCGAGTATTTCACACTCTCTCCTTAAAGACATATTTGTCCCCCATAGTTGATGCTGATAGGATGATGGGCGTCTGACTCCCAAGATGAAACGATCTCCGCAGGTTGTAGCCAGCGCTTCATAAAGACTGCTCAGCGGCTTCACAAAGACTACTCAGCGGCTTCACAAGATGATCTAAACTCTCTCAGAAAAATATGAGAGGAAAAAAAAGAAGAATATTCGTTGTATGCAACAAAATTTTGATTGTATGAATGCTATAATGCTGCCCTTTTTATAGAGCCAAGGTGTCTGTTCGAAATACTGGTTCAAACAAGTACCAGCAGCCAAACAGTCCTTACGGGAAGGACGCACCTGTTCGGTCAACGGACACACCTGTTTGGTCAACTGTCAGAAAATAAAATTAATTAATTAATTTAACTCCGACCCTAGCCCAAAAAGATAAGAGTCAAACCAAACTCACGACCTACGCCCCCGTCCCATCCCGTCCCGACCTAACTGGACGGGAGGGTGGCGGCGACGCGTGCGCGCGTGTGGAGTATTGGGTTAACCTATGAGTTTCATAGATTCTCCCACTTTCACAAAAATGGAATGCCCCTTGGGGCCCAAACCTTACTCCAAACTTGGGTTATATATGCACAACATGTTTCGCATAAGAAATCAATGTGGGATAACCCACTTTCAACTACATAACTCATATTCAAGGGGGTGACTTTGGAGGCCAATAACTCATTTAATCCTACACGGATTTGAGCAAGTAAATAGTCTAGATTCATCTCCTCTTGGAGGTGAATCCAACGCACCAATGACCCGACACAAAGGATGTATGGGTCTCACATTTATATTGGTTCAAAGATCAACAAAACAATAGGTTTACACCCATGTTTTTCTAACAATCCCCCACATGAACGAGATTGGCTGGAAATAAAAAATGCAAATGAGAATGCTGACTTGACACACACATACACAAAGAGAGAGAGTACATGTAAAAAGTTGCCGCACCGGGAAAAGTGGCTTTTGGCTTTGAACCTTCTCTAGTGAAATACCATCGGGTTTATTTGGCTAATCAGTGAACATTATGTCTTGAACCGTTCAGCCGTTTGTATAAACCAAGACAATAACACTCACAGTTCCTTTCCAATCATCTAGTGATCTATTCGGTTATGCTCATTTTAGCCCTAAACAATGCTTGGTAGATTCATGAGTACTCCAAAGAAATTAGCCTTAAGAATTTCTCATAGAAACGGCTCCTTCATACTCACATAGGTGGTCTTTTATTAAGAGTATCCTGTTATACTCTACTTGGAATTCCAAAGTATAAGAATCATGAAAAGCGAAGCTCATCCTAAACACTATCTATAGGTTATCACTATGTCATCATAAAAATGGACAGCGGAACGAGTTTCTCAGTGATTTGTCCTAAGTCACCCACAATTCGGTTATCCCGTTGAACCTAGATCTTAGGATCTCTAGTCAGCTAGGTTGGGTTGTCATTATGGTGACTTTTTAAGTCATAGGCTTAAGGCCCATTCCTCTCAATAAATTCTCTACTTGATCTTTCGTCAAGCCTTTTGTAAGCGGATCCACAATATTGTCTTTAGACTTGATGTAATCAATGGATATAATTCCATTCGAAAGCATTTGCCTCATAGTATTGTGTCGTCGACGTATATGTCGTGACTTTCCATTATACATGTGGTTTTGTGCTTTTACTATTGCACATTGACTATCGCAATGTATACAGATAGCAGAGACGGGTTTAGGCCACATGAGAATATCCTCCAGAAAGTTACGAAGCCACTCTGCTTCCTCTCCTACTTTATCTAAAGCGATAAACTCAGATTCCATGGTGGATCTAGCTATGCAAGTTTGTTTTAAGGATTTTCAAGATATTGCTGCGCCTCCTAGAATAAACACATATCCACTTGTGGATTTAGAGTCTCTAGTGTCAGATATCCAGTTTGCGTCTGTGTAACCTTTTACAACAGCTGGATAACTTGTATAATGTAGCCTATAATTCAAGGTGAATCTCAGATACCTGAAAACCCTAACTATGGCCTTCTAGTTAGATCCGGACGTGTGTAATTAGATTGAAAACCCTAACTATGGCTTATATGGTAAGTAGATTGAGTTTCAAATTCATTTATCTTGAAGGCATTTGATAGCATAGCATTTTCAAACTTCTCATACCATTGTTTCGAGGCTTGTTTTAGTCCATATAGAGACTTAATAAGTTTGCATACCTTTTTTTCTTTGCCAGGAACAATGAACCCTTCAGATTGCTCCATATAAATCTCCTCATTCAAATCTCCATTTAAGAATGCCATCTTAACATCCATTTGATGAATCTCAAGATTATGTAAAGCCGCAAAGGCTATCAAGATATGTATAGATGTTATTCTAGTTACAGAAGAGTATGTATCGAAATAATCCACTCCTTCGGTTTGCTTGTAGCCTTTAACTACAAGTCTAGCCTTTTATTTGTCAATTGAACCATCTGCTTTCATCTTCCTCTTGAATATCCACTTATATCTAAGTGGTTTATTACCAGGTGGAATATCCACTAGTTCCCATGTATGATTTTGTAGAATTGACTCAACTTCACTGTGAATAACCTCTTTCCACAAAGGTGCTTTCGGAGAGGACATTGTTTCTTTTGTAACTCTGAGGTTCATTTTTCTAACAAATATGTTAGAAAATCAGGACCGAATGATTTTGCAACCTTTATCCTTTTACCTCGTCTAGGTTCAGTGTCATTTCTTTTATCCATAGACCCATGGTCTTCATCTACAATGATATCATGAGTCCGTTTAAGAGAACTTGATCCATGTGTAGACTTATACGAAAACTCCTCCTCAAAAAAGGATACATTCCTAGACTCTATTATTATATTCACGTGAATATCTGAAATTTCAGAGTTGTGAACAAAAAAACCAATATGCACTGCTATGTTCGGCATAGCCAATAAATATACAATCAACAGTTTGTGGTCCTAATTTTACCTTCTTAGGTAAAGAAACTGCTACCTTTGCCAAACAACCCCATACTCCCAAGTATTTATAGGAAGACTTTCGACCTTTCCACATCTCATAAGGGGTTTTACTAAGTTTCTTATGGGGTATCTTGTTGAGAACTTAGTTGGCGGATAGCAACGCTTCCCCCTACAAATTCTGGGGTGCCCCAGAACTTATCAACATAGTATTCATCATCTCTTTTAGAGTATGATTCTTTCGCTCAGCAACTCTATTTTGCTGAGGTGAATAAGGTGCAGTGGTTTGATGTATGATACCGTGTTCAACACATAGTTGTGCAAATGGTGCTTCATACTCACCACCTCTATCACTTCTTAACACCTTAATCTTTTTGCTAAGTTGATTCTCAACTTCACTCTTATATTGTATAAACATGTCTATTGCTTCATCTTTACTTTTCATTAAGTAGACATGACAATAATGAGTGCAATCATCAATGAAAGTTATGAAGTATTTTTCCCCACCTCGAGTTTGAACATATTTCAAGTCACAAACGTCACTGTGAATTAGTTCAAGTGGTTCCGTACTTCTTTCAAATGATTTAAACGGAGTTCTAGTCAACTTTACCTCAACGCAAGTTGCACATTTATTATTAGCATTAAAATCAAGTTTAGGCAAAGACTCTAATTTAACTAATCTACGCATGGTATCAAAGTTAACATGACCTAATCTACCATGCCATACATTTGAAAACTAAAGTAAGTAAATAGAAGATGCAATATTATTACTAGAAGGCTTAGGAGCCACAGTCATTACATTAAGTTTGAAAAGCCCATCGCTCAGATAACCCTTTCCCACAAACATTTCCCCCTTAGAAAGTACAAACTTATCACTCTCAAACACCAACTTAAAGCCCTTCTTACTCAACAATGAACCAGAGACTAAATTCTTGCGAATGTCTGGCACATGAAACACCTCATTGAGAGTAAGTTCTTTGCTAGAAGTCATTTTCAGAACGATCTTTCCTTGACCTTCTACCTTTGAGGTTGCCGAATTGCCCATGTAGAGTTGTTCACCGTCCACTGATTGGTAAGATGTGAACATTCACTTGTTGGCACAGATGTGACGAGTGGCCCTAATGTCCACCTACCATTCTTTAGTATTGTCAACCAAGTTTACCTCAGAAACTACGGTAGAGAGATTCAGGTCTTCCACATTGGCACAAAGATCCTCGGTCACATTGGCTTGAGTAGATTTCTTCTTGTGGTTCTCTTAATCCTTCTTTTCAAGATCCTTACACTTGCGACAATCCTTGGCTGTATGACCAGTCTTGCCGCAGACGTAGCATTTCCCTTTGAACCTTTTGAAATCGCCACCTTTGGAATCTTGGTAGGATCCTTGGCCATCATGCTTTCGCTTCTTGTTGTTGGATTTGGCTTGCTCCACCACGTTTGCCTTTGACACCATAGGGATGTTGACAAACTTCTTCTCAGAAGCATGGTTGTCTTCCTCAATTCTCAATCTGACGATAAGTTCCTCAAGCCTCATCTCCTTGCGCTTATACTTAAAATAGTTTTTGAATTCTTTCCAAGACGGCGATAATTTTTCAATTATCGCAGCCACTTGGAAAGATTCACTCAGTACCATGCCTTCGGCATAGATGTCATGAAGTTTAACTTGGAGATCCTGGACCTAGCTAATAACTGTTTTAGAATCAAACATTTTGTAATCAAGGAATTTACCGACCACAAATTTCTTTGAGCCGGCGTCTTCCGTCTTGTACTTCTTGTCTAAAGATTCCCATAGTTCTTTCACCGTTTGTATGACACAGTACACATTGTAGAGTGTATTATCCAGTCCATTGAGGATATAGTTCCTACATAGGAAATTAGCATGTTTTCATGCTTCCACCGCCGTAACTACTTGCTAGTCGGACTCATTCTCGTTCAGAGTAGGAACATCTTCACGAAGAAAGTTTGTCAAGTTCAGAGTCGTCAGGTAGAACAACATCTTCTGTTGCCACATTTTGAAATCAGTTCCATTAAACTTCTCCGGCTTTTCTCCGTGATTCACCGCACAGTTGGTGTATGCACTTGATTCACCGCCATAGTCGGCGTAGGCACCTGATTCACCGGCACAGTCAGTGTCGGTACAAGTGTCATAATCACATTAAGAGTTGGAGTAAGAGTAAGAATAGGAGTAATATCAGTCATTTCTGAATTAAACAATTTTACACAAAATTTGAGCACTAATCCAGAAACAAGATATAACACGACACTAATTAACACAGTTAAAATATGAATTGAATCTGTCTTTAAGATTGTTGGAAAAATAATCCCGATTTAAATGCTATCTGTATAATTAGTGATCAATAATAATAAAACAACAAGAATATATTTAGTTATCAACTAGAAGAAACTTTAACTAGAAGACAATTAGAATTAAAATAACACCAAACTAAATTGTAACGACTTATCCAATTGTCGTTCGTAAAACAAAAAATCTATAAGTTGAAAAATAGACCGAGTCGAGTGTTTCACACTCTCTCCTTAAAGATAGATTTGTCCCTCACAGTTGGTGCTCGCAGGATGATGGGCCTCTGACTCCCAGGATGAAACGATCTCCGCAGTCTGTAGGCAACACTTCAATAAAGACTGCTCAATGACTTCACAAGATGATCTGAACTCTCTCAGGAAAATGGGAGGAAGAAGAAGAAGAATATTCGTTGTATGCAACAAAATTTCAATTGTATGAATGCTAGAATGCTGCCCTTTTTATAGAGCCCAAGTGACTGTTCGAAATACTAGTTCGAACAGGTACCAGCAGACAAACAACCCCTTATTGGAGGGACGCATCTTTTCGGTTAACGGGCATACCTGTTCGGTCAACTGTCAGAAAATAAAATTAATTAATTAATTTAACTCCGACCTTGGCCCAAAAATATAAGAGTCAAACCGAATCCACGGCCCACGTCCACGTCCTGACTCGACCAGATGGGCGGGCAGCGGCGCGTGGGTGTGGAGTATTGGGTCAACCCATGGGTTTCATAAGTCCTCCGCCTTCCACAAAAATGGGGTGCCTCTTGGAGCCCAAACCTTACTCCAAACTTGGATTATATATGCACAACATGTTTTTCATAAGAAATCAATGTAGGATAACCCACTTTTAACTACATAAGCCATATTCAAGGGGGTGACTTTGGAGGCCAATAACTCATTCAATCCTACACGAATTTGAATAAGTAAATAGTCTAGATTCATCTCCTCTCGGAGGTAAATCCAACACACCGATGACCTGACACAAAAGATGTATGGGTCTTATATTTATATTGGCTCAAAAATCAACAAAACAATGGGTTTACACCCATGTTTTTCTAACATCATACACTCTTGGCACAAAGTAATAAGATTTATATTAATAAATATATGTAGGATAAGAAATAGAATTATGTATTATTATATTTATTTATGTTGTGTTTGGATCTTAAATTTATTTAAAAAAAATTAAAAAAAAGAAATGAGAATTTCAAAATTCAAGCTCTTGTTTGGTTATAATGTAAAATGTGAAGGAAATGAACTGATATTTTTTAGTAATAATATGACATAGCCAAATATATACCGTCATAGTGCAAAAAGGAAAAACATAAATATGAACAATACATTTTGCATTTTGTCTATTCATAAATAAAGGAAATATAGAGAATAAAGGTTCCTTATTCATTTCTCTTTTCTTTTCTTTCGTTCAACACTTTCCTTTGCAGCCAAACAATAGGAATAATTTCATTATCATCTATTTTTCTCTCTCTCTCAATAAATCCGTGATCAAAACACAATATTCTAAAAAAAAGTCTATTCTTATCAAATTTTAATAGAAGATTTCACCAAAATGACATGACAAATGTATTTTTAAAATATGAGCCAAAATAGACATCAAGTTGTATAAACCTTTTGTTAATATATATATATATATATATATTGTTATGAAAACAGTGAAAACATTGTTCATAGATGACTTTTGCAAGCCATACGGTAAGCACTGACGTTTTTCTTCTATTACTGTGTATTTTCTTCATCTATATATAGAGCTGGAGAAAAAGAAATAAGAGCGCAAGAACAAGAAGAAAAGAAAGAGAAAAAAATATGGGAGAAAAAATAGAGAAGAGAGAAGAAAGCAAAGGAGTGTAAGTAAAATATTAAAGTTGTATTTTATATTTTTTCCTATAATAGAAATAAAATCTTAGGTGGTCAAGAAGATCTATCTCTAATAGTTTTAGAAGAACTATTTAACTACTATTTGATAGTTTCAAAAGAACTAATTTTATTATATATTGTGTTTAGTTATTTTACTTGCTTTATATTCTTTTAATTTTATAACATGTTATCAGCACAATATTCTAAGTGCTTGTGAAAAATATAACTGTCTTCGTCATTACATCAGGAAAGTACTTCATTGTATATACGAAAGTACTTTAATTTTATGTGTAATTAATATTCAGTTAATTTATCTTTATTTTGAGTTATTTACTGTTCACTCTTCAATTCATCGCATAATTTATATGTTTATTAAAGATTGAATAGTAGATAAATAGTATGAACGGTAGTTGAATAATTGAGATGAATATTCGTTCATTTTGAAATTTTATTGATTTATTTCTCACATATCTTAAAATTTTGACTTATGATATTTATAGATTTAGAATCCTTATTTCAATAATTTTTCATAGACATATAACTTAACTATATTGTGATATTTGAATTAAAAATTATAAACAATTTAAATTCAGACAACAATTGCAATTGGAACAAATTGAGTTTATTTAGATTGCGTGATCTAGATCTGATTAGAACAGTGACATTATATATATATATATATATATATCGCAGATAAAATGCATAGTAATGAATGCTATTTATCAATAGTATTCTTACTATTTAAAATCGATAAATATAATTGATAACTACTATTCATGAATAGTATTTTTACTAGTGATGAATAATAATTATATATCATTATACAAATGAATAATATTGTTACATCTTGCTTTCTTGAAATCTTCTCTTACTTTTCATATCATCTTGAAGTATTGTTTAATACTTCTTAAAAGATTGCATGATATTATTATTAATTTATTGTGCAATGTCGAGATTCATTTAGAACTAATGGAATTCTGTCTTGAATTACAAATTGAACACTTATCAAATGAAATTCTCATTCATTAGTTTACATATACAGAAAAGGTTTTAAATCGATTATATATGGATAAAACTCATCCATTGAGTTCTCCCATGATTGTCTGATATTGCATTTTCTGTCAATTTACTAGCAAGATATAGTTCTGCATCAACTTAGAGGCATTAAAAAGGGGTAAAACACATATTTTGTTACCTGTGATGAACAATAGAGATGAGTTTGTTCTATTCAAATAGACCAAAATTAGAGTTTGTTGGATATGCAGATACTGGTTATCTTTATGATGCACATAAAGCATACTCACAAACCGAGTATGTATTTACTTATGGTAACACTGCGATATCTTAGCGATTTGTGAAACAGACATTAACTACAACTTCTTCAAATCGTTCTGCGATCATCGCAATTTATGAAGCAATTCTAAGTGCATTTTGTTGAGATCTACGATGCAATATATTCAAGAAAGTAACGGACTATTCTCAATCAAAGATATATTAACAATATTATATGAAGATAATGCAGTATGTATTACATAAATTAAGGGAGGCTACATCAAAGATGATAGAACCAAACATATACCGCAAAAGTTTTTTTATGCACATAAACTCTAGAAAAACGGTGATATTGATGTCCAACAGATACGTTCAAGTGACAACTTGGTAGACTTATTTACTAAAATACTCTCAACTACAACATTTGAGAAATTAGTACACAACATTGGCATGCGTCGTCTCAAAATTTTTTTTTGAACAATTGAACTTATCAACTTCATATCAGATGTATAAATGAGGAGGAGTTGCGTAATGTTCTTTTTACTTTTGCCAACAGTTTTTTTTTCTATAGAATTTTTCTTAGCAAGTTTTTAACAAGACAGTTTTAACACACCCATATCTTACTATGCTACACACGAATATTGCACTCTTTTCCTTTTGCAAATGTTTTTTTTCATTGAATTTTTTCTAGCAAGGTTTTAATGAGATATATTTTTGTGTATAAGTCATCTAGGGAGAGTGATATGAAAATATTGTTCATGAATGACTTTTACAAATCATAACGTAAGCATTGACATTTTTTTTTATTACTGTGTTTTATTTGTCTATATATGAAACTGGAGAAAGAGAGAAAAGAGTGCACGAACAAGAAGAAAAGAGAGAAAAAAAAGAGGGGACAAAGAATAGAGAAGAGAGAAAAAAGCAAAAGAGTATAGGTAAAATATTCAAGTTTAAGTTGTATTTTATATTTTGTTATATGATAAAAGATCTATCCTTAATAGTTTCAGAAGAACTATCTAACTATTATTTGACAGTTCCAGAAAAACTAATCTTATATATTGTGTTTAGTTATTTTACTTACTTTATATTCTTTTAATTTTATATAACATATATATATATATATAACATTACACTTTATCTAGGGGGTTGTGGGTGAGCTGCTTATAAACCATAAGTTATAAGCTACGTTTAAAAAGTTATCTTTAAAAATAGTTTTTTTCGAAAAACGTGATTAAACATAAACATGCTTTTTAAATCACTTACTCAAACACATTTCAAAAAAGTCATAAATACAAGTCATAAACTACTAAATAAGTTATGTCTAAATATCCCTTAATTCGAGATCTACAAGTTTTTCTAATTTCTTGCTTTTTAATATATGGAGAGCGTGACATTCCAAACTTATCTCTATTATCGACGGAAATTCCTATCTGTTTGGAGAGGGATCTATATATGAGTCAATCTTGGATCTTGACTATTTTTAATCCGGATAGATATGTCTATTTGACTAGTCGTTATCCGGATAGACATGTCCCATGAGCGGCTGCGCCATGTTTTGGCCACGTCCCAAACTTATCGCCAAAAAAAATTAGCATCAAAAGGTTCGAATATTCTTTTAATGTGAATTGTTGCAAAACATTGTTATCATTACCAGGATTAGACTGTCTTTAGTTGAAAATTCCTATAATAATCCCAATAATTTAATACACACCAAATATTAACATGTAATATTCACCGCTATTTAATGAGTTTTTTCTTATTATAATAATATAATTGGCAAATCTTCCTTTTTATTTCTTTTAAAAGAACACCGAAGCCTAAAGTTTAGTTCTTTCAATTTTTTTCGTATTCGTATAAGACCATTTTTTAGTCTGAGTATACAAATAGAGATGTAGAACAAATTAGCTCCTAATCTATTTTACAATTTCAGACTTGGTCAACAAATCAATATATTGACAAAATATGATATATCTATTTTTCTTGACAGACGTTATTTAAATATTTTATTAAATAGATATTTTATATTATTTTTTATTTTATTGCATGTCATATTTGATATGCGATGTGTTATATTTGATTTTTTTATTTTTGAGTATTCTATTTTTATTTATCATCATTTTTCTATAAATTAGGATATAATGCCTTGCTCTATACTATAACCCTCACGATTGTGTATTCCCAAGTACGTGAGAAAGTGTGTGCCTATTGCCTAGCTATTTTAATCCCAATCCTACTATAACATCGAGATTAATGAGTTATTCCTAAGAGCCTATAAAGACAAAAAAATAAAAAAAATACAATAAAAAATTATTTTCTTATTCTTTTTTTTAATAATTATTTTCCTTTAAAAAAGGAGATTCTATTTAAATAGGAGATTGGCAAAAAGTTATTTTCTTGTTCTTTCTTTGAAAAGAAGATTTTCCTACCATTTCTTTTTTTCAAAACTAGAAAAAAAAAACACCCTTTTCCCTTCAATTTTCTTCTCAAAGCATTTTCCTATTAATATACAAATTATGTTTATATGTTAACGGTTTATATAGCTATAATACTATATATATATACTGATATACAACCACCACAAAAAGGCACCGAAAGAACTCGTAGAAGCTTAGGTGAGACCGACCGAGGCCAAATCCCCCAACTGTGTAAGACCGTCTGGTAGTGGTAGACAACACCTCTCTCTCTCTCGCTCTCTCTCTCTCTCTCTCTCTCTCGTCTGTGAATCTCACACGTTTCTCTGCTTCTCAGCTCTCTCTATTTCTCCCTCTCACTCTCTGTTCTTTTGAAGTTTTTGACTTTCGCAGAGCTTCACTATAGAGGCTCTTGGAGATTGAGCTTAATGACGAGAATGCCACTCAGCTTCCCGTCGAATGACTTCGGAAGCCTGTCTTCGAACTGGTGGGACGAGATCAACGAGTCGCTTCAATGGCAAGATGGGATATTCTACACTCTCTGTGCCGCTTATGCCCTAGTTTCCTCTGTCGCCCTGGTACTTCTCTCTCTCTCTCTCTGCATACGTATATACACATCTACTGATCTTGTGGGAATTGAATTCCATTTTATGCTTATTCCGCAAATTGCACTGTTTCGTGGCTGGGAAAAAGGTGGAATTTTGTTTTTGAATCTAGGATTTCTACCATTGTTTGGTAGCCGAGAGAACTAGAGCTTCTAAACATACAGTGGGAAGTCCAATCATATGCCCTAGTTGAGGTGATAGCTATTTATTACAATTGAGGTTTTGGAACTCGCAGTAACTTGAATGATAAGATTCAATATTTAAGAACACTTTCTTTTCGTCAGTTCTCTGATTGACCAAATGGAGATTAGAGAATTTGACTTATGCTAGTTTTTTCGTGGCTACCGTGGATGGGGATAGTCAAATTATTTGTTTGATACTTTTAGGGCCTATTTGGTCGCCCGAATTATTTATTCCATTTGGCATTTAAGATTAACAAATTCAGATTTAATTTAAATATATGTGTAGGCATTGAACATGTACTGCTTCTAAATCTCTCAATTTTGGATTAGTTAATTCTATGTTTTAAAGGAACGATCAATTTTGAATTTTTATACCAAAAGTAAAATTTCTGGGTCTTCTTTGTTAAAACATAATGGTTTCTAAATCTCTCAATCTATGTTTTTAAAAGAATGAGCAATTCTAGATTTTTATGTAGAAAGTAAAATTTTCTAGATTTTTGGAGTTATTTCATTTTACACAACACGTCTAACTATAAATGGGCTAATTCTAGAAAAGCCCAGTGCATACTTTTGGGACAACCACCTGGGTGGCTCTTAGACCATTGCTTCATTGAATAAAGGAACATGATTGTATTATCTATATCTAAATTAGTGGGGTTTCTTTTCTATTTAATGCATCTCACATTGTTAAGGATACTTGCATGATGGAGGATTAGGTGCATTCAATCTTGAACATGTTTGTATTTCGTGAATAGTTCTTGCTTTTGGGGTAAATCTTTGATTATTCTACATAATGATGGATCGCCACATCCTTTCCATTGTATTATTCTACATATTTGTTGAATTCTCAAACTGGTTCCTAGTTTTTGTCCTAGTTACTTTCAAAGAATTCTAAATTCCTGATTTTGAAATTAGTTGGATGCCAATTAATTCTTAGGTTTTATTCTAGTAACTTTTGATGTATTCTAGAATTATTTTGATGCCACTTAATTCCTGATTCATAAACTTTTGAATTTGAGGCATTAATTATAACTAATTAAAATTTCTATCTGTTACTTTTCATCATCTTAACTTGTATGTATGTATGTCAACCCGTGCTTGCAACTCATACTTGCAAGGTTTTGGTATAAATTAATCTACAGACCATTACAGTGGGGAAGTTTATATTTTTTGAACTTTGTATATGTTGATCGTATGCAGATTCAATTAATAAGGATTGAACTGAGAGTGCCAGAGTATGGTTGGACAACTCAAAAGGTTTTCCATCTTATGAACTTCATTGTAAATGGAGGTAACGATTGGAGTCTTGATTATTATTTTGTCATTTGGATGTTATCTATGGGCTTTAATTGTAATCTGTTTTTTTCAGTACGTGCGATTGTGTTTGGATTTCACAAGCAAGTGTTTAATTTGCATCCCAAGGTCAGTTTTCTGCTGTTTCAGAATGTGTTTATTTCAGATTTAGACCTACATATGTTTTCTATACACCACATGTTTTGACATCCTTTTGTTTCATTTTTTTGGAAGGTAGGGCTTTTACCTTTTATTAAACATATAGTCAATCTTAAGGACAATAATTACATTTTATTATACCTTTTTTGTTTTATATATATTTCCTCCCTGCCTTCTGTTTTACTCAAGGATACCTTACGCGGGACAGCCTAGTATTTTTGTAGTCTAGAGCTGTACAGCAAGGTATAAGTAATGGGTTTCGGGATGAAACTAGGAGAATAAGGCTAGGGGTTATAAATCAATGGATCTCAATTTTAGTTCAAATTTTGAATATCAAAGTGCTGCAAACTGATATAAAATTGAGAAATTCAGCAAGACAACTAAATAGAGACCTGCCTGCCCCCCAAATAATTGCCAAATTCCTTCATGTAGATTGTGATGCTTCTTCTTCAATGTAAAATTTTAGTGATTTGGGAGTACTTTGTAAGCTAGTATGGTTTGCAGAGAAGTGCTTTTCCCCTTAAGTACTTTTGTTCAACATTTCCCAAGTATAACTCTTTCTGTCATCTTGAAGCATCTTCAGTCCTCATGGGCTTTATTCTGACATTGGCCTGTCGTATCTTGGACCAGGTACTAATTTTGGTACTATTGGATCTTCCTGGACTTCTGTTTTTCTCCACTTACACACTTCTTGTCCTCTTTTGGGCAGAGATATATCACCAGGCAAGTTAAAGTTCTATAATGGAAGTGATCCATGATTCTAAGCCTAATCACTCACTTAAGTGGGGATTTATGCTATTGAGTGCTGTTTTTCTTTGTAATATAGGCATTCAATTTTGATTTTTTTTTTTTCATTCTTATCAATGGGCAGGCAAGGAGTTTACCAACAGATAAGCTCAGGATTGTTTATATCTCAGTTAATGGTGCGGTGTACTTTATACAGGTATGCTCCACCTCTCTTTTGTTTGTACTGTGCCTCCAGTATGCAATATATAAAATGCTAAGGAGATAAGCCAGTAGGCCTCTATGTGAAAGGGATCTCCAATATTGACAATAATTACACACACACACGCACATTGTTTCATCCCATAGCGTTTACTCATTTGCTTCAAATATTAGTGCAATTGGCATCATTTGTAATTCAAGATCTTTTCCTGGGAACCCGGTGATGCTGTTATTCATTCGATTCATGGACCTGTCCTAGTGCTGTTGGATTTCTCTGAAGATTCTATGACAGATTCTGGCTTGAGCAAATACCTCTTATCCCTTCTGGATATAATAAAATACAATATTATGGGCACCATGATTCTCCTTTCACATATAGGCCTACTGGCTTATCTCCTTTACATTATAATCGTGGATTCAATAATCTCTATGTCTGATTTTGTCATGAGATTTGAATGTCAAGAAAAGTAGAGAAGGAGAAACCAAATGAAAAGTTTCAGAATAGTTTAAAACTTTAGATGCTCAATCTTGATTGTAGAAGCTCCCCCATCCGCGTATTATACTATTTTGGCTAGCATTGGACATAGCTTGGCACTTTAACAGCCTTGCTTTGTAAAAGTTACTTCTGATCAAACACAATTAGTTAGCAATTTTTAGTGTTCGAGTGTTTTAGTTTGAATAGTACACTGCTCAGAATTCCTTTGGCCGAGGCAGGTCATGAGTTGCCCCTTCTGTATGGGGGAGGCAAGAGGTTTTATTCCACTCCTTGCCACAGTTTGCTGGAAAGTGTAGCTGCTTAGAGTGTAATTTAAGGCTTCATACTTGGTAGCATAAACATCCTTGAGCAAGCACCTTGGTGCAAGGGAAGAAATAGCTACTTCCGATGCTTTCTTTGCCCTTTTAAAGTGACAACTTCTAACTAATTTAATTTTTGGCCTCAGGTTTGTATCTGGATATACCTCTGGATAGATGACAACAGTGTTGTCGAATTCATTGGCAGGATATTCATTGCAGGTTAGGCATCTCATCTAATGATTCAGTGATTCACAAGCTTCATTGGTGGATATTTAAATTCTCTTGGATCACCCTTTGTTATCTGTACTAATGTTGCTTGGTAACATACATATTTCATTTGATTTTTCAATTTTTCCAGTGGTATCATTTCTAGCAGCATTAGGTTTCTTGCTGTATGGAGGAAGGTGAATCTTCTGAATCATATCTATGGGCTTCCGTTATTTACCTGTCTGAAGCAATTTTTAATCTGACCATCCCTATTCTTGATGTTCATGTTTTCTTATACCTTTTCCATGTGATGTGGTGTCCAATGCTTCCAGATTATTTTTCATGCTTAGACGTTTCCCCATTGAATCAAAAGGGAGAAGAAAGAAGCTTCATGAGGTTTGTGCTTTCAATTGACTGTTTGTTTACTGGATTAAAACCATAATTGCTGTGGAGCATCTTCTTGGGTGTTTTTGTTTTCACTAAACTTTTGAATGGGGCGTTTTTGTTTATTGTTCTTTATAGTGGTAATACATTTGGAAAGAATTTAGTAGCAAAGCTAGGGGTATTGGTATTTATATAGATGATCGGAATCTTCTTAAATGAAAGTGGGTCTGACAGAAATTTCTAGCTATAGGAAGATCCAGGAGAAGAAACCAATGACCCCTGTTAGAGTTGACTCCAATTTGGATAGAGTAGACTTGTTTTCCTTATTTGGAAAAATGGTACTATTAACAACATGTGACATTAGAATATGCTTGTAGAATCATCAGTGTAGGACAAGGGACTGATTCAGACCTACACTGATTGAATCAGACGGAATTTTCCAGACAAGGTACTCAATTGGACAGATCCATATATCATGCCGCTTACAAGTGTCATACATTCTTAATGTGGTTAAGTTTTAGGTGTGCCTTCTCGTTTACAAGATGAATGGATTTTGGGGTATGGGTTTATACCATTAGTAGTATGATGGTACAACAGAACATGGACTGGAATCTTAGCATGAGTTTTCTGGCTATATCATTGATATTCCAATTTTATGAAAAGCCTTGAACATAAGTTCTTTTTCTGTTATATCTAGGCAGCTTCTCTTGCCATTTAGGACCGAGGATTAGCGTAATCTTAACACATGCACATACAGAAGGAAACAGTTAATACATAAATTGATGGTTTTCTTGCTTTATATAAAGATTTCATCAATTTATGGTTGGGACTGCGCTCTGAACTCTCTTTCTCGCATGCATGCGCATTTGGGGACAACCCTTTTCTAAAATCTATTTCACATAAATAGTTAAGCAATTGGTCCAAGTCTGTCTTTTTTTTTTCAATTAAGTCTAATATGTGCTAATTTTTGCAGGTTGGATCTGTGACTGCCATATGCTTCACCTGCTTTCTTATAAGATGCTTTGTGGTAAGGTTCAGACTATTCTGTTATTTGAAGAAAAGCATTTTCTTGACTATTGCCTGGACTAGAATGTTTAGGACGTGGCTTTGATGAATTTGTTCATCTGGGCTCTCTATGACAAACATTGACTATTTTATTAATATCATTGTTTTTTCTTTCTTTTTTTAAGTCCGAGTCAATCATGGAGTCCTTTTATCTAGCTTTAATTTTGGGTGTTAACTTTTTTTGGATAAGTAAATGTAATACATAAAGAGAAGCCGCCTTTTGGTTGTGAGTTTTGATTGAGTATGAAAAAGAATAAAAAGAATCTGAAAATTCAAGTAAGTTTTGTGGTGGAAGTATGATCAAAATTGAAGATTGCCCAAAGCTGGCCAACTTCGATTTCTCAAATATAAAAATTTTCAGCTGTAATTAGGAAACTTGATGCTTCAGCCAAGGAAATCTGCTTGGCACCTTGTTATTTGGGACAGGTGGAGCAGCAGCCTTTTGCTTCTGAGCCTATCCTCTATCCTTATTATCTCTCATGAAAGGTTTTAGCATTTCCAAAGAGCTATTCTTCTGTGCACTGCAGAAAGGAGAAGTCCATACCGCTCGTAGAAGAAAAATTATGCAATGTAGGGCGGACAGGGAAAGAAATCATAGAATTTAAGTGGATACATTTCAGAGAAGCTAGCGGTTGCACCTTGGGTGCAAGAGAATATAAAATTGTCTAAGATGGTTTGTTTGTGAGTGACTAAAATGAAAAATCATTGAGAGAAGTCATTTCCAAAGTTGAAGGTGCTAGAAGATCAGGACATAGGTGAACAGTACATTGGGTCATGTTGATCAATGATCTATTGGAAGAAGTTGTCTTTAATCGAGCTAAATGGTGATGAGTTGACCCATGTAGCCTGTCCCATGCCTGAATGAGGCTTTCATTAGTCGAGTGTTTTCAGATAAATATCTGGTCATGTGGATCAGTGGATCTTTTAATATGTCTATTGTAGCTGATTTAGCATGAAATGTTTAGATTTCCGTTCTTCAATGAAATTGGTGTTTGCTCAATCAGAGTAGTGTAAACAATGTCAGTATTATCCGTAAATTGGTTCAGTAGTTAAAAGACAAACTTATATTAAATATGACAATATACGTGCATGTGGAGAAGAGGGGGTTGTATAGTACCCTATGCCACAACCATAAACTTTGATGTTAGTCTCACATTTCCAAACCTAGAGGATATGGTGCAAGTACATACATGTCAAGGTAGTTCCAGTTGCTATGATAAACTGTCTTAGATTATCTCTTCCAGGTAGGAACACTTATTAAAAATGTACCAGGCAGAGAAATCTATCTTGAACCCTAATATGCGAAGTAAAAAGTAAAAAGATTGTGCTGCTTCTTCATTTGTTTTCTTGGTGGTTGCTGCTTTCTCGATCTAAATTCAATTTCCTGCTCATGACTTCTAACTCAATTCTTCAAATGCAGGTTGTTCTATCTGCTTTTGATACAGATGCATCACTCGATGTATTGGATCATCCGGTTTTAAACTTGATCTATTACCTGGTATTCTGCATACTGTCTGCAATATTAACTTTGTTATTTCAGATAACAAGTATTTTATTTGAGTATGTTTTCTGACTTTTTATTTCTCAAATAAAAAATTAAAAAAACAGTTGGTTGAGATCCTACCTTCAGCTCTGGTCCTCTACATCCTGCGGAAGTTGCCTCCAAAGAGAATATCAGCCCAATATCATCCCATCTGTTAGCAATGGTGCATCATCATTCTCAGCATAATATTCTTTTCACCTTGAACATTTGCTGCGGCATTAGATGCTAGTGGAGTCGAGGGAGAGAATCAGAGCCAGAAAATCATTGTGGCTCTTGATTTCAGCATTGTTTTTTCCCCATGTATAATATACGGAGCTCTCTGCAACAAGCTGATGCAGATGTAGTGAATTCATTTCTTCATGGATTCTTAGGCTTGGAAGTTTGGGTATTGTAAACATTTTATGCGGCTTTCTTGAGTTGACGTACTGAAGGAATTCTTTATTTATTGTTAGTTGGATAGAGTAGAGTGCTACTTTTTTCATCTTTAGGGATTTTAACATCACTTTCGTGCTTGCTGTACTATTTATTTATTTCTCACTCGAGTAAACATTTTATAGGGCATTGTACCATACTCGAAATCAATGGTGATTTTGTTCAATTTGTTTGTTCCCTTGTTTTCCTTTCAGCTTGTGCTCTAGTTTGATGCTCAGAAATCAATCTTTCACCTCCAAAATGGTTGTTCCATGGGATTGATGTTTGTACTTGTAAAACTTGTGCCAGACTGATGATAGGATAAGAAATGGAAGTCATGCATTCTTGCATGCATTAATAGTGTAAGCATAACGCTTCAATATGCAAGCTACCTTGAATTCTTCCCCCCGCACGCACGTGCTCACACACACATATATATATACGAAAAGAGAAAATGCAAGTCCCCTTGAACTTGTATTTCCAGATAACAAAGTTGGGACTGGCGAGGTTGCTTTTCTTGAGATCAGGCATAGGCACGCAACGTCCGCACCTGTGATTTCTCAACTCAAATTTTTCAGGGGCTGAAGTATTACTGATAGGCATTTCACCTCTGAGAACTGCAAGTTTGGGAATCTTAACATCTATTTTACACCTATAACTTGTGAGCTGAACTAAACATGGGAAAAAACAAGAACCGGGAAAAAAAAAATCGTAATTGAAACACAATTCCACCCTGAATAAAAGTTAAGAATCCATATTACAATGATCAAATGAGATGACGAGGGAATCTTTTGAACTTGGATGAAGACCTCAGTTGTATTTCCAGCAAAAGTTTCAGTTATAAAAAATGAACAAAGAGTGCCCAGTAACAACTAAAGAACAAAATTTTCATTTGTTTCCATCGAAACGGCCAAAACGTTTCCGTTTCCTAAGAGACCGAAGCGAAACATTAATAGAATAACAAAACATTACTATTTCCATCAAAACAACTAGAATATAAAAAAATGCATCAAAATGCAATGCTCTATGCTAAAACAATAAGTTGTGTCAACCCGAAGTTAAAACTTTTCATAGATGTTGTACAATTTTCACTGAGAAAAATACAAAATACTGTATTTTAATATTTGTCAATTTTCAAATGTTTCCGAAACATCCGAAACATTTTCGAATTGTTTCCGAAACGTTACCGTATCCGAGCCAACCGAAGCGACCTCTTGAAATGAAATTTTGATCCTTGGTACCAACTAGAAAGTACTAAATCCAATTCCAAACTGAATTACAATATGAATACTCAAAGCCTATATGGTGGTAGCAGTGTCATACAAGTTAACCACCCAATAAGGAATTACGGCAAAATTACCACAGCTAGCAAATCACCCAAAAAGTATTGTCGTAAAGAAATGACCAAACACAAGTGGCCCTCCAACTAACTGTATGAGGAAATCAACACCAGCTAGGCCAGCAACATTTTTTCCAGTCTTACCAAAATCTGATTAATTCTGTTGAGCTTCCTCTACTGGTGGGGGAGCAAATCTCACATTTGCGGGCCGTGCCACCACTACGGGCTCATCTGCAAACAGTGATCTAATAAATGACGGTGTTTTAAGGGGACAGCGGCCTGTCATTCGTGGATACACATCTTCGAGAAAATAGTAGGCATGACCAGCTATCATTCCCTGGACCACAAAATATAATTTAGTTTTAGTTTCAAGAAGGGAAAAATTTCTAGAAAAGCAACCAAGAAAATGAGTCAACCAAAAGGATTCTAGTCAATCGTAAATCCAACATGCAACTGATTGTTGTCTGAGCTAAAGGATATAGAGTTCAAGAACAAACCAGGTGATTGTCGTCTGAGCTAAAGGACATGAAGTATTCAAGAACCAGGTGTTCCACATTACAAGAGATATAATCTCGAGACTAGGGAAGAGTAGAAAGCACGGGCAAGGAACAGGATTTGGCCAGACTCCAGAGTACACATGTTTGTAGGATGCACATTCGTGCCACATTTCTAAATGTACATCTAATATCTCTCATCAAAATGCACATATATTAGTTACTCTCAGGAGTGGCATAAGAAAGGCAACCCATACAAAAACGAGTTGTATCTCAAGGGTCGTGACCTAAAATGTCTTGTTTCAACCCAAATTTAACCACCACCTTCATAATTTTAACAACTTTTGAAAAATGAAAAGACGTAAAGGTGAAAACATAAGGGGACTATAAGATTGCTTTAGATTCAGATTTCCAATATCAAAAAAGTATTTAAGGATTCCCTCTAGATCCATAATTCAAAGATTGTGAGCAAGGCTAGAACATTTAATGTTACGCTAGACGTTTTTCCAATGTGGGGACTTGGGAAATCATGTCCAGCAGGGAATGCCTTCAAGGCCATTTAACATTCACCAGCATATTAAAATCTCCCACTAATATGTCCCACATACTAATACACCAGTGCTAAGGATGCAAACAAAACTGTTTTCTAGATTCCTCCCAGTGCTAAATTTAACACTTGTAATCACTGTATCATGTTCAAATTGTCAGCTTGTGTCAGATGACTTGCAGACAAGAAGGAAAAAGAAAAAAAGAAACTTTAAACGCACCAGTAGATCCACCCAAGCACTAGCGCCAACAAGGACAGAGAATCCCAAAAGAACCTGCAAGAGAAATAGTTGCTATTGTGAGTGATAAAGAACCGAAAAATTGTTTACACCACGCAAAGTTGGGGACCTTATCTAAGTAATCACAAGTTCATTTAAATTAAACAAAACATAATGCCAAACTTTCCTATTCTTTTCCGGAATAAAGAGGTTCTGAATAAGAAAAGCAACCAAATGATGTGAAATAACATATGAAAGGATATTTGTTTCTACTTAAACTGTGAATCTCAATACAAAAAGACATACATTGACACAAATTGAAGCGGTACATCCGCAAAAATACTTCCGCAGGCAAGTGATATTAGATATCCACTGATTCAGTTTTCCCCATAAGGTCAAAGGTATCAGTCCGCATCCACCGTACAACATTGCCAACAAGGCCTAACCCTAATCTCAATTTCCTAAAATTAGGAGCAACAAAGAAATATTTGAACCATAAAAAGCCACCGGCGACGGAGACATCTTTGCCCCGTAATTCTGGCATGTTTGTAGTGGTGGACAAATAAAAGGGCAACCCAGTGCACAAGGCTCCGTCACTGCAGTGTAGGCAAAATGTATGCAGCCTTGCCCCAGGTGCGGAGAGGCTGTTTCCTAGTTTCGAACCCATGCCGCGCAGGTCGCAATGAAGCAACCTTACTGCTACATCCAGGGCCACCCTCAAATGAACAGATATGAAATTTTAGACAAGTCTTAATGGGTTTTAAATAAGCGCAAGAAAAATAGGATATTTAAAGGAGTTAGTAGTAGGGGTGGACACCGGCCCACCGGCTTGATTGGCCGGCCCAATTTTTTAAGGGACTAGGATTAAAGTTAAGGCTCATGGGATCGTGCCGGGCTGATTTTTTAGGCCCGATTAATTTTTGGGCCGGGCTTGGAATTATATTCCAAAGCCCTGCCCGGCCTCGCCCAAATAGTTTTATTTAGTTTATAAATAAATAAATAAATATATATACTCATTTATATTTATAAAACATAAATAAATATTTATTTTAGTCGGGCCAATGGGCAAGCTTGGGATTTTTTTTTTTCCTTGGGCGCTTGGGCATCAAGTGAAGGCCTGAACATCGGGCCGGGCCGGGCTCGGGCCACTGTCCAAGGTGTTATTAGGTAGGGTAAGCCCGGCCCGAGTCCGGCCCGGCCTGCCCAGTGTCCAGCCCTAGTTGGTAGTGCTAAGAAGAAACTTATATGTACAAATGAAAATAAAGAAAAAAGTGCCAAAAATGACACTATTTTATTGGCAGCAGCTGATCACTTGACTAGCATATTTAAAGGAGTTAATGAGCAGGTAAAAATAGAAAGCACAGCCCAAGTAGACACTTATCAAACAAAAAAAGTACAACGAGCAGATGGATTTCAGTCATTGTTTTTTTATTGATGAGTAGATGAATTTCAGCTATCTAATGCATGAACTATTACTTCAACAAATCATGTCAAGAATGCACTGAAAACACTCACCCATGGAAGGTAAGCTGCTGTAAAAGTAAACAGACCCAAGAAACTCATGTGGATAAAAGGATTTTGCTTGCTCCACACATAAACCTGTAAAATTGAGAGAGAGAGAGAGAGAGAGAGAGAGAGAGAGAGAGAGAGAGAGAGAGAGAGAGAGATAAGTAACAAGCCTTCCAAAACAGTTGTTGCATAACAAGGTCTATGAATCAGACATGTTTTGTACATTAACAGAGGAGCACTAACCATCATGAATGTCAATGAATTGCTCAAAAATATTATCTTTGCAAATGACACTGACACATAAGGTATCATTCCCCCGATAAGAACAATCCCAGTCAAAACAGTGGCACCAAATAACAGCATATAAAAGAAATCCGCAGTCCTTCCCCTGAAAGAATTTTCTTCAAGAAGCTTGCAGTATCGAGCAAGAAAGAACATGTGGAACAGGAAGTCCAAGTCTGGCATTTTCAAGGTCCAACAATGTTAGGGCAAATACCATCCAGTGCTGACAAATTTAGATAATATTTCCATATAGCACTAAGAATAAACATATGTTCTTGAGGGTGCTAAAAGAAATAGGGGAAGGCCAAGGAAGACACGGGTTGAGGCAGAAAGAAAGAACATGATTGCCTCAGAGTCTCAAACTAACTGAGGATATGGCTTCTACCAAAGCCAACTGGAGGAAGCGGATTCCTGTAGCCAGCCCAAAGTAATTGCAATAAAGGTTTTTTGAGTCAAGTGTATGCATGACGTGTGTGAAAAATGTGAACGTGAAATGCACTTCCTCTTGTCTCATAATGGATAACTAGCAAACTGAGACGAACTCTTGGCTTCATAAAAGCAAGAATGAAAAGTTGAAGCAAAAGATGCACTAGCAGAAGTCAAAACACATTTGGCTGCAAAATGTACGAAAAAGTAATGGCATTCTTAATTCATAGTTATAATATATTTGAAGGGACACACTAAGCATGCACTCCAATCTGAATCAACACACAGTGAATCCAACACATACTGGTACTCAGATTAAGATTCAGCCAACACATATTGAATCCTGCAGGTTGCTAAACAATAACTCCGATTACAAAAAAATAAATAAATAAAAAAAAAAATAATAATAATAATAAAGGCATTTCGTTCTGTGTGTATCACTTAGAAGCTCATATTACCCATTTTCCTGAAGTAAAGGAAATTGGTGACGAGTCGCCACAATTGGTAATGCTTGACCACAAGCTTAGGATTCAAGTACAAGTTATAAGGAGAAATTATCTGCAAATAAAATTTCCAAGTTAAATGTCAACAATGAGAGAGCAATGGTTGCTTATTATTAATATAAACATATCATTAAAAATGCACATGCATATTGTCAATACAAACATATAATCTAATTAGAACCCATAATCTTCAATAATCACCAGGAAAAAAAAACAATTTTTTTCACAAAAATATACGGACCCAGTTGAAAAAAAACATAAACCAATAGTACCAAAGAGCATAGAATGTTAGACAATGAAATTTATAACCCTGTATAATTGCCCGCAGCTATATCTACAGAGAGAGGGCATACATCGAGAGAGCAACCAATAGTGGTGACAATTGCAGCAGTGAGATATGAACGGGTGATGATGGGCATCTGCTTGTACCATTCTTCGACCGCTTGAGCCATTGCTCTTCAATTTTCTGAATCAACCCTCAAACCCAAAACCCTAATACAACTTTCTACCAAAATTCAGGAAGTTTTTGGAGAAAGAAACCAATACAATGACTATCAAAAACTTTGAACCGACATAGTCACAAACACATAATTATATATATACATATACATATACATATACATATACATATGTAGAGAAAGAGAATTGGAATAGCCCAGAGAGGAGAAAATATTGAGGAAGAGGTAAAATGAGAAAAATTAAAAAAAATAAAACCCAAAAAGAGAACTTTATAGCAGCTAAACCAATTTTCTGTGCTGATTACCGTACCCACGTGAATTAGCGTCACGTGTTTTACACGAACCAATTACCTGATTTTAGTGACGAGTTTATTACCAATCATCTGCTACAAAGTAGAAGAATCGATATCAGGAATTGTAAAGAAGAGGGTGGGATTAACTAACAGCCTAGTGTGGCTACAGAAGAACAGAAAAAATAAAAATCCAACAAATTCGAGCTCTATGAGTCGGTTCAATTCGGTCTGTCATCAATTTGGATAAGTTGTATTTAATAAATAGCAACCTGATTATTTCGGTTCGATTCACAATTTTTTATTTTAAAACTCGACTCCAATCGAATTGAGGCATGATGCAAGAATGAAACTAATATCAAATCCACATATATTATAGAAGTCTACTTATAGAATTCTATATACGTCTTTAAATAATTGATATCGTGCTTAATTATTATTAATTTATATTTTTACATTATTTTTCACATATATTATAAAAGTATATGTATATTGTATATATGTTTTTAAACCATTAATATTATACTTAAATATTATTAATTTATATTTTTATGTTATTTTTTATTTTTAAAAAAAATTAAGATGCAATATCAATTATTTTTTAATTTTTAAATAAATAATAAAGGTGGACCTATTTCAACCCAAATCGCAGGTCCATTTGATAATGTTGTTAGTTTTTATTTTGTTGTTGTGTATTTTTACTTTGTATTTTTTTTATTTAGTGATGAGCATTTATGGGTTATCGTTGTGTCAATAGTTCTAAATCAATGTTTTAGTAAAAAAGAACGCACTCATTTTAATATTTTTAGTTTTTTTTTAAATTTTGTAAAAAATTATAAAAAAAATTTAACCAAATGCAGTTTTTTGATTTTTTTGAAAAAAAAACAAAGAACGAAAGAATAAACGTTAAAAGTCAGTTTATGTTGATATGATTTGATTTCATGGGATGGTGAGTTCAAAATTTTAAAACTAAGTAAAATTAAGTTGGTGCGGGGTTTAGCGATATATACCTCTACACACAAAAGAAAAGAAGAAAAAAAAAAGAAAAAGGTGAAAGAAATCTCTCTTTCTCCCTCCTTTCCTCCCATTTTTATTACAAACAGTCAAAGAAAATATTTTTTTCTCTACTCTTTTTCTGCCCAAGTTCCAAACAAGCTGCTAGCTGTTTGGGACCCATTACCCAACCAAGTTGCGGCCATGCACCTGGGACTACTCAACGGCACCAACGCATCAGCAGCAACGCCTACAATTACAGAGCTGAAACCGAACCCCACAATGCACGGAAAAGAAAGAGTTTAGAAAGAGAAAGAATGGACGTCAAGAAGAGGCTGAGGAGGAGGACAAGCGACAGCAAGAAAAGCAATGGAGTCTGAGCAGCCACAGGAGTGGCAGAGCAGCAAAATTAGACGGGATGGTGGCAACGTTGAGATGTATTCCGGCAGATTGGAAGGTCTCTCCGCAGAGACCTCTTGCTGGTTATCTCCGGTCGCTTTGAAGTTCAAAGTTTGAACCATTGTTCTTGTTAACCACCGTCGCCTGGGTCCGCCGATCATGGGGTCGTGTCTGCTACGATAATTTCTTCGGCAAAGAAGGAGAGAACACCCTGAACTTCAGCGCACTCAAAGCGAGATCTTTCACAGGTTGTTTCTTTTCAACGATACCCCTTCGAAGAATGCGAATTTGATGAAATTGTTTCGTGGTGTCATGGATGTGTATGCTCGCGACGATGATGAAGATGGTGGTATTAGGGTTACCTCAATTACCAAAATGGTATTTCCTTCTGGTTTTCTTCAATTGACTGATGATCACCTTGTCCATGTTGCGGAAAGGTATATCATTCTAAACCCTACATTTCTTATTGATTGGAAGGAAATGTAATATGATTTGCTAATTTTCTTTTTGTGTGTAAATTTGGTGAAATTTAAAAACAGAATTGATGACCTGAACAGAATGGCACAGAAGTGTAATTGAAAGAAAAGATTTGGCCTCAAATCTGGATTTAAAATCCTGTTAAAATGGCACTTTTGTTGATGTCACTGAAAACATTGTTGAATTTTGTGGAAGTTAGTTTGAAACCCTTTTAAATTAGCTAATTTTTTTTAAAGATCAGGTCGTCCGCATTTGGCTAAACTATTGCCATTCTGGGAAATTATCCTCTTGCGGCCTGGCCCCAAGAGGATGTATATGTACTGTGCATATCTGTCTATTTGTTCATTTCCTATTTGTCAATCTATCATATATCCATCTATCTATCAAACTACAAAGTACAGGGTAAAAAATTATTCAACACTGAAATAATCGGAGAACTTCTTTGAAAAAGTATTGGGAATAGTTTACAGGAAATTTGATATGCCTTTTTAGGGGAAAAATAACAATTGGGAATTTGAGAAAATTGGAAATTATTTGGGATGTCGGACTGTCTGAGAATATTTTGATAGTTACTGAGAGGCACTGAAAAAAATTGGGCTTTTGATCTTTTGATGGTAAGGGGATAACTGCTGGAGCAAATCTAGAGTTCTGTTGCGCTCATTCGGTGTTTTACCTGGTTGCCTTATATGTATGTGGATGTTTACTTGTTTTTATTTTGTTATTTGTTGTCTATTTGCTTGTGATGTGGTAGGGCGCTAGCCAATGAAATAATATTGCATACAACTCATTACATGGATGGTTAAGGTGGTCGAAAGCTTGTTGGTTTAGGTTAGGTTTTTTGAAAATGAAACATATGGAAAAGTTTTAAGCTGTGCATATAAGGAGGAAAGCTATGCTAGGATTTTATGGTGATTGGTTAATAGAAATTTTGGAGAAAGATGCTAGAGTCTGTTTATGCAACAAGAATGTAAGGGTTTTGGAGTGGGCATAGGTCCAAATTATTGGTTAGAAAAAGCTATTCATTAGTGTTGATCCCAATTACTAGGGGTTATGTAAGTGGGGATTGGTTATGTGTCCAAATTTAATTTATTCCGCACAAAGTGGTGGTTGTCAAACTTGAGTCGATGTTTTCATCCTTAACAACCTAGCCCCCTTGCACAAAGTAATGACCCCAACACATTGCCCTCGTATTAGTTCATAGACAAAGTAAAGACGTTTGTGAGAAAGGAGGTTGACCCTTGTGACTGCTTGCACTTAGCTGGCTTAAATTTCCAAAGAAATATATAAATATTGGTAGTTGTGAAATTATTTATTGTCTTGTGAATCATTTTCATTTTCTTTTTACCGCACAAACAACGCCCCCACCAAAAAAAAAAAAAAAAAAAAAAAACCCCCAACCCCGAAACCAAGGCTGTGTTGTCTATTATATATCTTGATTAGCCCAAGATACACTGAGGTTTTAGGATATAATTTAGGAATAGTAGCTACACACAGAAAAGAACATCTAAGTGGTACGGAATTATGGATGATGCATACAATAGTATATGACCACTTCTATGAAGAACTATGCTACATGCATACCTGCACATCTACATGATTTGGTTGATGTACAGTATATGACCAGTTTTGGGAAGAACTATGCATCAAAAAGGCAAATACTTGCACCTGTGTTATCTAACTTTGAAGAATAGAAGTTATGAGAAATAAATTTAAGAAAATGTGACATTTTGTTGCTCTACTTCATTACATCACCCAATGAATGTTATAAAAATCTGTCCTCCTAGCCTATATCTAATAAGGAAACAGATGGGAAAATATGGAACTGGGCTTAGAGCTTTTGGATTAAGAATATCCCAATCCTCAGGTGACTAATTCTCGTACTTGCGAGTATGTCCTCCTTGTATTGACCGAACCCCATGATTATGTACCGATCCACCCATGATATGGTTTTTCAGTAATTACTTGAGTGTTGAATACCATAATACTGTCGGAATCCACCAAACGCTAGATGTACTAGTTCACTCTTCAAACACTATATCAACGAACAGTTTACAAGAACACTCTCAACTGTATCCTAAGAAGCACGGACACGGACACGAACACGAGTGTCGGACACGCTGACACGGCAATTTTCAAAAAATGCTGGATACGACATAGCAGGGATACGACAAAAGTCTATATTTTTATATTCCTTATATGTTATACATATAACTATTATACGAAAGAAATAAAAAATATAAAAGATTACACGAATTAAAAATAAATAAAAAAATACATTTCACTACTTAATCGGCAAAAAATTCATAATTAGTTAATTATATTTCATAAAAAATATAAAGTAAACAAACACATTAACACACATTAACAACAAAAAGTTGTTCTATCAATACACAATACTATAAAATCATAAACTACAAAAAAAATTAAAACATCATTACATTTAATTAACTATTCATCATCATAGCATACTTGTTTTTTTTCTTCTTTGAACCAATAATTAGTTTCAAAATTTATAGTTGAGGCCCCGCGTGTCCCTAACGTATCCAAAACGAGACACGCGTGTCCAAACCGTGTCCGTAGAGTGTCCAATATAAAAATAAATAATAAATAATTGTACACGTAGAATGGAGTGTCTGACACGTGTCCGACAAGTGTCCTACGCGTGTCGGTTTTCAACAAATGTCGAACATAGGTACGGCTCCTCCAACGGAGTGTCCGTGCTTACTGTACCAATTCGAACCATGCGAATCTAAGTTGAAGTAGAAGTTTGCTTGCACATTCGTAATTCATTACTCTCTTGTGTTTGAACCATGATGAACACCACGCCGTGAAGCTTTGCCTTGATACTTCACCAAGACACTTGTTATCGATGAAGATTTGAAGTTCTTCTTCTTACTAAGGAGGCTAGGGTTTTTCTTAAGGCTCTGAATATGTTCTTTAATTGTGTTAACCCTAGAAGACCAAGCCTTGAAACTTATATAGGAACTGAAGCTCTTTGAGGTCGAATAGGAAAACATTCCTAAAACTTGTCTGGGAGTTCACTGGAGAGAGTAGGTGGTGAGAAGACCCTTCGCTATCTTGCTGGAGCAAGAAGGTGGCGAGGAGGTGGCGAAGGTCACTGGACGAAATCTCCAATTCTCGCTAGGGCAAGAAGGTCGCGAGAAGATGGCCAGCAGGTAGCTAGAAGGTAGCCAACCCTGCACTCTTTGAATCTGAACTCCTTTGTCCTTGAACGATTGTCCAAGCCCTCCTTAGTATTGATTTGAACAATCTAACCCTAACAAAAACTTCTCTATAATCTCTACCATCTATCTATCTAACAATTACATAGAAAATAAGAAGACATTACAACTAAAGTGTTTTAGTTTGTGGAATTTGCCAACTAACAAAAGTCCTAACAATCTCCCCTTTTAGCAATTCTGTGACAAAACACACTAATTGATGGGTTACTAATAAATAGCCAGAATTACAATCCTTAACGCATGTTGTAAGAATCAAGTAACTAGTACTTGATACTTGTCTCTGCACAAAACTTAAACATATAAACCTGTGAAATGTATGTATGGCATATAATAATAAGAAGCACATGTCACAAGGTATATGAAATCAAATCTCCTCTCCAACTCCCCTAAACATGTTTCTTCCATAAATGATATTCTCTCCCCCTTAATACATGCAAACTCATATTTCTCTCCCCTTGTTTGTCACGAATTGACAAACAATAAAGAGAGATAACCAATAAAGTACAATGAATAACAAGCAAGCTCAATGACAGAAACACATCACTAATCCTAAACATAGTCAAGATGAAATCAATGTTTCCCCTATGTAGGATAGAAAAACAATAAGACACACTAATGAAAAGAAGATTAATCAGCTTTAATTAGTGGCTTAGAGAAGGACTTGAAGAAGAATGAAAAACTACCCTTATTTGCCACCATTTGGGTGTCAGGTGACTGCCGTGCTGAAAATCTTTGGAGATTCTCCTGTAGGAACCAAATAGTGGAGGGATAATCGTTATTGTCTGCTTCTTTCCATGTGTGTTTCGAGAGGTCATCTCAAGTGAGAACCTTTTTAAAACTTTTTTTTTCCTAGCATTGTCTTCTTGTTCTGTGAACAAACTGTTGTATAGTTTTTTGATCAAATATTAACTACTTATTCTCATGTCGTTGATGTACAATTAGTTGTATGCATCTGTCATGCATGTGTATGAGTTGTGTATATCTGTATTCTTTTGCATGTAGATGAAGAACATTGGCTTGAATGATGAAGCCATTGGTAGAAACTACATAAGACAGTTTGGAGGTCAGACAAAGTCCCATATCCTGCAAACGTTATAACAATAGCATTATGTACAATCTCTTCCCATGATTGTCTCTGCATTATCTTCACTTTTTCTGAGTGTACAAGTGATGAGCTCATCTTCTGGGATACACAACATTATTTCACTCATTTACTCATTTATGTGGTCAAGAATGATTTTATGGACCCTTCTGCTTGATTTTATTCCATTGTTGAAACGGGTCAATGGGAAATTACATTAGGGAAACTACAAACCTTGCATCATAAGGTGAAAATCGTGAACTGAATTAATTGCGAATGGTTAAGGCCCACATGCAGTGATCGCTCTAGAAATGTACAATTTAATCCGCAAGTATACGGTTGCGATTTAGTAATAAATTACTCGGTGAAGTCTGAGGTTGATCCACAGGGAAGCAGAATGGTGTATAGAAACTCTCACTTTGAACGGTCAAAAACTCACAAAAATAACTCCAAAAATAGAAAATAAAATATGATTTTGTTTGAGAAGATTGGTATCTAGAATGACTATTTGAAAACAAAAAATAGATATTAAAGGAAAAATGATCTTGACAGGGAATGATTTGATTGCTTGGAACGTTTGGTAACTTATCAAGGTATTACTTATCTCAATTCAATGTCAACAACAGTGTCATTGAATCGGAAGATTTAACGATAAAACCAATTTATGAATATTTGTAAAAACCCTAAGATTAGAGAAAATCAATTCTAAAGCTTTCATATCAGGCAATCCTCATATGAAAACGAATTCGCACATGAAAACTCAAAGATTTGATCATAAACCCTTGATTTTGAAAGAACCTATTGAGAAGAAACAAGATTCCTTAAACCAAAAGATGAAACAATAAAGCACAATTGAATACCTTGATATATCACTAATATCTAATCAATCTTCACATCTCTTGGCAAGAAGATGATTTAGCTACTCAAAGATATGATGAAATAAAAACTGTATTAAAGAAAAAGATGAATGATTACAATTGTTTGAATCAAAAGCACAAAGAAAACCCTAAAAATCTATCTAAACTAATAAAATTTTGTCCCCCTTTAATTAAGGTTAAGTTTCCTATTTATATGTTACAAGGAGTTATGAGAAAAAGAGATCAAAAATCATAATCTCGCCCAATCGTCCTTACGGTAAAATTGATTGTCCCGACCATAGGCAAAATTTTTGATTTACTCCTCTCTGATCGTCCTGACGTTAAGAATGATCGTCAATAGGCAAAATTCCTTTGATTGTCCCGACGATTAGCATCTTTCAAAATTGCACTTTTTGCCCTTTTGTCCTTTTATGCCTCCAAATCCTACAAAATGCCCAAAAACCTTATTAGGAATAAAAATAAACTAATTAAAGCTATTTACAACTATTCTAACTTCAACAAAACACAAATTTAAGGTCTATGATTACACTTTTATTGTGCAATCATGTAGCGGATGGATTTCTTTAGCTTGTTCAGACCATACAGAAGGGAGTAGATGTTGAATATGATTTTCACAATCATATTAAAGAAGAATACTAGTGGCTTTCTTAGTTGCTGAATTCTACATGATATATTTTCTTCCAAAGTGCATTGACCTGTTCTTTACATGTAAACATAGATAGATGAGAAGGTATTGAGGCTTTTTTGGGATTTACAGTGACTCTGTTCTTTAGAAGGGCAATATATCATATTAGATGATGTAGAAGTAGCTAGGCTAGTGTTACCAGAAAACATTAATGCCCAAGCAATTTATGTTTTTTCAACGGCGTTCCAAAAGATAGTATACCTTCGTTCCAGAATGGTGAATTTGGAGATTCAATGCGATCCCAAAAATTTTTCCTACTTATTCCTTAAAAGTTACCTAAGGAGGAAAAGAATCAAAGATAGTGAATGAATGATCGGGAAGAATGGAGTTTTGGCATAAAAAATTATGCAAAAAAAAAGGGGCCATAATGCTCCTGGAAATAAGTTTTTACAGGATTAATTTGAAAAAAAATACTATACTTTATTGGATGTTTAATTGTTAAAAAAAAATTACTCTAAAAATATCTTAAATTTTAATAGTGTAATTTATACAACCTTTATCGTACCACATTTTAGAGCATGTGGCGTATCACGTTTCCGTTCTCGTTTCACGTACCAGAACGATCTAAGTTCTAGGTAAAATAGAGCCAGGCAGTTTTATGAACACTGCATTTGTTTAACTGAGCTAGTTCCTGACACAGAACTCAGCTTTATTGAGTTACCTCAATTGTAACTTTTGGCTGCCACAGCTTGCTTCAAACAAATCTTTTACTAGAACACTCTCCATTTGTTTAACGGGAATTTAATTCCTGACACAAAACTTGTGCTTTATTGATTTACCTCAGTTTCAACTTTCTGCTGGTGATACGACATTCTTCAAAGAACGCTTTTCCAGGCATGTTGAGGTTTCTATTAGTATAAGAAATCTTTTGTTGGACTCAGTGGAAGACTTTCCACTATCTTTGTTTAGCTCATAGCGAAGCACATATATCAATACTTGCTGCTGCTTCTTGATGTTTTCTTTTCGAGAAAATGATTTTTATTGCAATAATTGGGTTAAAATTTTTTTATAACCATACCAGCCCATTAATCTTAATTGCTTCTGGTGTCAGGAACTGTCCAGTTGATGATTTCATTTGCCTAGTTGCCCGTGATGTTTCATTTCTTAAATCTGGTAGAATTCAATGACCTAACATTCTTGTAATGGGTTGTGGCTGCTCATTAGCAATCATTGTGGCTTTGTTTTGCGCATGTAATGCTAGCTATTGCCTAATGAAATGAGTCTTTTTGCTTATGAATGTGCATAGCATTGTGCCTCCGTTGTTGCATGTGTTGCTTAAATTGTGCACACAAGATTCTGACCTGGGGAGCTTGGTGGAGCTTGCAAAGGTGCCTTGCAAGTGGCACACATGTCCATGTCAATTCTGCTGGCAGGGGCGGTGCTAGGTACAAGTTTGTGGGGTCATCTGACCTCATCAAGCTTTTAAAAAATGTAAGTTTTTTAATACTACACATTTTTAAAAATAAACCGCTTGGACCCCATCTTTGAAATAATCGACATCATTCTTCGCAGACCCCAAATTCCTTTTCAGCTGTTGTTTGAATTTCTGTATCGAAGTACTAGTTTTTTTTTTATCACCATGTCCAGTGGTAATGGTGAACAGATTATAATTTTGGTCTTCGCAGACTCGTGTTAGGTTTAAATTTAAGGTGGTTTATGAACTGAAATAACATGGGGTGTGGCCTTAATGGTATGTTCGGTCGAAGAGAAGAGATGGGTAAATTGATATAAAAAAAACACTTACTTTTTTCTCATATGTTACGTGGACTCAGATGGTATGTTTCTAAATATCAAATTCATTTAATTCTCATGTTCAAGGACTTCGGCACACTGTAAAATATTCATGCTTCTTAATATACTTCTTTTTGGGAGTTTGAGGCTGATTTTCACAGAGTTCTTCAACTTATTATCACAGTGCATATTTTCTAAATCTAGGATTGCATTATAATCTTACTTGAATAGGTCTTTTCTTAACTTTCTTCTCGTATGTTTCGTCAGATGTTTTCCTTGTCTTTTGGCCCTACAGGTGTTTGGACTCTGCAACTGAAGTAAGATAGTGAGTGCTTGGTGCTTTGCAATCTCATGGAGAAGTTCTGGAATTTGTTGGATTGGCCAAGTCCAATATTTGCGTTGATAATAGATCATTCACAAATTTGAAAATCCTACCAATGTTGGATGATAGGAGCAATACTAATAGTGAAAAAATATTCAATGCAATAGTAATACCAAGTCAACAAATTGAGATAGGATTACGAACTAATGAGATCGACTAGTCCTGAGTTTTTATCTTAGTCATCTAAAATTAAGAAATTAATAAAAATATTCTCTGAAGTGACATTTCTATCGATACAAAATTCAATAACATTACAGACATTTTTCATAAACTTGTAATATTACGTCAGCAAAAAAACTACAATGAATATTTTCTCACTAAGAATAGGGCTGCTCTAACCTAATGAATGTAGTTCCTTATATTAGTGGATGGGGGCCTGCTTTCCACGTTGCTTGTAGGGTGGTCCCACAATTGCAACTACAATTCGGTTTACTTTTACTTTATATCATTATAATTAATTTTCTTGTATTTTGTTAAAATTTGCATATCGACCCTACAAGTTACATTGTTAATGATTATTTAAGAATATGGTCGGTCTTGTTAAGTTTACTAATTTGTTAAAATTTGATGAAATTCATTCTTTAAAAACTTATTTTGCCTCCTTACGTGACTTTCAAGAAAATAAGTAGGAAATTCTTTTGGGATCGCATTAGATCTTTAAATTCACCGTTGGAATGAAGATGTTTCATGTTTTGAAATGCCGTTTTAAAAACATAAATTGATTGGGTATTAGCATTTTTTGGTAACACTGGCCTATCTACTTCTACATCATCTAATATGATACATTGCCATTCTAAAGAGCAAAGTAACTGTCAATCCCAGAAAAGCCTCAATACCTTCTCAACTATCTATGTTTATTCCTTTGGACCCTAGAAGCTGAATGCCGCATTTTATTCTGTCTTTCAATGCTGACTTGGCATCTCCAATGAAGTCACTATTAGTACTAATTAATGACAAAAGACAAATACTGTACATTTTGCTCAAGGAATGAAAAATCACAAAGTAGGGGTTAAAAGAGGGACAATTTCCAATAACTTGACTGTTTTGTTTTCAAACTGTAATGAAAATGGAACTCAACAGCATGGTAATCTTCCTAGTTGTGATTTGTAGCACATGAGCAAGGTGCTCCATGGAACCCCATACAAAAGTACCTGATTCCAAACTTCTTGTCCGCTAATAGAAGCACATAATAGCAAATTTGAGTTACAAGTCAGATTGTTTTCTAAAACAAGGAAGAAAAATGAGGTCAATGCACTTTGGAAGGAAATATAACTTATAGAAATCAGCAACTAAGGCCACTAGTATTCTTTTTCAATATGATTGTGAAAATCATATTCAAAATCTACTACCTTCTGTATGGCCTGAACAAGCTAAAGAAATCCTTACGCTACACGTGGGCCTTGACCATTCACAATTAATTCGGTTCATGATTTTCACCTTATGATGCAAGGTCTGTTGTTTCCCCAATGTAATTTCCCATTGACCTGTTTCAACAATGGAATTAAATCAAGCGGAATGGTCCATAAAATCATTCTTGACCTAATAAATGAGTAGATGAGTGAAATAATGTTGTGTATCCCAGAAGAAGAGCTTATCACTTGTACACTCAGACAATCATGATACGTTTGCTTGATATGGGACTTTGTCTGACCTCCTAACTGTCTTGTGTAGTTTCTACCAATGGCTTCACCATTCAAGCCAAGGTTCTTCATCTACATGCAAAGGAATACAGATATACACAACTCGTACACATGCATGACAGAGGCATACAACTAATTGTACCTCAATGGCACGAGAATAAGAAGTTAATACTTGATCCAAAAACTATACAACATTTTGCTCACAGAACAAGAAGACAATGCTAGGAAAAAAGTTTCAAAAAGCTTCTCACTTGAGATGACCTCTCGAAACACACATGGAAAGAAGTAAGTTGACAATAACGATTATCCCTCCCGTATTTGGTTCCTTTACGAGAATCCCCAAAGATTTTCAGCATAGTGGTCACCTGACACCCAAATGGTGGCAAATAAGGGTAGTTTTTCATTCTTCTTCAGGTCCTTCTCTAAGCCACTAATTAAAGCTGATTAATCTTCTTTTCATGCTCGAATATGCTGTGCTTCAAATCTGACAGAATGGGATGACCAAATTTTTATTGATCCATGGAAATTCAGACCAACATGGTCTGAAAACAGGCATCCATTCTTTCTCATAGCTAAGCGCCATGTGGTAGAGGGATGAAAATTAGAACTTCAATCTAATTCACCACAACAGCACCAGGTTTGGATGGAAGTTGCATAAAAGTGATGACGCTTGGAACTAAGGATCCAATGCCAGAGCCTAGTAAGGAGTACCAGTCCAGTTGAAACAAAAATAGTATAGTCAATGCGTTATTTTGAATCTTGAAGACACTTGTTTGGTGTTATGAGGCCTGATAAGCATTTGTTCTAACGAGAAAGTGGATGAATTTGCAATGGCATGGAAGAAATCTACTGGAATAAATTAAATGGAGTTCACAGAGCTTGTGAAATTCAAACATACCTCCTTCGATCATTAGTCCCAGCTTGCAGAACATGCACATTTGTTTTCATGCCGCCCTACTAGTACTGCCCTTCTCTCTACGCTGACCCTTCCTTAAAAACTTACCCTTCCTTTTCTTTGAAGCATCCGGCAAGGTTTCACAAACCCATTCGAAACTCCTTTCCAGTTGATGATTTCACTCGCCTAGTCGCCTGTGATCTTTCATTTCTCAAATCTGGTAGAATTCAATGACCTAACATTCTTGTAATGGGTTGTGGCTGCTCATTAGCAATCATTGTGGCTTTGTTTTGCGCATGTAATGCTAGCTATTGCCTAATGAAATGAGTCTTTTTGCTTATGAATGTGCATAGCATTGTGCCTACGTTGTAGCATGTTTGCTTAAATTGTGCCCAAAAGGTTCTGACCTGGGGAGCTTGGTGGAGCTTGCAAGGCACAAGCAGCACACATGTCCGTGTCAATTCTGCTGGCAGGGGTGATGCTAGGTACAAGCTTGTGGGGTCATCTGATGACCTCATCAAGCTTTAAAAAATCTAAGTTATGTAATACTATACATTTTTAAAATAAACAGCTTGGACCCCATCTTTGAAATAATCGACACCATTCTTCGCCGACCCCAAATTCCTTTTCAGCTGTAATTTGAATTTCTGTATCGAAGTATTATTTTTTAATCACCATGTTCAGTGGTGATGGTGAACAGATTATAATTTTGGTCTTCACAGACTTGAGTTAGGTTTGAATTTAAGGTTGTCTATTAACTGAAATAACATGGGATGGTTTCTCTTTGATTATGATAGCAAAATGGAAAGAACCAAAAAAAAGAAGAATTATGATGAGGTTTGGTTTGCGAAGGTTGGAGGCCATTTTTTGCTGGTAGTGCAATGCAACATAGCCTGTCTCAAAAACTCTTTGTTCCTCTATTAAAAAAATTATAATTGGTTTCCATATATAGAGGTTACAGTCATGTATCTGTAGGTAGTTTTTCTGGTCAATGTTATATTGCCACTCATGTGTTTCTTGTAGCCCTACATGAGATTGATCCAGTCTTTAAGGGACTTCTTCTTTTGGTACTAATTATTTCAAAACTTTGTTATGTCATAATGTCTTTAGGACACTTTTTTTCTGTTCATGTAAGATTTGTTTGCATCCAATTGCTTAAGCATGTACTTATCTCTTTGACATACAACATTATGCAAGCTCATTGAGGTTAGCATTTTGCTTAAGGTTCTTGAATTCTTAATTTCAATGTTGGATTTGTTGAATTTGTGATACATTTGCACAGGCACACGAATGTGATAAATTTTTAGAATTTGTTGGATAGAGATACATTTACACAGGCACACATTTGTCATTCTTATGTAGAATTTTTTGGATTAGTGATATGTTTTCACAGGTTTTGATGCAACAATATGAAAATATGAAATCTTATTGTGGGCAATTGTAAAAGTACATATATTTGCATGTTTTTTCACTAAAAAAAAAAAAGCATTACTGTGTTAAGATTTATTTATGATCTTAGAATTTGGGTGTAATTTTTGCATGACCCTATCAACAAAAATTTTTGGAGCCGCCACTGGTGCTGTACATTGGAAATCAATCAGTTTACCAAGGAATGATTCCCTTGACCTTGCATATGCTACTGGAAACCAGCAGCAAAAGCATCCCGCTACAAGGTGACAACACTGGAAGAAGGGTGCTTACATCACATGATTGCTGTGGCAAACTTACTAATAATAGTGAACAAAGTGGCTGTTCGTTTGCCTTTTTTGTTCTTGAGTTATGCCACTTTTTTTAATTATACAGCTTAAGTGTTCTCAATAAACTGATGTATTAGCTTTATTCAGGGGCAAATTTTATTTTTCGTTAAAGTCGACCAAGGCTACATGAACTTAGATCTCATCATTGGATTTCTTGGGCTCAATATGGATTGATAGCCCCTGATTGCAAACTGGCAATGGATCTCTGCAGAAAGAATCTTCAGTGTATGAAAGCTTCCACGTGAATTGGGTCACCAAGTAATGAATCACAGCTAGAGTTTCAATTCTGACAAACTCATTCCCAGGGCATGTTCTTGTCCTCCTCCGAATGGCTCAAAGGAATAAGGTGGGGCTGGTGCTTGCTGCTCAAACCGTGTTGGTTCAAACTTTGATGTATTGAAAATGGTCTCATCCATGTGAGTCATGCTTGCTGCCCAAACCACCTGAATATCATAAATTTGTGTTACTTCTAGCTCTTCTTTCATTTAAACTACATGCGTTAGTTCTGGTGATTAAGCTACAATGAGGAAACATTAGAAGTTTTTGCATTTTGCACATACTTGCCACCCTTTTGGTATTAGATATCCTCTATATTCTGATCTTGGACGACCTTTCTGAAGGAGCAGAACACTGGAGGGATCATCCTTAGTCTCCATTGCTACTCTCCATGTGTACTTCATCTTCACAAGGTCATCCCAGTTAAGAAGCTCCCCCAGAGCCTTGCTTTTAGCAATCTCCTCTTGTTCTGCAATCTCAAACCACATAATCTTTTAGTATGCTTTGTGTTTCTAGTATCCTATGTTTAGTTCTAATATCTTTGTTGTGATTGTACAGGCTGAGAGAGAGAGAGAGAGAGAGAGAGAGAGAGAGAGAGAGAGAGAGAGAAGCAGCCAGGTGCTGAGAGGGTGTCGGGTAATACCTTGAACAACAGCAGCATAAATGGATGGTGCAATGGCTAAAAGCCTGATCAAGAATGTAAGGAGGACGGCAGATGTGTCGTGTCCTCCAATCATCATAGCAACAAGGTTGTCCACGATCTCCCCATCAGACACTAGTGCTGAACTATCTTCTTTGCAGATGCTAAGCAAGTAAGTGATAAGATCTTGGTGAGGGGAAGCACCATTTCTTTCCAAAGCTACCCTCTTGTCACTTACAAGATCCATGATTATGGTTTTGATTTTTGCCCTTGCTCAAAGGCTATGGTTGAAGCATGTGAAAGGCAAATTCACTGGTACTGACAACATTCCTTCCACCAGGTATTGAAAAAAACCTTTAAGTGCATCTCTTCTTGCTCCTTTTTCTACTCCAAATATGAGTGAGCAAATAATGTTGAATGTGAGAGTCTTCATCAATGGCATCACCTATGTTATCAACAAATAGTTTCATACTGTTAATGCAAGGAGGAAAATTCACTAGTAGTTGTCATTTCTCCGTGTGTATATGCGGTCTATTTTTAGGTTTGAAAATAACTACTAGCCAAAGAGAAACCTCATGCGCATGAAGTCATGATCTGCTCTCTTGTAAAGAAAGAACCATCGGTAAACATTCACAATAAACATGTATATGAACATAGGAACATCAATTCATGTATTCAAGATTGCGAAAGTGTACCCATTTGTTCTATGATCTTGAATCCGAAGAGAAGCAATTCAGTCCTGAAATCAAATAGTGTATTGGCTTTACGTCTTCCTCTCTGTTTCCAAACTCCTTACAACAAATTTCTATGGGTAGAATACTGTCTGCTATGGGAAGAGAGGGGACTTAGCCTATATGTATTGAACCCTAATGAGCCCTCCCATAAAAGACTCCCAAATTGGTTCTCTTAAACCCAGACTATTCATCTAACCACATCAAATAATCAATAGGTGCACACAAGCCCAGTCCTTATGGATCACCACTTTATTGGGCCTATTCCGTATGTCTCAATTTAACTTAGGTTCAACTCGTTTTATTAAAACTAAAATCAATTAATGTGCATGCTCAATTCAGAAAACTTTAACATTCTCCCACTTGAGCAAACATTAATTATAGTTATAATTTTGAAAACCTTTTAAAAACGACTCTCAGGTTGAAAACAATAAAAACTGTATGTGGCCACATTTATAAAACCAAGTAAAGTTAAGAGACAACACTTAAAATAATCCGGTACAACAAGGCAATTAAAATCGAATCAAGGCAGTCATTACATAATCAATCCATGTAAGACCACTCATAATCATAAATACCAACCTCCTCATTGACATGAATCAAATGTGGTAGTGTGGTAGGAAATAGCACTCCTTAAGTGATCTCATAAATGTGCTATTCCTCCATCAGTTCTCAAATTCTCTTTAACTGTATGCCTATTCAATAAGCTAAAGAATTTTAACAATTTTCAATGAAACTAACATGTCTTGCATACATATCTTGAGAAAACTTTATTGTGCAAATACAAAACATATCCCTGAGTACTCAAGTACACCAAACTTGAGACTTTTCTTTATACCTGGATCATGAATATATATCCATCCGTATATGACATATGAAATATCAACAAAATATATCTATTCATGCATAAATGGCATCAAACGAAAATAATCAATAACCATCTATAATCTTTAATGACTAATGATAAACTGGAAAGGTCTCAACATATAATAATTGTCACAGAATGTAAGGAAAACAACTCTCACTAAACAAGTATATCAAAAGACCCAATAACACCCATGTTTGAAACATGGCTACTAAAAATAACAGGTCTAAGTTCCTTGATCAAGGGATCCGCCATCATTTGTTCTATGTCAGTATGCTCAATAATGATGTCACATTTCCTTACAAAATCTCTAATTGACAAATATTTGATCTCAATGTGTTTAAACCCATTAGAAGATTTGTTATTCTTAGAGAAAAACACAGCTGCACTATTATCACAAAAAAATTCTCAATGGTCTAGCAATGGAACTAATCACCTTAAGTTTTGAAATAAAATTTTGCAGCCAAACAGCTTGGGTAGCAGCCCTAAAACAAGCTACGAACTTAGCATGCATAGTAGAAGAAGCTGTAAGAGTCTGCTTGACACTCTTCCTAGAAATAGCTCCTCTAGCAAGCATAAAAATCTATCTTGAAGTAGACTTTATGTCATCCACACATCCAGCAAAGTCTGAATCTGAATAACCAACTACTTCAACTCTTCTGTATACAAGCATGTAATATTTCATCCTCTGCAAGTACCTTATTACATTCTTTGCAGCTACCAAATGGTCCATACTAGGGTTCGAAAGATACCTCCTAAGAACACCCACAACAAAAGCTATATTCGGCCTAGTACATACTTATGCATGCATGAGACCTCCAACTACACTAGCATATGGTATGTTCTGCATGGATTTCACTTTTATGTCATTCTTAGGACTCTAATTTTTATTGAATTTGTCACCCTTAGTAACATGAACGTCCCCAGGTTTGTAGTCCTACATATTAAACCTTTCAAGCATACGATTGATGTATCCTTTCTGAGATAGCCCCAACACACCATGAGATTTATCACGAATGATCTCAATGCCTAGAACAAAAGAGGCTTCTCCAAAATCTTTCATATTGAAAATGCTAGATAACAGGATCTTAGTCTCATGCAAAAGACTCAAATCACAGCTTGCAAGTAGGATATCATCAACTTAAAGAACAAGAAAAATAAATCTCCTCCATTGACCTTGAGATATATGCACTGATCAACCTTATTCTCCATAAAACCTAAGAAAGTGACAATCTCATCAAATTTCAAGTACCATTGGTGCAATGCTTGCTTTAAGCCATAGATAGATTTCTGTAGTTTGCACACTATGTGCTCTTTGCCCTCTACTATGAAACCCTCAGGCTGCGCCATATAAATCTCCTCATTAAGACCACCATTCAGAAAAGCAGTCTTGGCATCCATCTGATGAAACTCTAAGTCATAATGAGCTAATATAGCCATAATAATTCTGAATGAGTCCTTAGATGAGACAGGAGAAAAGGTTTCATTATAATCAATACATTCCTTTTGAGTGAACCCCTTAGCAACCAATCTAGCATTGAAATGCTCAACCCGCCCCTTAGAGTCTTTCTTGGTTTTAAACACCCATTTGCAACCAATAGACTTACAGCCAACTGGAAGATCAACAAGCTCCCATACTCCATTATGTGCCATGGATTGCATCTCCTCTGTTATAGCATCCACCCACATACTGCACTGGGGACTCAAGATAGCACTGACATAGGTCACTGGATCAACCACAAGACCCACATCAAAATTACTCTCACCAAGGTACACAACAAACTCATCTAAAATGGCAGGTCTCTTCTTAAGTACTGCTGGAACAGGCTTAGTAGGAGGCTCAATAGGATCAGGAGCATTAAGTAGGGCTGTATCAATCCCTAACTGCTCGTGATCAACAACCTCCATAGGTATAGGCATAACATTATGCTACATAGCAGACAAGGGAATAGACATCACTTCGCTAGGCTTATCCACATCAATGTGCGGTGGTATCTCCAAAACAACAGTATCAAGCTCCAAGAACTTAGCTGACTGAGATTCAACAATTCTGGCACCCGATGTAGGACAGTAGAACCTGTATCCCTTATAATGATCTGGATACCCATTGAAATAACAACGAGTGGTTTTGGGGTCGATTTTTATCTCAGAAGGATTATAAATCCTAACCTCTGCTGGACAACCCCAAACACGAAAATGATTAAGACTAGGCTTTCTACCAGTCCACAATTCAAAAGAGATTTTAGGAACAACCTTGTTAGGAACCCTATTGAGAATGTACAAGGTAGACTTAATGGCATCACCCCAAAGATACAAATGCAAATTACTGCGACTCATCATATTTCTCATCAAATCCTTAAGGGTGCGATTACGCCTTTCGGCCACACCATTTTGTTCAGGACTACCAGGCATGGTATATTGGGCAACAATACCACAGTCTTGTAAGTATTTGGCAAACTGTCACATATGTTGTCCAATAGCATCATGTCTACCATAATACTCACCACCACGATCAGACCTAACAACCTTAATTCTCTTGGTCAATTGGTTCTTTACCTCCATTTTAAAAATTTTAAAATTTTCAAGTGAATCAAATTTCTCTTTAATTAGGTAAATATAACTATAACGAGAGAAATCATCAATAAAGGTCAGAAAAAATTTATTTCCACAAAAGGTAGAGGAATAAGGTCCACTAATATCAGTGTGTATGACCTCTAAAAGGTCACCACTCCGTGTTGCACTTTTCTTCTTAGTCTTGGTCAATTTTTCATGAATGTAGTCAACACAAGTGTTTAGGTCTCCAAAATCAAGTGGTATAAGAATGTCATCTTTAATTAGCCTTTGAATTCTTTATTTAGAAATGTGACCTAGACGCTTATACCATAACATGGAAGACTGATCTTTAATTCTAAGTCTATTGGACACACTATTTTCAACATGGAAGGAGGCAAACTCATTATTCTGTTTCAATTTTAACCTGTATAATTCATCATATAAAAACTATGGCCAACAATTTTTGAATCATGAAATAAATTAACCATGCCATTTCGAAATTGAAAACCATATCCAAATTTGTCCAAATAAGAAACAGAAATCAAATTCTGTCTAAAAGACAGTACATAAGCAGTGTTGTTCAAAACAAGTTGAAAACCAATTTTTAAAATTAAAACAACCTTTCCTATGGACTCAATCCTAACTACTGCATCATCTTCTACTTTAAGCTTTTCTTCAGTCTCACTTGGCTTCCGTTTTTTTTTTAACCCCTTATCATTGTTTCTTTTATCTAAGCAGGACTTGTACTTAGTGCAATTCCTCTTCATGTGGTCTTCTTTTTCATATAAGTAACACTTGAATGCCTTTTTAATGACAGTATTGGGACCTAAAGCATTGTTGGCCTGACCATTTTCTTTACCTTGCCCTTTGTTGTTCTAACCCTTATGGGAAGTGTGATGAGTCTTAAATTTCTTGTGGTTCTTTCTATTTCCCTTACCCTAACCAGGATGAGCCTTAGAATGGGAGACAAATAAAATAGACTTAGTCTTTTCCCTCTTAAGTCTCCTCCTCTAAGAAATATTTGGCAATAAGGTCATTGATGGTCCAGGATTCATTTTGTGTGTTATAAGCAGTCTTAATTTGGCTAAAGTTTGGTGGTAGCATATTGAGAGCATGTTGAACTACAAAATCATCTGGGATGGTAACGTTAAGACTCTTGAGTTTGGTTTGGATGAAAACAAGTTTAAGAATGTACTCCCTTACCCCCAATTGGCTATCATACCTCAGACTCATGAGCTTATTCATCAACACAATCGTCATAGTATTATCATTAACTATAAAAGAAACTATACATGGAAACACAAAAAGCAATAAATTAGCTGAAGGAGGGAAATAAACAATTCTTATATGCTTTAAACGCAATCAAGCAAAAATTATAAGGTAGCCCGGTGCATCATTGTCGTCTCCCCTTTGGGCAGAGAGTACAGCATGCTATGGGGTCCCTTTCAGCTAACCACCAAATGAGAATATCCAAGTATCTAACAAGTTAGTGTCATTTGAGCAAACAAAACCTCTTAGAAACCAAACATTTTCGGGTCAGTCACTTAATACCATCCGTGTCATTAAAACATGCAATAACCTCCTTTGGGCAGGCGATTGCATGCAATAATACAATGGATACAATCATATAATATATTAGATATCAATATATGTACTCCTTTGGGCAGTAGCATCCACATCAATCCATTCCTTCTTATTATGACATCCGTTTGTTAAATTTTTTCATGTTATTTCTAGAATTTCTGAACCGGATATGCTCGCAATCACATCCTTATGGACATTTATATAACCGAATATATCCAGTGATCTCATAAATAATATATATGTTGCCCAAACTATGCATAATAATTTTCGTTACAGAAAGTCACTTAAAATGACAATTTTAGCTCTTTAGGGATAATAATAAGAGAGAGTATAATGTACATAAGAGTACCCACGAAGAGTAATCATCTCCATTAGGTTCATAAGATTGAAAACAGATTATCTATAGAAAATTACCTAAGAAGTACTGTGAGACCCTAACTTTTAATTTCTTCGGTAAGTAATGATAGTATTGCATGGTTAAGAGTTATATACATTAGCATTTATGTAAAATAAGTTTAATTTGACTTAAATTACCTTACCAATAAGAGTTGACACCTAGGTGTAAGTCATGATGGGGGAAACAAAACTAAGGGTTTTACCTACCTAGTTGAAGAGATAGTGAAGAAAAAAAAAAAAAAAAAAAAAAAAGAAAAATGAGAGTGATAGAATAGAAAGAGACGGAAGAGAGATAGAGATAGAGAGAGAAGGAGAGAGATATAGAGAGAGAGAGTTGCAAAGAGAGAAAAACAGAGAGGGAGTACAAGAGGAGCTGCTGCAGCTCCAGAATAGGCCGATTTTAGGTATGAAAATTCGTATCTTGCTGTAGATCAAGCTATAGGTGGATAGATCTTGAAAAAATACTTGATTTAGATACGAATTTCATCTGATTTGGTTAAGAATTGAGAGAGAAACCTCTGTCCAAAGTTGGAAGGTTTCTGCTGCGAAAATTTGCAGAAACAGCCACTTTCGGAGGTTGTTTGACCTCTTTAACAATCTGATTTGTGGCTGAAATTTTATACACTTAAACTTTAAGATCTTAGGAAAATTTGGGCTTTGGTTTCAATAAAAAATGTTTTAGATTCGAATTATGGTGATTTTTCAAAGTTAGGCTGCCACTGTAGAAGTCTGATTCCCAGATCTGCCCAGATCTGTAGTCTCTGGTTTGACAGAGAATTCGACCAAGTTAGAGTAGCCCAAAAATTATGAAATTTTTACTGTATCTAGTAGAACGGTTGAAGATAATCTGTACCAAATTTCAAATTATTTCGATGTCTTTTACCTATGCTACGAATTTCTCAAAGGTAGAGCATCTGCTGCTGAATTCAAGTTTCTGCAGCACTGCCCTGTTTTAGAAAATACGAAATAAATACTTAGGCATGTTCAAAAAATGTAAAATTTTGTCTGGATACTCTGTGAGATGCCTATGTTGTATTTCTGAAGTTGTAGAATTTTTGGGTATAACCTCACGAAATTATGTTCATATTAGGATACCTGCGTCAGTATTGACAGTTTCGAGGACTTATTGTATTTTGGTATTTTCATCTCTAGCTTAACATTGGGAGTGTGATTGAGATTAGCATATGGTAGTTTTAATGCAGAAGTTCAGTGTTATAACTTGTTTGGAATATATCCATTCTATTTATGATTATTGGAGTATACTTTGAGTTGCCTAACCTAATACGGTTGTGGTGTTAGGAGCTAACGGAGAGCAAGATCCTTCAACGTCAACCCAGAAGTGATCTTTGACGTAGTGTGTATGCAGTGACAGGTGGGATCATAGGATAATCTTATTTATATAGAAGTGAATATATTGCTTGTATTATTATCTATCTTGGTGTTAATTGTAGGATTGTGGAATATTGAATGCATTGGTTGTTTTCTATATGTATAGTGATAGTGAATGCATATGAGGTGTTGAAGGTGTTTTTATATATGAGGTGAAATTGGTATCATATGATAAGTTCTGTGGAGACATTGATGATTTTATATATATGGTGGCATTGCATACCATTCATATTGTATGCCTTGCATTGCACTGGAGAGAGTTAACCACGGTGGGTTAACCAAGGCTTAGTCACGGTGGACTAGCCTAGGGGTGCCACGGTGGGCATTCCTTGATAACGCGCCATCGATATATTAGGCCAACGTTATCTAAATTGCGCGCACATGTGGGTGTTTCATGCATTGCATCACACGAGACATTGCATCGCATGGAGTATATTACATTGTTGGTAGTGACGAGAGGATGTTTACATATTGTTGATGTTGGTATGTTATAGAGGAGTATATATCATTGGGTGATGGATTATTCATGATGGCTGATTCTGTGATTGTATTTATCATTCTTTATGAATTTAATTATCTATCGTGAGCGCGTTGACAATTAGGTCACACCCACACAGACTGTTTTGACAAGTAATTTGGAGACGAAGGTTTGGTTCACTGCAGTGTTGGTCATTGCCGTGGTGGCATTCATGTTAGTGTCCGGATGTCATGTCTCAAGGCTTGAGTAGTCTTTTCTATTTGTATTTTTCTTTACGTTAGCTTGAGTTTGGGATTTGTTATAATTTACCTATACTTGACATGATATGATATGTGTAAAGTTATGGGATGAGTTACTCCGATGTACGTTATATTTATGCATGATTGGTTTATCGTTTCATAAGGCAATGGTGTTCTTCCGTTGCATTACATTGGTTGGGTGTGGATTAAGGTGTCGTTCGCAGGTACAGTGACCTGTGCGATCACGCCCTGCCTAATATGACATAATTAATGTCTAATTGGGATGGGGGTGTGACAAGTACACATGATTTTCAAAAAAACGCAAAAAAATCCTAAAATAAGCCTAAAAAAGAACTCCGAAAAGTAATTATTATTTTTTGTATCAAACTAGAGAGAGTACGATATGCCATGATGTTTAGAATGTTGAAAATATGTTACCCAAAAAAAATCTTTAAAAAATTGTGCATGGTTTTTGAGAAAATACAAAAAAGTACTTTTTTGGCCTAAACAAATACCAAACAGTGCCTAAAAATTACGAAAAATAATATTTTGAATTCTCAATCCAAAAGGAACATGCTTTGTGTTAGGACCATCCCCAAAAAATTTCTCACGTGCCCACACTCTTCATAGGCCGAGAGTGGGCTTTGCTTGCAGCTAAGGATGGCAATGGGACGGGTTAGGGGTGGGTTTATCCCAATCCATCCCCACCCCGTTTAGAAAAACTTCCCCCATCCCCGCCCCAAACCCGTGTCGGGTTGGGACTCAAAACTCCACCTCCGCCCCGTTTAAGAAAATCCCATTCCATCCCCGCCCCGCCCTACCCATTTAAAGATTAATTCCACGTGGCCATCCTTTGATGGTAGTTAATTTACTATAAAAGACAATTGGCCTTAGCTGTCGGCTTGGCTTTGGCTTTATAAAGACTAAGTTGCCTTTGCTTTATATTAGGATTTCAATGTGGGACAAAAGTACAAGGCACTTGTCTTTGGACAAAGTTACAACTCTTTGTCCCACATCGGTCACATAAACAAAACACAACTAAAATCATGCTATAAAACATATGCTGGGCCAAGCACAACACATTCAAGGTTTTCATAGCCCTTATTCGGGGCGGGTTCGGGGTTGGTAGAACAAAATCCGTCCCCGTCCTAAACCCGATGCAGGTTATTCTATACTACCCCATCCCCGCCCCAACCCCGTTTGGATGCACCCCAACCCATCCCAATAGGGGCGGGGCAGGGCGGGGCGGGTCCCCGATATTTCAAGGTAAATTGCCATCCCTACTTGCAGCTAGTCTTCTTTTTCCTTGAACCGGTTTAGATCTAACTCGATTCACTGTAAATCTGACCCGGTTTGCTGGTTTTTGTTCCAGCCCCATTTTTTGCTCAAAAATTTACTTTTTTGCAATAATTTATGCAATAAAAATTAGTTTATAACCAAAACGAACATGAAGGAAACCATTTTTGGCAATTTGAAGCCCAAAAAATTGAAGTTTTAATAGGTTTTTAAGAACCTTAAATCATCAATGGTGGCTAGAGTTCAAAAAAATACGAAAACTTGAAATTTCTTACACAATACACACTCAAACATATTCTAATACCACCCAGAACAATCAATATATGATATTATACAAGAATCATACATGAAATCATAGATTTTTTTAAAACTTTTTATCAAAATCGTTGATTTAGGGCACAATAATTTAAATCAATGGATCTCCCTCTACAGCTTGAATTAGAACGCGTGCCATATATCAAAATTTTTCTTGTTCCGAGAGGAACAAAAGCCCCTTATTAGTTTTCAGAAAAGAATCATCTATTTTCCGAATTAAATCATGCAAGATTTCGGGTTTAAACGTAAAAAGTCAAGAACAAATACATAAAATGAAAGGTTTTGAGTCCCTAATCCATATACAATGGCTCTGATATCACATGTAATCATTCACAATAAACATGTATGTGAACATAGGAACATCAATTCATATATTCAAGATTGCGGAAGCGTATCCGTTTGTTCCATGATCTTAAATCCGAAGAGAAGCAATCCAGTCCTAAAATCAAATAGTATATTGGCTTTACATCTTCCTCTTTGTCTTCAAACTCCTTACGACAGATCTCTATGGGTAGAATACCATCTGTTATGGGAAGAGAGAGGACTTAGCCTATATGTATTGAAACCTAATGGGCCCTCTCATAAAAGGCTCCCAAATAGGTTCTCTTAAGCCCACACTATCTGTCTAACCACATCAAATAATCAATAGGTGCACACAAGCTCAGTCCATATGAATCACCTCTTTAGTGGGCCTATTCCGTATGTCTCAACTTAACTTAGGTTCAACCCGTTTTATTAAAACTAAAATAAATTAATGTGTATGCTCAATTCAGAAAACTTTAACATCATCTTCATTATAATCTTATTGAATGGTTACTAGATAAAACTATGATTTCAATTCTAGAGTTTTGAAATTCACATAAGTAGTTGTGACATTCCGTGACCTCACTTTTGCCATGCCAGTGCATCTTGAGGTTCTTTTTAACTTCTTCATCCATCTTTCCAACATATTGCTTCAACACTTCAGGCTTCAAAAAAGATTCAAGTGCTCCCCTTACTCGCTTGTGATCTTCACCTCTTAACTTAATTATATTCCTCTCACCACAAATCCTCTAGATCCATGATAGTTGCTAGTTGGCAAAAGTGTTGCTATATATAAACTTGTTTGCAGCTTGTCCCTCGAGAAAAATTGTAGGAGTTCCAAAGAGACTGAGTTTGGAAATGGGACCATACTTTCTTATTCTTTCTTAGAGCCATGCCTCACCCTTGTTGGCTAGCATGACACGTACAAGGCTAAGGCTATGGCCTATGATGGGTAACCCCATAGAACTTGGTGGGAGCCTTTTGGAAAATTTCTTGGTTAGGAGAAGGAAGATAGGAACAAGTAAAAGAAGTGAACTCAGATAGTTAACAAATTTCATGTCTCACTAGAGAGAGAGAGAGAGAGAGAGAGTGTATGGGTTTTGAAACTTTAAGAGGGTGCATACCTAAATTTATAGGCCACCACATTTGTTTTAGGGATTTGATAAGGTAGTATAACACATCCTGGGACAAGTAATGCTAGGATAAATAATCATGAGACTAATTATTTTTGGAGGTGGGATTGGAAAAGATATCTATGACACGCCTCTAGATGTGCTTCAACTGGAGTCACTCCGCAAGGGTATAGAGGTCGCGCTTGTAGTAAAACCGGAGGATCCGGTGTCGTTCTCTCCCAAGGGAATTCTGCAAATATAGCAACAAAGCTCAACTAGTACGGGCACTTATCTTAATGGATTGCAAATGAAAATTCTTATCTTTTCCTAACATAAAAGAGACTGAAAATATGTTGGTTTTGAGATGATGGTGGTTCACTAGTTAATGCAATAATTTAATGACTAATGAAGACATTAAAATCTAGTTTTTTGTAATTTAGAAGAAAAGCTTGGACATGATTGTTTCGATTCACCAATTCACAACAAAGGTTTCCAATGAGAGGTTTATAACTCAAATCAAGAATCACACCTTGGATTCTTGATTCGGAAAATGTCGACTATAAAAGTGTGGGTTTTTGTTTGATTGAGCATAAAGAGGGAATCTATGATTGGCACCCTAGAATCAAACCTTAGGCATGTGCAATACCTATACCAAACATTGATTTGTGCATAAATATTGCCAACGGGTTATGAATCTAAGTTTTTCTAATGGATTTCATACTAAATCAAATGAAACCATGAAATTTTAAGGATATGCCATTGAAGTTCATACAACTCATTTTTCACCATTTGAAGATCTTTGGTGGATCTTCGCAACCACATCCAAGGGGTATTTAGCTACTAAGATCCATGTCAAAAAGCATAAAAGAAGACAAATCTACCATTAAAGTATATAGAACTAGTGTTTGGTTACTAAGAAAATGAGAGAAGTGGCAAGAAAATGAGAGAAAATCATTCACTTCATATATAAATATCAAGCATTCATTTACAATGATTCAAAAGCAATAAATGACATTAAATACAAAGCATTAAGAGTAAATCTAACTAAAAACCTTACAAGATAACAAAAATCCCCTTTTTAAAGCTTCTTCCCTGTCCAGTTTCTGTAGAAAATGACATATATCCCTTTTTGTCTCGAACATACAGCTTTTATACTCTGCAGAAAAATAGAGTCTGTACACACCGATCGATCGGTGGACAATTGATCGATCGGCCAATCGATCGGTCCAGGCGATCGAATGCCCGATCGATTGCAAAATCGACCCCTCTGAAGTTTGCTTCTGTGTAGTCTGTTGAGAAAATTTCGACATCACCGATCAAACGACCGATCGAGCGGAAAAACGCCCTCTCTGAAGTTTTCTGCAGAAGGTCGAACAGAGGATCACCGATCGATCGCAAGATCACCGATTGATCGGCCGATCGAACGTTCCGTGGACCGTTCGATCTGGCGATTGATCGGTCATCCCCACATTTGCCCATTTGCCTTAGTTTAAGCTCCAATTCCTGTAAGGAGTACACAAAAAAAGTTTGAATGCATTTTAGGAGTTAGAATACAAAATTAACTCTAAATTCAACTAATCAACTAACAATTTAAGCCAAAAGATTACTATTTCTAAGAGTAATCAACACCCCCCAACTAAACCTTTGATAGTCCCTATCAAAGTATGAAAGGAAAATAAAAACATACACATGTATTAATCTTATTCAAGTCAAATCTCCATCCACTTAGGTTGTGAACCAAAGCAAGGTAAAGGCATAAAGCATGGAAGAAATAAAACATATTGACGCGTACTATCAATGACATATGATCCTAATGATTCAAAACTCGTACAATTACGTCATTGATGCTTCGATCCAAGTCTCACAAGGCATACACTCAACTTTGAACATGAACACTCATACTCCCTCAATGGAAAGCTCTTTTAACGAGTAAATGTATAAACCATGCAACTAGAGCAATTCCGAAAAAAAAACGAATAAATTGTAAGTGTATCGACTTGGCATAGCTCTATGAAGGAATATTCACAGCTTATGTATAATTTAGAAAATTGACATTAATGCCTTATACACAATTAATTTACAGATTCATGTATCTTCGGATATCAATGCCATAAGGGTGATGAATGAAAGAAGAGCCATGTAAGAGGATAGAAAGTGGAAAAAGGTTTCAACATATGCATGCGCATTACACATGACAATCAATGATATTCACTTCCACATTTCCAATCTTTTGAATCACTTTTGCAATCTTCCTTCACCTCACTTCTTTTGTATTTGATTTTTTTTTTTTTTTTTTGAGAGCACACCTTTTCATCCCTTTCTCTCTATATATATTTTTCTCTTTACTTTTCAACTCCATACACCTCAAACTTTACAAATATAAGAGCAATGCATCTATTGGCATTGACATTTTTTAAATTTATGCACATGCATATGAACATTAAAAAGAAGAAGAATACACATGGAATGGCTCAATTGAATGAAATGGCCTATGTGTTTAGAATCCGAAGAATACAACAAATTAAAACTTCAAAAGTGTATAAGGGTTCAATAAATCTATCTAACACTCGAACATGTAAACCAATATCAAAATATAATGAAGCTATTCAATGAATGAGGATCAACAAAAATAATCTTGAATAAATGTGATTCACTCTTCAAAGGCAATAAATAGACTCTAAAGCTCACACGGTAAAAATCTCCACCTTATAAGGACATGCATGCATAAGAATGAAATACAAGGCATCACATAACATGTTAGTGCGCAACAATGTGAATTGGCTCTTATAATGATTTTATACCAAAAACTTGCAATGTATCATAATCTCTAAGGTGGGTTAATCATTAACTCAAATTTAATCAAAAACATGGTATGGTACTTGTTTGAAACAACCTTGACACCTCCATCACAAAAATCCAAAAAGAAATGATATCAACAATTAATGACATAGCTAAGGTGTCAAGTTATAAAAAAGAGCAATACGAATACCATAAATACTCATAACCTCGGTTGGAACAATACATGCGATATGGATATCAATAAAAAAGTACACCTGTAACTGAAATGCCAAAATATACCCAGAATAGACAAAAGAATACAATAAATGTATACAAAAAGGGTATGCCACAATAGGAAAAATCACTATACAAACAGCTCAAAAATAAATACATCCACTATAATAAAAAAAAAGATTTAGATACATCATATGAAATGAAATGCTATGAAGTGCACAATGCATCTAATCTAACTGGAGATCTGAAAAGAGGTCTCCATCATCCGGATGAGGCTGGCCAAGGTGCTGGATAATCTCCTGGAGTCGAGTGGACTGGGTCTGCTGCTGCTGCTGAATGTCAATCAGCTGACCCTGAAGTGCAGCAATGGCAGTGTCCTGGAGATCTAATCTAGTCATAATGTCGGCCTGCCACTACTGGCGCTCTGCCTGCTGAGTGGTCAGCTGCTCCTGGATGGCTGCCAAAGTCTGAAGTAACGTCCCCTGAGCCTGAGCTGGCTGCCCTACCTGATCCTGCCGCTGCTCCCCTGACTGGGTCTCCTCATAAGTCTGAGAAGGCTGTTGCTAAGAAGATGAGTGAGTTGAACTAGCTGACCCCCCCTTCTTCGCCAACTGCCCTGCCGCCCTCTTCTCGGTCTTCCAATCTATGTTTGTTGAAGAGGAAAGCAGCACCACATCTGCAACACTAACCCCAGCCGCCCTAATCCTCGCTGTCAGAAAGCAACCAAAGGGGATGCTGGACTGGGGAGTAGCAACCTGGATAGCGGCCCACAATGTCATATACATGAAGTGGGGCAAGTTAATAGTCCTGCCCATGCCAATAGCCCACATCAACTGCCCCTGCATCCTACTACACTTCACCGTCCTCCCTAGTGGAAAAATCGAATAACATGTCCAAAGGAACAGTGGGTGATACCTGGGGGCAAGCTGCCTAATCTTGATCTGGGAAGCGGTCCAGGACTCTCCCGGTGCTAAAATCTCGACGCACATCTCCTTATGAGATGGTGGATGCTCCCTATCATAAGAGAACTGAGGGTTAGCAACCCTCAGTATACCAAACTGCTCAGCAAAGGAATCCGGGGTGATAACAACATCCCTACCCCGAACCTAAGAGCGAATAATATGTCTGTCGCCACCGATGGGGTCCAATGAAATGTTAGCCATGAGCTCTACCACGAGGGTGGCTGAGTACTGGCCTCTAAAGGAAGCTAACCCCAACCATTGGCGATCGGTCAAAGGCAGGAGCCAACCATATGGCTCAGCATCAAACTGACTCACAGTCCAACGCCTCTCCACTACGACCTTACGGGCGCTCCATACCCGTCCAAACTTTCGCTCCTGATCTCTCTCCCGGAAACGAGTAGTATCAAACTCTCCCTCTCTCTCCCTCCTAGCATGCTCACGCTGGACCTGCTGAAACTGGGCTAGAGTCTGAGAAGTCCCCGCCCCAGCTGTACCCTCAGTACTCCTAGTCTCGACCATAGCTCTCTAACTAAGCTAAGTACAGCTGGAAATGAAAAGAATGGACAAAGATCGGCGGAAGGAATACCTCTCGAAGCGCAGAAAACCGTGAACAGGCGAGACAAAGTCCACCAAAGTGAGCTGGTAGGGCCTCGCTACTCCGATAGATAAACAGACTCTCTAAACTCTTAAATACGCGCGAGTGAAATGAGAATGAACAGTGAAACAGTGGCCTTTTTATAGACAGCTCTGTCACCGATCGATCGACTCTTAAACCGATCGATCGACTCTTAAACCGATCGATCGCCTCGCGGGCCGATCGAAATGGAGTGCCACCGATCGAACGGCCAATCGATCGATACCGCTTCCTTTCGATCGGTGCAGTAATAAGTCCGATCGAACTCAAATCGTCACCGATCGATCGCCCGATCGATCGCAACGTACACAATCGATCAGCCGATCGATCGGTTTGGCCCGCCAATCGATCGGTTTGGCCCACCGATCAATCGCAAATACAGCCTTTCTGAAGTTCTGCCGAAATTCTCAGAATTTTCCACAGAATCATGCAAATGGTGCCCCCCCCCCCCCCCCCCCCCAACTGGAATCATGCCATGACCTCAAGGCATGAGGACAATGGAAGAGAAAAAGAACAACGGGGTGGGCGGGACCCTCGGGAATGCGAATGTACATAACTAACTACCAAAAAGGAAAGAGAAAGAAACCTATAAGAAAGAAAACAAAAGAACTACTCCTAAACTATAAAACACAACAATTTAAGGTCACTCAAAGGACGGTGGATCAATGAGATCCACACAATCCAACTCCCCTTGGAACGACTCAAAATACAGCTTTAGTCGATGACCATTCACCTTAAATGCCGAGCCATTCGTGAGATTTTGCACCTCAATGGCTCCATGGGGAAAAACTTCTTTCACAAGGTATGGCCCTGTCCACTTACTCCGCAATTTGCCCGGAAATAGATGCAAGCGTGAATCATACAATAACACTTTTTGGCCAACTTTGAAAGTTTTTCGAATGATATGTTGGTCATGAAAGTGTTTCATTCGGGCTTTAGCAATTTTTGCATTTTCAAAGGCATCATTGCGGAGTTCATCTAACTCATTTAGTTGGAGTTTTCGGTGGGTACCCGCAACATTAATATCCTCATTACATTGACGAATCGCCCAATATGCTTTATGCTCAATTTCGACGGGAAGATGACAGGCCTTCCCGTACACAAGTCTATAGGGTGATGCGCTAAGAATGGTTTTATAACCCGTGCGGTATGCCCACAACCCATCGGTCAATCTAAGAGACCAATCTTTCCTATTTGGATTGACGGTTTTCTCAAGACTGCGCTTGATTTCCCGATTGGCCAACTCTACTTGCCCTGGCGTTTGAGGATGGTATGGTAATCCAACCTTATGGACCACACCATACTTATGCATTAAAGACGCAAATGGCTTGTTACAAAAATGTGAACCGCCATCACTTATCATGGCACGAGGCATGCCATACCTACAAAAAATGTTCTCTTTCAAAAATCGCAAGACCACTTGGTGGTCATTGCTTCGGGTGGCAATTGCTTCCATCCACTTAGAGACATAATCTACCGCAACAAGAATAAAAAGGTACCCACACGAGTTAGGAAACGGTCCCATGAAATCAATCTCCCAACAATCAAATATTTCCAAAATAGTAATGGGGTGAAGAGGCATCATGTGCCTCTTAGAAAGTGTTCCTAACCATTGGCACCTATCGCAAGCTAGACAAAAAGTATGTACATCCTTGAACATGGTGGGCCAATAAAGCCCACATTGCAAAATTTTGGCCGTGGTTTTCTTGGAGGAGAAGTGTCCTCCACAAGCATGAGAGTGACAAAACTCTATTACTTGTTGAAATTCATGATTTGGGACACACCGGCGAATGATTTGGTCTGGACAATATTTAAACAAGTGAGGATCATCCCACGAAAAATAGCGCACCGGAAGAATTTACGATTGTCAATGGATGACCATGTGGAAGGAACCTCACCGGTGGCAAGGAAGTTTGCAATGTCCGCAAACCAAGGGGTTGAAACTTACTCAACGGCACTCACATGCATGAGATGCTCATCCGGGAAGTGCTCCTTGATAGGGGTTGGGTTTATGGCTCGCCCATTTAAGGGAAACCGAGACAAGTGGTCCGCAACTACATTTTTAACTCCTTTTTTATCACGCATTTCTATATGAAATTCTTGGAACAAAAGTATCCATCGAATGAGGCGCGGTTTGGCATCGGGTTTTGTGAGGAGATACTTTAGGGCCGCATGGTCGGTATGGATGATGACTGATGACCCAATCAAGTAAGACCTAAACTTGTCTAGTGCAAAAACCACCGCAAGGAGTTCCTTCTCGGTTGTGGTATAGTTGATTTGAGCTTCATTGAGAGTTCTAGAAGCATAATAAATGACATATGGCTTCTTATCAACTCTTTGTCCTAGGACAGCCCCCACGGCATAGTCGCTAGCATCGCACATTAGCTCAAATGGAAGAGACCAATTGGGTGCTCGAATGATTGGGGCTGTGGTCAAAAGTCCCTTCAACTTATTAAAAGCTTGTTGGCAAGAAGATGTCCACTCAAAGGGAACATCTTGGGACAAAAGATGACACATGGGCCTAGAGATTGCACTAAAACCTTCAATGAAACGTCGATAGAAACCGACATACCCAAGAAATGATCTAACCTCCTTCACACACGTTGGGGCGGGCAATTTTGAATGAGTTCAATCTTTGCCTTATCAACTTCAAGCCCTTCGGCCGACACTATATGGCCCAAAACTATACCACTAGTAACCATAAAATGACATTTTTCCCAATTGAGCACAAGGTTACTCTCCTCACATCTCATCAAAACTTTTCCTAAATTACCAAGACAACCTTCATAAGTATCTCCATAGACGGAAAAATCATCCATGAAGATTTCGACAATTTGCTCAATCATGTCGCTAAATATGCTCATCATACACCTTTGAAATGTCGCCGGTGCATTACATAGCCCGAAGGGCATACGTTTATAAGCATAAGTGCCAAATGGACAAGTGAATGTTGTCTTGGCTTGATCCTCAAGGGCTACATCAATTTGATTGTACCCCGAATATCCATCTAGGAAACAATAGAAAGCCTTACCGGACACCCTTTCTAAGACTTGATCAAGGAAGGGTAAAGGGAAATGGTCCTTTCGGGTCACATTATTAAGGCGGCGATAATCAATGCACATTCGCCACCCGGTTTGCACACGGGTTGGCACTAACTCATTGTTTTCATTTCTTATCACCGTGACACCCAATTTCTTAGGCACCACTTGGGTTGGACTAACCCATTTCGAATCGGAGATGGGGTAAATGATACCCGCATCTAGTAATTTTAAAAGCTCACCTTTAACCACTTCCTTCATATTGGGATTCAATCGCCTTTGCATTTGACGAATGGATTTAGCCTCTTCTTCTAAAAAAATGCGGTGAGTGCACACGAGAGGACTAATCCCATGAAGGTTGGCGATAGTCCATCCTAGGGCTTTTCTATGTTTCCTTAGCAATGTTATCAACCTTTCCTCTTGGCTTCCAAACAAGTTAGAGGAAATCAAAACCGGGTATGACTCCCTTTCCCCTAAAAATGCATATTTTAAGTTGGAAGGCAAAGGCTTCCTCTCGGGAATGGGAGGCTTCTCCTCCGACGGAATTGGTTTCTCAGCACTAGGGTGGAGGGGTTCAAAAGAAGGGGTCCATTGACCCACATGTAAACACTCCTCTCTCTTACCCTCTAAATGAGACAATTCACTTGACACTATGCCCTCACTATCAAGTGAAGCATGTGGTTCACCTCTCACTAATGCCCTCTCCAAAGGGTCCTCAAAAATCTCCCGCTCAAAGTGTTGTTGAACTATGCTCTCTATGATGTCTACCTCTCGGATATCCTCACATTCCCCTTTTTGTTTGGCAACCGAAAAGATGTTACGCTCGAAGTTAGTGTTTCCAAAAGACAATTTCACTAACCCATTCCTACAATGTATGATGGCATTGGAAGTAGCTAGGAAAGGGCGTCCCAAGATCACAGAAATTTGGTTGTGAGCTATATAACTCTCAACAGGTTGGGTGTCTAGGACCGGGAAGCAAAAGTTATCAACTTGGATGAGAAGATCCTCGATGATACCTCTTGGAACCTTTATAAAACGATCCGCCAATTGCAAGGTAACACGAGTAGGGCTTAACTCTCCTAGGCCAAGTTCCTTATACACCGAAAAGGGTAAAAGGTTGACACTAGACCCTAAGTCTACCAAGGCACGATCGATCTTGGTATTCCCAATAGTACAAAAAATAGTAGGACATCCGGGGTCCTTGAATTTCGGCACAGTTTTACATTGCAAAATCACACTTTGATTTTCATTCATCATGGCGGTTTCCTTGACATGCAACCTTCGCTTAAATGTGCATAAGTCCTTTAAGAACTTAGCATAAGAAGGTATTTGCTTGATTGCGTCAAAGATAGGGATGTTGACCTTTACTTGTTTGAACACTTCATAAATTTCCGCATTTAGAAGTTCATTTTTTTGGTTGGTCAACCTTTGCGGGAAGGGAGCATGTTTGACTATGTCCCTTCTCTTATCCCTCTCACTTTCACTCAAAATCTCGATGGGATTGGCTAAGTTCTCACCCCCCTCTCTCGGCTCTTTTTCCTCTTTCTCTTTCTCTCCTTGGCCAACACTCTCCCTAGAAGTTTCATCCCGAGGTGGGATAGTTTTATCAATGGTCTTGCCACTTCTAAGGGTGGTTATGGCTTGCATTTGGTCATGACTCGTACTAGGGTCACTCTTACCCTCGGTTATGTGCACTTGCCTAACCGCCGGGTTAGGTTGAGGTTGAGTCGGGAATCTTCCTGAGACATTTTAGGTCAAAGCTTGTGTCAATGTAGACATTTGCTTTTGGATGTCCTCAAGTAACCTAAAGTGTTGGTCAAGCACCTTTTCTTATTTATCAACCCTTGAACTAACCCCCCTTATGTCATTGGCAAGTTGGTAAACATTGTCCTCTATGGGCTTCCTATGGGGGGGTTGGTATGGCCTTGGTTGATTTTGGAATTGGGTCACGGGTGCTTGTTGATAAGGTGGAGGTGGATGTTGTGGTTGGAGTGCTTGTGGGGGTGGAGGTGCTTGGTATGATTGAGGGTTTTGATACCCTCCTTGGTAGTTGTGGGAGTTTGAAGTCCCTTCATTATTCCTCCACCCAAAGTTGGGATGATCTCTCCATCCCGGGTTGTATGTGTTTGAATAGGGGTTACCCCCTCCTCTTGAATATTGGCCAATTGCATTAACTTGGCCATGCAAAGCCTCCTTCATACCCGGAATGATTGGGCATGAAGAGGTGGTATGATCCAAGATTTCACACACAAGACAACATACTTCTCTCAACTCCTCACTCTCTACCGATTGAACTTTTTTCACCTCAAGAGCCTCTAATTTTCTTGCCAAGGTAGCCACCCTAGCATTGACATCATCAACTTCCTTGAGTTGATATCTTCCCACCCCTTGTTGGATTGAGTGACCCTCGGGATTTTGGGTCCCGGTAAGTGCCCAATCTCTAGTCTTATTTGCTAAGTTATCAAAATAATCATATGCCTTATGGGGTTGCTTATCAAAAAACGTCCCCGTACACATAGACTCGACAAATTGCTTGAGTTGGGGTGTCAAGGAAGAATAAAATGTGTTGATGACATGCCAATCAGCAAAACCGTGATGGGGGCAAGAATTTAAGCGGTCTTTGAACCTCTCCCAACATTGAAAGAAAGTTTCCCCCAACAAAGGAGAAATTTGTGAAATTTGCCTTCGAATAGCCTCGGTTTGATTTTCGGGAAAAAATTTGCTCAAAAATTTTCCTTGGAGAGTAGCCCAAGAATGGATGGACATGGGTCGCAAGGAATTGAACCAAAGCTTAGCTTTGTCCTTCAAACAAAATGGGAAGAGTTTCAACAAAAATACTTCCCTTGGACATGAGTTGTCCATAGCAATTGAACAAGCATCCTCAAATTCCTTAAGAATAATGTAGGGTTGTTCCGAATCCATCCCGTGGAATTGAGGCAACATTTGCATCATTCCCGACCTAATGTTTAGAGTGTTGTGATGGGGCGGGAAAACAATGCACGATGTTGGTGCTTGCCTTGGTGGGTTTAGGTAGTCTCGAAGAGTCCGTATAGGGGGGGCCGCCACGTCGCCATAGTGGCTCCCTCTTTCAAACTCCTCATGACCTTCCGGGTTGATTTGGACATTTGGATGCAAGGGTTGAATGTTAGGTAAGCCAGGTTCATTGGGATTTGCTATTAGAATGAAACCTAAGTCGACCACTAATGGTAAGTTAGGTGTCGATGAAGATGTGCTTGTGCTCTCAATGCTCTCAATCCTTACAAGGCGATGATGTTCATCCTTCGTGAAATATGACATGCAAGAATAAATGCACACATAAGGTTGGACCGATAGGGTTGTTTAGCACATCATACACAATCCCTAGGCCGGACAACGGCTTTTTCGCAATTCAACTCCGTACCTCCAATCTCCACATACAATAAGCGTACCACCAATTCAAAACTTGCACACACTAGCCTAACTCCACTAAATACTCCCGAAGAGGGATAATTTCCTAACAAAAATGCAATGCAATTACACTATATCAAACAAAAGAAACTAGAAAAAAAAATAAAAAAATAAAATAATCCTAAAAAAATAAAACACCTTAAGGGAAATGAGAGTGTACCGGGACCCGAAGCCCGTAAATGCTTTCCTCGGGGGTGGTGATGAAATCCACCCTTTTTGTGTGTTTTTTTTTTCTTTTGCTTGCTCTTCTTTTTTTTTTTTTTTCCAATTTTCTTCCGCAATCCTTAGCTTTCGTCCGATGTAGCTTTTGCCTATGAACTCCCTGGCAATGGCGCCAAAACTTGACACACCTCCAGATGTGCTTCAATTGGAGTCACTCTGCAAGGGTACGGAGGTCGCGCTTGTAGTAAAACCGGAGGATCCGGTGTCGTTCTCTCTCAAGGAAATTCTGTAAATATAGCAACAAAGCTCAACTAGCATGGGCACTTATCTTAATGGATTGCATATGAAAATTCTTATCTTTTCCTAACATAAAAGAGACCGAAAATATGTTGGTTTTGAGATGATGGTGGTTCACTAGTTAATGCAATAATTTAATGACTAATGAAGACAATAAAATCTAGTTTTATGTAATTTAGAAGAAAAACTTGGACATGGTTGTTTCGATCCACCAATTCACAACAAAAGTTTCCAATGAGAGGTTTATAACTCAAATCAAGAATCACACCTTGGATTCTTGATTCGGAAAATATCGACTATAAAAGTATGGGTTTTTGTTTGATTGAGCATAAAGAGGGAATCTATGATTGGCACCCTAGAATCAAACCTTAGGCATGTGCAATACCTATACCAAACATTGATTTGTGCATAAATATTGCCAATGGGTTATGAATCTAAGTTTTTCTAATGGATCTCATACTAAATCAAATAAAACCATGAAATTTTAAGGATATGCCATTGAAGTTCATACAACTCATTTTTCACCATTTGAAGATCTTTGGTGGATCTTCACAACCACATCCAAGGGGTATTTAGCTACTAAGATCCATGTCAAAAAGCATAAAAGAAGACAAATCTACCATTAAAGTATATAGAACTAGTGTTTGGTTACTAAGAAAATGAGAGAAAGTGGCAAGAAAATGAGAGAAAATCATTCACTTCATATATAAATATCAAGCATTCATTTACAATGATCCAAAAGCAATAAATGACATTAAATACAAAGCATTAAGAGTAGATCTAACTAAAAACCTTACAAGATGACAAAAATCCCCTTTTTGAAGCTTCTTCCCTGTCCAGTTTCTGCAGAAAATGACCTATATCCCTTTTTGTCTCGAACATACAGCTTTTATACTCTGCAGAAAAACAGAGTCTGTACACACCGATCGATCGGTGGACGACCGATCGATCGGTCCAGGCGATCGAATGCCCGATCGATCGCAAAACCGACCCCTCTGAAGTTTGCTTCTGTGTAGTCTGTTGAGAAAATTTTGATGTCACTGATTGAACGACCGATCGATCGGAAAAACGCCCTCTCTGAAGTTTTCTGCAGAAGGTCGAACAGAGGATCACCGATCGATCGCAAGATCACCGATTGATCGGCCGATCGAACGTTCCGTGGACCGTTCGATCGGGCGATCGATCGGTCATCCCCACATTTGCCCATTTGTCTTAGTTTAAGCTCCAATTCCTGTAAGGAGTACACAAAAAGAGTTTGAATGCATTTTAGGAGTTAGAATACTAAATTAACACTAAATTCAATTAATCAACTAACAATTTAAGCCAAAAGATTACTATTTCTAAGAGTAATCAATCTACTCCTATACCCGTTTAAATTAAGGTTAGGATAGAGGGATAGAAGGAGGTATTATACACCAAATGAACAAAAATTCCCATTCACCATTTACATAACTCCAAATAAGTCTTATCTACATTGGATTGTTAAAAATACCCTAAAAGAAGGGCACATTGGTCATTTTAAGAGTTATTCCAATGCTGGAGTTGTCCTGGTACTGTTAATATTGCCGGGGACTGCGGAATTTTCCACGACCTGGTTATAGTGCATACGCGTAATACTAAAAAATTTTGATCTGATTAACATATCCTAATCTACGTGATTAGAATCATACCTTCGAGATCTCTCTTGTTTGATCCTGAATAACATGTAACAGCAACAAGTACGAATTAACTGCTCTGACCTCAACCTTTGGACTTCTACTGTATCCCTCGTATACGCTTTGCTTTAGAGAGAGTGGGCTCGCAGCTGCTAGGGTTTCTCTTCCTCACAAAAACGTGTATCTCTCAATTATGAGCAAAGTGTAATCCTAGTTGCTCTTAGAGTGCGTATATATGGAGGCTACAACAGGGACCATAGGATTAGTATAACTACGGCTTCCTACGCAAATAAGAATTCCTAATCCAACCAAGATTAATCCCTATTTACGTAAATTATAATTGATACCACTAATAAATTATAATTGCACTCCCTGTCATACTAGAAATTATATTTCGAGCTCCATATTATTAAATGCTTATTTATCTCCCCACGTTAAGCTTACAGATACTCATCTATTAAATTAAATTACTGACAATTAAATTTAATAGACTTATTTAGTTCCTTGAGACCTTCCACTTAACTTATTAGATATGTCTGATTCATAATCCACTTGCAGAGTATGACATAACCAAAACTTATAAGTTTTCTCAATGAAGTATTATCAATCCCTATACCAGGATGTGGATTCTATCAATAATTAATATTCACCATACACATAATGTAATTTTTAACTTATTGAGTTTATTGACCTACAAATAATCTCACTCTTTTGTGAATCAAAACAATAAATACTATATGCACATTTCTATTTATTATATTAGGATTAAGAGCATAAGCATTCATAATAATCATGAGACATTAATTATTTTATATAGTCAGTATAAAAATAATTACCTTAACACGGTCATGTTCAATACACACAAAGTGTATTAGTGCAAGGAGTTAGAACTATACTGTTTCCCATAGTCAAGACAGACCTATTAAAATCTTGTGCTACAGTCCTACTAATGATGTGTCCAGTTCTATCTAAGACTGTGAACGATAAGCTTATATTCTATAAGAACCAATGATCTGATCTTCAGTGTAAGCCGTACTCTACATACCAAATTATTTACTATATAGACTAAGAGATACACATACATAATCATTAAATAAATAATGTAATGCAAATAATGCTCATACAAATTTTTAAAATAGAATAACTAATTTATTAATAAATACTAAAGCCATTACAAAAAGTATGTCTTTTAGTATAAAACCCTAACAAATACTCCATGTTATTACTTGAAGGTATTATTTTTCCTGACTAGACACTTGATTCAAACCTTATTGGACTCCCTAAACACGAGATAAAAGGGGTCCACTAAAAAGTACTGAAGGCAAACTTGTCCATTGGGGATTTCGAGGCAGTGTGGACTACGTTCTTCTACCCAAAAAGAAAAAAAAAACAAACTTATCCATTGGGGATTTTGAGGCAGTGTGGACTACGTTCTTTTACCCAAAAAGAAAAAAAAATGAAAGAGATGACCCTTTATTTGTTATCTTCATTGTCACAAAAGCAATGCTATACTTTTGTACAAAATTATGTGATTGTTTGTGATTCTTTAATTTAAACCAAAATATTTATTATTTTTGGTTTATAATCTTAAAAATACTACTATCATATAATTCTTGTAGAGTTTTCTATACAATAATTCTAGAAGAAGAGAATTTTCCTTGTTACAAACATCCTCACTTTGACATTTTACTTCTGTTTTTCTTATTTTGTGGTTCCTATCCTGGAAAAGGGAAAGAAAAAAGGGGAAGGAAAAAGATAGGATAAGAGTATAACATGAAAGAACCTAAATTGCTTTCTTTCTTTTGGTTGGGTTAAGCAAATATGAAAAAAATAAAGAGGTATATGTAAAATAAATCATTTTTTGTTTGATTACCCAAAAAAAAAAAATATGCGAGTAAATAAGGAGTTATCAGGGGAAGAGCCATGCATAGCATTAGTTGATGATGTTGTTATGAATGGAAGAAGAAGTCAATATTTGGTAGGAATATAAAGGAGCTGCTTGGATATTTCCATACTCCATAGTGACCAAAGCACTTTCTTCCAGAAATGGCCTGCAATATAGAGATGATATTCCCATGATCCTAACTTGGTTATAAACAAAAATTCAGACACTACAATTTATTCTCTTCTACATATAGTCACTATAAACAAACACAATCACTTTGGTGGAGCTGTCTTACTTTAGTTATATTTAACTGTTTTGGACATGGTATGTCTTTGTCTTTATCATCTCATGCTTTTGGGTCTGTTTGTTACATAGGTCGATGGGTTAATTTTTTGTCTTATGTCTATGGGGTTATGTCTCCCTGATGGATTTAGCTCTTGGCTTCTTGTATGTTGTGAATAAAGTTCTTTTATTTGTCAAAAAAACAAGAAATATAGTTCCACAACATTGAAAAATGTCGCTGAAAATCATGTCTTCTGGTGTTCTAAAATGCCACTGAAACTGAAAGGTCGGGCTGCTGAGGATCAGAGAGAGAGAGAGAGAGAGAGGATCACAGGTAAAAGTCACACTGACTTTTCTTTATTGAGGTGTTTGGAAATCCTGCAAAATACATTCTTGTGGCATACTAAAAGGTGAGGGCATCTGTGTTTATGGCATTTTGAAATGCTGCAAAAGATAGTTCAGAGAGAGAGAGAAAGAGAGAGAGGATCACGGGTAAAAGTCACACTGACTTTTCTTTATTAAGGTGTTTGGAAATCCTGCAAAATGCATTCTTGTGGCATACTAAAAGCTGAGGGCATCTGTGTTTTATGGCATTTTGAAATGCTGCAAAGGATAGTTCAGTGAGAGAGAGAGAGAGAGAGAGAGGATCACGGTAAAAGTTACACTGACTTTTCTTTATTGAGGTGTTTGGAAATCCTGCAAAATACATTCTTGCGGCATACTAAAAGCTGAGGGCATCTGTATTTATGGCATTTTGAAATGCTGCAAAAGATAGTTCAGTGACTTCAATCATCTCATTTACAAGGTATGTCTCAGAATTCAAGTACTGTCATGATTGATATAATTTAAGACTGCTAAACATAATGCTCTCACTACTTTCTTTATTTTGTTCTCAAGTGTATATGTATTGTTTCGAGCTAAAACTGAAGTTGTATTGAATGCAATAACTGCAACTTATACTGGGAAGGAAAAAAAAATCTACAGATGATTTTTACATTTAAAGCTATTGCTATGGCAATGTGACGTTTATCACTTTTCAGTTTGAATTTGTTTTGCTCCGTCTGTTGAAAATTGAAATCTACTAACGATAGTGGAAGTGACTATATTTTACCAGTACAGGACTTTATATGATTAATTAAGTTTCACATCCATATCTGACATAACCATAAAACATATGGGACCACCAGGGTTAACAGACTACTATGTTCCTGTCCTAGAATAAGATGCATTTGGGTAATAGCTAATTTGCCGATATAAAATTCGATTATATAGTGGCATTGGAAATGTTCTTCTGGAAGCAGCAGGGATTTGAATGAGTTTCAGATCCTACTTCTGCAATATAAAAAAACATATTGAGAAAAGGGATCAGACATTAGCCGTTTACAAGATTGAATGCAACTAACTTCATCATAGTACCATTCTACATTCTGGTTTAACAAACTTTATTTCTTCTTTTAGGATTTATGATTGGCAGAAAGAAGCAGTGAAGTTTAGACCAATTCTCAATATGAATCAGATTAGTCGAATTTAAAACTAAGTGGATTTGTAGAATAACGCCACTCATAAAGTGAAGTATCACAAGACGAATAAAAGTTCCATTGGGCTAAACTAACGTAAATGTAGCATTTAGACTCAACTTGAGCTTTTTTTTTGGGCAATGGTGATGTACTGAGGGTCATCATAAATGACTGGCACTTTTGTTTTACGCCATTTTCTTCATGAGGACCCTATATGGAGATAGTGACAAGAATGCTCCCACTGATTCCTTTGAGGCCTTGGACATTGGAAATTAAGCAGCTTTTCAAGGAATGATTCCCTTGACCTTGTATATGCTAATGGAAACCTGCAGTAAAAGCATCCCACTGCAAGGTGACAACACTAGAAGATGGTGCTTTCAACATACGATTGCTGCTTCTAAGTTGTTAAAAAGATAATAACAATGTAGAAAGTGGGTGTTTGTTTTCTGTTTTCTTTTCTCTTGAGTTGTGCCAGTTATTTTATAGCTTAACTGTTCCCCCTGAACAAATACACTAGGTTTATTCAGCAGGGCGCAAAATTTATTTTGTTGAAAACTGTGAAGGCTACATGAACTTAAATTACAAAATTAGATTTCTTTGGTTCAATGTGAACTGGCAACCCCTGATTGAAAACTGGCAATGGATCTCTCCAGAATGTATTATCAATGCAGGAAAGCTTCCATGTGAATGGGGTCACCAAGTAATGAATCATGGTTAGAGTCTCAATTCTGGCAAACTCATTCCCGGGACACATTCTTGGTCCTCCTCCGAATGCCACGAATGAAAAAGGAGGGGCTGGTGCTTTCTGCTCAAAGTGTGTTGGATCAAACTCTGATGGATTCTGGAAAATGGTCTCATCCATGTGAGTCATGCTGGCTGCCCATATCACCTGAGTACCAGAAATTTGAGTTAGTTCTAGGTCTTCTTTTGTTTTAAGGAAAATCTTGTTCTTCCATAATTTTTTGGACAAGAAACTTGCACCAGAAGGATGTGACAGTAACAGTTTTATAATTAAATTTCATCTTAGTAGGTTATAGTTTTAAAGTGAAAGCCCACACTCAGCCACATCATTTTGTACACTTTTTCTGGACAATTTTTCTGTCTATCATTACTATGCGCATTAATTCTGTAGCTAAGATAACATGAGGAAAATATTAGCAATATGTGCACATACTTGCCACCCTTTGGTATTATATATCCTCCATATTCTGTATCTCTGAGGGCCCTCCTGAAGGAACAGAACACTGGAGGGGTCATCCTTAGAGTCTCCATTGCTACTCTCCATGTGTATTTCATCTTGACTAGGTCATCCCATGTGAGAGGCTCCCCCGGAGCCTTGCTTCTAGCAGTCTCCTCTTGTTCTGCAATCTCAAACCACATAATTTTTCAGTATGCTTTGTTTTTCTAGAATCCTATGTCATTTCAGTTTTTAAATCTTTGTCATGATTGGACAGGCTGAGAGTGCGAGAAGCAGCCAGGGCTGAGAGGTTGTGGTGGCATACCTTGAAGAACAGCAGCATAAACGGATGGTTCATTCGCTAAAAGCCTGACCATGAAGGTAAGGAGGATCGAGGATGTGTTATGCCCAGCAATCATTATAGTGACGGCGTTGTCCACAATCTCCTCATCAGACACTAAATCTGAATTATCTTCATTGAGCATAGCAAGCAAGCAAGTGATGAGATCTTGACGAGGGGAAGCACCATTTCTTTCCAAGGCTGTTTTCTTCTCATTTATAAGATCCATGATTATGGTTTTCATTTTTTCCCTTGCTCGGAGGCTACGGTTGAAGCGTGTGAAAGGCAAATTCACAGGTACTGACAGCATTCCTTCCACCATGTCTTGGAACAAACCTAGAATTGCATCTCTTCTTGCTTCTCGCTCTATTCCAAATATGAGCGAGCAAATGATGTTGAAGGTGAGGTTCTTCATCAATGGCATCACCTATGTTATCAACAAATATTTCCATACTTTTAATGCAAGTAGAAATATTAAGAGATAGAACTATGGATTCAAAATCTACAATTTTGAAATTCATATCAGTAGTTGGGACATACCGTAACCTCACTTTTGCCGTGCCAATGCATCTCGAGGCTCTTTCTAACTTCTTGATCTATCTTTCCAACATACTGCTTTAACACTTCAGGTTTCAAGAAGGATACAAGTGCTCCCCTTACTCGCTTGTGGTTTTCACCGCTCAACTCCAATATATTCCTCTCACCATTGATCCTCCGGATCGATGCAGGCTGGTGATTTGCGAAGGTTTGGCTGTCACTGCCTGTCCGTGGAGAAAAACTGTAGGAGTTCCGAAGAGGCTGAGCTTGGAAATGGTGCCATACTTTCGTATCCTGTCTTGGAGCCATTCCTCTCCCTTGTTGGCTCTCATGGCACGCAAAAGGCTGAGGCTATGGCCTATGACAGGTATCCCCATTGAACCTGGTGGGAGCCTTTTGGAAGATTTTTTGGTAATTAGGAGAAGGAAGATAGGAATCAGCAAAAGAAGCAAACTCAGATAGTTGACAAGTTCCATGGCTCTGAGTGTGTGTGACTCTCTGTGTGAGTGTATGGTCTCTGAAATTTTATGAGGGTGGAGAACTATACTTATATAGGTAGGGTAGGGTAGGGTAGGGTAATGCTATAATCAAGTACAGAATGATGTGGTTAAATAAGAATCATTCATTTTAAACAAAACATGCATCATAATGATTGTTAATACCCAATACTATTGTCACATCAGGTAAAATTTTCTGTGTAATTTTTATGGAAGAATAACATATTTCTATAAAGTATTTCGAGGTGGTAACTGGCAAGGGCGGGCTTCTTGCACCAAGACAAATAGAAGAACACAAGGCATGCTCACTTTGACATCAGTAGTGACATACTGAAAGGACTTATATATTTGTTAGCTTTGTTGTTACAATCTTCCTTGGCATTGACATTGTCCTCTTTAAGTTTTTGCTTAGTTGAGGATGATGTTGATATGAATAGGTGCAAGGTGTTGTCAATATTTGTTGGATGTTTCCAGAGTCAGAAATGGATTAAGATGCTCTCCATTCGATCTGTGCATGGAATTGAGAGGATCCGAATCCGGCAACAATGGGGCCTGCAATTGAGAGGATCCGAATCTGGCAACAACAGGGCCTGCAATAGATGCCATTTCCAATCAGCAGCAACAAAGGTCCTAACTTAACTAAAACAATGATTCGGACACTTCAATTTATGCTGTGTTCAATATATAATCACTGTATTGAAAACAAGAAAATACTGTTCGACAGAGTTTAGGATATCTTTTAAAAATCAGTGTCTTTTGGCATTTTTCTTCCATAGTTTGTCTCAGAATTCAAGTAGTATCCTGATCGATTTCATTTACCACTGCGAACTATGATGCTCAACACAACTTTCTTTATGTTAGACGCTTTCACCAATTGTCCCGAAAGCTTATGTTTGTAAGGAATGAAGCAAATACACGCTAGGAGACTTCAACTCAAAACCTCATGGAATCAGGAGCTCTAATTCCAAGTTAGATCACCAATTATTTTAAAAGTTTAAACTTTTATAAAATAAGTCCAATAGTGTGTATCAAGCTGACACTTCAAATATATCAAACGTTCGATCTGTTCATTTGGAATTTTCTTTTCAATTAGTAGGAGAAATAGAGTTTATCAAACGGGATCTGGCATTAAAGCTTCACATCAGTGACGGATAAAATATTCGTCCAAGAAGGGATTGATCCTCTCTAGACTTTGAGATTCATTCATCCCTATGGCATATATTTTGCTCTCTCTAATGGAGCTGTGTCATTGCATTCACAATTCCCATAGCTGAAATTATAGCAAAAATTGGTCCAAATCCTTTCTTAGTACTAGCAATCCTACTCAGTTCGTATGGTAATTTTCCAAGCCACCGAGCTTGGTGTTCCATTGGCATTGCCCACCTTCCATAGCTGCCTCCGTTCTTTGTTGCTTGGCTCCCCTATCTTCTTAAGTTAATTATTTTCTCATTAATCCGTACTAATGGTGACTCAATGCAAATATCAACTCAACATTGAACGACAGAACACAATATTCAGCTTCTGGAGTTCATAAGGATTCCTGTACTAGTAAACATAAACAGATGAGAAGGTCTTGAGGCTTTTCTGGGATTTACATTCACTCTGCTCTTCAGAATAGCAATATATCACAGAAAAGAAGCTTTTAAGGTACCAAGAACATGTGGTGATAACTTCTATACTATGCAGATTACTTTTTCACATCTAATACTATTGCTATGGTAATATGATGCTTATCACTTTTCAGTTTGAATCTGTTTAGATCTCTCTGATGAAATAGCTCCCTTATTTATGATCAAATCTAACATCAGCTTAAAAAAAAAAAAAAAAAAGGTTCAACAGCAGTGGTGGAGCCAGAAAATTTATTTATGAGGGGCAATAATAACTCACAACCCAAAACTTTTTTCCAAAGTATTGCTATACAACAAGAATTTTCGTACAAAAATGCCCTCTGTTTTGGCTTTTTAAAGGGCTTACACATCATTTTAGTGGAAATTTTTAAATAAAAATTTTTGTTGAAATATTTATTTTTTAGTAGAGAACTTGACTGCCACATATATATATTTGTATAATATATATAAGCTTTTACATATATCATATAAAAGAAATTTTGAAGCAAGTTAAATATTTAAGGGAGCATTTATAAATTCTTAAGAGGGGCAAATTGAAAGCTATTTCTAAAAATTGTAGGCCAAAGTAGAGTTTTAAAATGCAGAGAGGGCATTTATAAATATTCAGAGGGGGCAAATTGAAGTAAAATTTTAAAGTTACGGGCATAGACAAATTTTCTTAAAATTTGAGGGGGGACACATGCCCCTTCCCAATATCCCTCCGCCCCTGTTCAATAGGATTTGCAGTTTCAAGACTAGAGGCTTTTCACCATTTTCATCAGTCTAGAGAATGAGCAGATTCTATTATATGCCTGTCCTAGAATGAAATTCATTTTTTGGGTAATAGCTAATTTGGTTACATAAAATTTGATTATGGCAGTGCTGGAAAAGTTCTAGCAGAAGCCGGGACTTGAATGAGCTTCAGATGCTATTTCTGCAATATAAAGAAATACTGAGAAAAGGAGGCAGACATTCTGCTAGTCTTTGAACGGCATTGGATTAAAACGAAGTTTCATTCCTGCATCGATTTTTATTTTTTTCAATTTTATAGCTGAACTTACACAATAAAGAGTACAATAGGAGCAATTTTTTATTTTTTTATTAAACTCAATGAAGGCTACATTTGTGAACTTAAATTATATCTTTAGAATTCTTTGGCTGAACATGGATTGGTAGCCCTTGATTGAAAACTGGCATTGGATCTCTGCAGAAAGAATTTTCAATGCAGGAAAACTTCCATGTGAATCGAGTCACCAAGTAATGAATCATAGCTAGAGATTCAATTCTGACAAACTCATTCCCAGCACACATTCTTGGTCCTCCTCCAAATGGGATAAAGCAGTAAGGCGGAGCTGGTGCTTTCTGCTCAAAGCGTGTTGGATCGAACTCTGATGGATTCGGGAAAATGTTCTCATCCATGTGAGTCATGCTTGCTGCCCATACTACCTGAGTATCAGAAATTTGTGTTAGTTCTAGCTGAACCTTTTTTTATTTACATGCATTAGTTCTGGTGATTAAGCTACATTAATGATGGAAACATTAATTAGCAATATTTGCACTTACTTGCCATCCTTTTGGTATTATATATCCTCCATATTCTGTATCTTTGATGGCCTTCCTGAAGGAACAGAATGCAGGAGGGGTAATCCTTAGAGTCTCCATTGCTACTCTCCATGTGTACTTCATTTTGACAAGATCATCCCAAGTGAGAGGCTCCCCCATAGCCTTGCTTTTAGCAATCTCTTCTTGTTCTGCATTCTCAAAACACATACTTTTTCAGTATTGTTGTTTTGTTTTGTTTGGTTTTTCTAGTATCCTATATGTCATTTCAGTTCTTCAATCTTTGTCATGATTGTGCAGGCTGAGAGAGAGAGAGAGAGAGAGAGAGAGAGAGAGAGAAGCAGCCATACCTTGAACAACTGCAGCATAAATGGCTGGCTCATTGGCTAAAAGCCTGATAAAAAACGTAAGGAGGGCCGAGGATGTGTCATGTCCTGCAATCATCAAAGTGATGGTGTTGTCCACAATCTCCTCATCAGACATTAATGCTGAATTGTCTTCATTGTGGATGCCAAGTAAGCAAGTGATGAGATCTTGATGAGAAGAAGCACCATATCTTTCCAAGGCTATCCTCTTCTCACTTATAAGATCCAAGATCAGGGTTCTGATTTTAGCCCTTGCTCGGAGGCAATGGTTGAAGCGTGTGAAAGGCAAATTCACAGGTACTGAAAGCATTCCTCCCATCAAGTTTTCAAATAGGCGTAGAAGTGCATCTCTTCTTGCTCCTCGCTCTATTCCAAATATGAGCGAGCAAATAATGTTGAAGGTGAGGTTCTTCATCAATGGCATCACCTATGTTAGCCACAAATAGTTTCATACTTATAATGCAAGTAGGAAAAACTAACTATAAATTCACAGTCTAAAATTTTGAAATTCATATCAGTAGTTGAGACATACCGTGACCTCACTTTTGCCATGCCAATGCATCTGGAGGTGATTTCTAACTTCTTCATCCATCTTCCCAACATATTGCTTTAACACTTCAGGCTTCAGAAAGGAAACAACTGCTGCCCTTACGCGCTTGTGATCTTCACCGCTCAACTCCATTATATTCCTCTCCCCACAGATTCTCCGGATTGAAGCTGGTTGCTGGTTGGTGAAGGTGTGGCTGTCAGAAGTGTATATGAACTTGTTTGCAGCCTGTCCATGTAGAAAAACTGTGGGAGCTCCAAATAGGCTGAGTTTGGAAATGGGACCATACTTTCTTATTCTTTCTTGGAGCCATGCCTCACCTTTGTTGGCTCTCATGGCATGTACAAGACTCAGGCTGTGGCCTATGAAGGGTAACCCCATAGAACCTGGTGGGAGCCTTTTGGAAGATTTCTTGGTTAGGAGAAGGAAGATAGGAATAAGTAAAAGAAGCAAACTTAGATAGTTAAATTCCATGGCTCAGAGAGAGGGATATAGAGATAGAGATTGGTATATGTTTGTTTTGAAACTTTAAGAGGGTGGACAACTATACTTATAGGGGATTTTGAGGCAGCAAGGGCGGCCTTCTTCTACCAAAACAAGTAAAGAAAAACAAGAGATGGCCCTCACTTGTTTCCTTTGTTGTTACAAACATGCTCACTTTTGACATTTTCCTTCTGTTTTCCCTAGTTGATGATGTTAATATGGATAGATGATATTGTCAACATTTGTTGGACATAAAAAGGAGTTGCTTGGTCCTTTTGACAGTAACTAAGACACTTATCCTTCCACAAATGGCCTGCAATAGATGCTATTTCCAATGAGCAGCAACAAAGGTCCTTAATCAAACCAACTATTAGGACACTTCAATTTATTCTGTCCAATATATATACAAAAATATATAGTCACAATCAAAAAACAAGAAACACAGTTACACAGCCTCATTACAAGGTCTACCTCCGAATTCAGTTAGTATCATGTTCACACAACTTTCTTTATTTTGTTCCCATGTCTGAGTATGTACCTTTTGGAACTACACCAATTGAAGGAACTCTCATTTGTATTGTCCTGTGACTATGGGATTATGTATCCCTCGTTAATATTCCATCCATGGTTTGGTTTATTACCTTATTATTAACAATGTTATTCCACGGTTTCGCATGTACCAGCATATAAATGCAATTAAAACTTTATGCTTAATACCAACCTGGACACTCCCTCCAGCAGTTCCACGGTTGTAACATCCATTTAGGAAAACACTGCACAAGAATGAAGTGGGTTACGTAATTCAGCAGATGTTTAGTCAAACAATTCTTAACAATTAAGAGCAAATTGCACAATATTTTAGTACAAAGGTCACAAAGAAACATGAAAACACACATACAATATTGATAATAGAGACAGATAATTTGGTCAGAAACTCCATTACAATACAAAAAGTAGAATCTCACACCTGGGTCTTTTTTCCCCTTTTCTTCCCTCCTCACATCTTTAGCATTACAATACAGAAATAAATTACACACAAGGGTACTTTTCTCCCCTTTAGTCCCTCTTCAAATCTCTAGAACACATTAGGTAAGCATAACTTTATTATACCGTAGCCATTTCAATGTTGCAAAAAGAAAGAAAATTTTTTGGAAACCTGAACAGTAGGAAACATATGCCCCTTACAATGGTAGCCCAATCAAGGTAGACATAACCATGGGAGAGGAGATCAAACTTGTTTATGTGGACAACTGCACCCCCCAAAATGAAAAATCAGTAAAAAACTAGAAATATGGCTACTAAAAGGGTTGCATGCACATGCAAAAGTCCAACCAAGCTAAAAGCATTCAGACAAGAATTCTCTGGTTTTTTGGTAGAGCTTGAGCTAACATTGCAATGAGTTGTCCACTTACTCTGTAGAGGATATGTTGACAAATGAACTGTTATGGTAGAATTTTCTATATAAAAAAAATTGTAAAAATGAATTGTTTTTTATAATCAACAATAAGACACTTAACTTATGTATAACTATATAATGTATATAGGATTGTTTGAAGTAAATTAAAAGTATTTAAGGGAAGTATTCATTAATTTTTAGAAGAGATAAATTGAATGACATTTTCGAAGTTGTAACTCAATGTAGAGTTTTGAAAAATATAGGGGGCCACTTATAAATTTTCAAAGGGGCACATTGAAAACAATTCTAAAAGTTGTAAGCATAATTAAAGTTTTTGAAAAATTGAGGGCGGCAAGTATCTCCTCTGGCTCCTCTATGGCTCCTCCCCTGTTTATGAGAGTCCTTCAGCATAATCCAATTCATATGACGTCTCGGATTCACACGTCTCTATTTCCAGAATGAAGGATGAAAGAATTAGCGGTAAACATTGATAATGATAAAACAGAAAAGAAAAGGAAAACTGGTAATATTGTCTCTGGGTAGAGGACAAATTGTTAAATAAGCTGTGTGATTTCACAGGCTGACAAAAAGATTAGGAGTGCATGCTGAATGCGGGCTTCAGTGAAAATTGGTAAATTGCAAGACTAACTCATTTTATTTATTCCTTCTGAACTCAGAAAAATTGATAACTAAAAACCGACAACAGACAGGTCACTTGTTGATCTGATGTATGGCAAATTTAAACATATTTTCCATTTAAAAAATGCAACCATGGGCCGATATGAGGAGATGGGGCGCTAAAGATATAAACCATGAATTAGTTAAGATATGTCCAGGTACCATTACCAGCCATATCACGAGGTAATGCGACCTTATGGCTATGTTGTGCTATGAGCTGGGTGTAAATGCATGATCTATAATGGCATGAGTAATGGATAAATGACATTTGATTTCGAAATGAGTAAGTATAATTTGCAGCTTGCTATTCATTTCAAAATTTTGAAACTGTTCAATATGACAAATCAAAAGGACATAGTTTTCTTTACTTTATGTTTAAATTTGTCTGTAAGTTTTATAGTTGACCCCAAACAAAAATTTTGCATTTTATTCTTTTTGCGAAATATGTATACTTATTGGACTTCCAGTTTATTGCTGTTATGTTGCCCATTTTCCAGATATCTAAATATGGTTGCGTGGCTTGCATCAGTATAAGGCAGGAAGTGAATTTAGAGGCAGGAGATCCCACTAATGATCTATCTTCGTAAACCATGTTACGTATGCATAATGAGCATATGGTTAACTACTTATTTGAGAAACTTGCCTTATGTAATCTGTGGAAGTGTAAGTTCTGTAAGCAAGTATATATTCATTTTTTTTGGAGATGACATGAATTGTATTCAGATGTAGTTACTGGTATTTGATGATGGAGAATAAGCTTGATTACTGTTAATTACTTAGCACGTGCACATAAATTATTGATATCAGGAGTTGACTACAGGAAGAATGTTATATATGAGAATTTTTTGTGTGTATAGAAAACAGATATATTTGTAAGAAGGAACTATTAAGCAAGTGCAAGATGAGCTTTCAGTCATCCCACTAGGTGGGTGTTGCCCTTCCAGGGTCGGGTTGTGACACACTAGCAATATGATTTCTGAGTAGAGCATACACATAGAGTAGCGCCAATTATATAATATTAGTTTTGGATTTGGAGGGATGATATAGTACTGATGGGTAACAAATTAAGAACTAGCATTGTAAGATAATAATTTAAAATGGTATAGCATGGTTATTTGACATAAACAAAACAAGGGAAATCCAGTTAATTGAAAAAAAGAAAAAATTCCTGAATCTTACCATTAACACAAGGTTTGCTTGTTGCTGTTGTGTTACACTTCTCATCTTTTCGCAGAATTGTTTGTAATTGATTCTCCCATCCTATGAAGTTCAAAATATCTGTATTACACAATGATAATATTTGTTTACAGCGGCACCACCACCCATTCCATGCTCCATTTTTTTTTTTGTGAACAGCAATTATTGATAATAGGGGATTACAAAACAGAGAGCAGAGGGGGGGCCTGACTGCAGCAAGCTAACAAAGAGCTTAGCAGAGTGGACTCCCAACAACAACTCTCAAGAAGAAAATGGATTGGCAAGGAGCCAATCAATAACAGAAATGGGATAAAGTAGAACACCTACTTAGACAATTAGATCTCTAATTGTATGAAATGAGAACACAAATTCCTGAACGTTAAAGTCAGCAGATGGCCATGCTGACTTTACCCAAAAGGCTGTAAGAATCTTGATTCCTTCCACCACTTTTGTGCAATTTGGCACAATGTTGTTGAATATCAGGTCAATCCTAGCTAACCAAATCTTCCATGTGATAGCTATGAACTATGAGAGCCAAATAGATCTTTTAAGCTTCCTCACTTTTGGCTTGAGCCACCATTCCATGTGAATCTTGAAGCTCCTAGGACATAACCAAGGAACACCCTACCATTGTAGAATAGAAGACCATATTTTCCAAGCAAAATTACAATGAAGGAGCAGATGATCTGAAGTTTCAGGATCCTGCTTGCAAATATCACAAATAACCTCCCTCCATTGCTGAAGAGAGGTTCATGATGCCAGCATTACCTTTGATTTGATTCTATCCCTTGAAGCTAGCCAGCAGAATAAGATGGACTTTAAAGGGGCTTTTATTTTCCAAATGAGGGTGAATATGGATTTATCTATACCCTGGCTTTCTTCAAAAAGCCCTATAAAAAGATTTGCATGAAACCTGGCCATTATTATCAGCCAGCCATGAGAGGGAGTCATTCTTTTCTGGATCAGGTAAGTAGTGAAAGAGTAACGATCTCAATTCAGATAAGCTCTCCAGCTCCCATTCATGCTGCTCCCTTCTAAACTGCAGGTTCCATTCCCCTGTTCATTGTGTAAACACAGTGTTTACATAGTCAGTCTTTTGAATGGATATGGAAAATAGCCTTGAAAATTTGATCTTCAGAGGGTTATCCCCCAGCCATTTGTCTTGCCAGAATTTAATGCTTGATCCTGATCCTATCTTTCTCCGCAGATTGTTGTGAAGAATAGAGCAAAGTTTATTCTGACAGCTCCCCACAGATTGAATGTCCATCCACAACCTTGAGCATTTTGGGGATACAATATCCATAGGAGACCATGCATTATGGTTTGTATTGTACTTTGCTTATAATAGTCTTCTCCATAGTGCCTGCTTTTCACAAGAAAATGTCCGCCACCATTTTCCCAGCAGAGAGTGATCCCTAACCTTTAAAAAAGGGATTTATAGACCCCCATAATCTGTACTTCGAGTTATCTGATTCTAGCTAACACACCTAACTTTCTTCTTGGATTCATTGTCTCCCTATAAAAAATTTCTCTACAGCATTTCCAAATTAAGGCACACCTTATGAGGCAATTTGAAGATAGACATATAATAGATTGGCAAGTTAGCTAAGGTAGATTTAAGCATTGTTATTCTTTCTCCCATTGATAGCTGCTTTGTATTCCAGATTGATAACCTTTTCTTAAATTTTTTCAAGATTTCCTCCCATGTCTTTGGTGATCTTGGATTAGCACCCAAAAGCAGTCCCACGTAAGTCCACGGGAAATTCCCATACTTACAATTGAATAAATTGGAGCCTGTTTCAAAACAGATTCCTTCAAGTCTATTCCACTTAGCAAAGTTTTGTGAAAGTTAATCTTGAGGCCTGACACCATCTCAAAGCATTTTAGAATTCTTTTCAAATTAACAAGCTCCTCCATATTATCATTGCAAAATAACAGTATGTCATCTGCAAACTGGAGATGGGATAGATGGATTTCATTTGCTGCATCATCTCATATGCTCACTTCCTTTATTAAGCCTTTTTCTTTGCCCTTAAGAGTAGGATATTTAAGCCCTCTACTGCAATGTTAAAAAGAATAGGGGAGATAGGGTCACCTTGTTTGAGGCCTCTTGAAACACTGAACTCTTTTGAAGCAGAACCATTGATTAACATTGAAAGTGAGCTGGATGAGAGGCATCCTTTGATCCATTCCCTCCATATGGGACCAAACTCCATTCCTTTCATCATGTCTGATAAAAATGCCCAATTGAAAGAGCCGAAGGCTTTTTCAAAATCCAACTTCAATACAATGCCTGCTTTCCTATTCCTCTTCCAATAATCAATCACTTCATTTGTTATCATAACCCCATCCAAGATCTACCTGCCTTTTGAGAAGGCTGGTTGTGTTTCACTGATGAATTCATGACTTGTCAGCTTCAGCCTGTTTACTAGAGTTTTTGTCAAAATCTTGTACATTAATGATATGAGACATATGGGTCTGTAGTCCATAAGAGATTCAGGACACTCAGATTTTGGAATTAGACACAAGAATGAAGAGTTGATACCTTTGACCAATTGACCATTTTGATGAAACTCCATGAAGAAGTTCATAATATCAACTTTCAGAATGCTCCAGAATTTTTTGGACCAGGTGACTTGCTTCCATTGCTTTTTTTGATCGCTGTCCATACTTCCTTCTCTGAAAAACTTGATTCCAGCCAGAATGAGCTTTCAGGCTTCAGCTTTAGAGGGAACCTTCCTTCCATTTTTGGCCTGCCTTCCCATTTTTCAAATAATAGTTCCTTAAAGAAGGATAAAGCTTCTTCCTTAACTTTGAATGGTTCACTAATAGCCTTCCCATTTGAATATACTTGAGTTATGTAGTTTTTCCTGAATCGTTTCTTCATAGAATTATGAAAAAAAAAATAGTGTTTTTATCCCCAAGTTGCAGCCACATGACTCTTGACTTCTGCCTGATTATGGATTCCTCCATCTTGAACGCCTTCCATAGCTCAAATTGTGCCTTTTTCTTTCTACAGAATCTGTTAAACTTAGTTGCTCCACTTCACTTTTTAGATCCATTTTATGAATTTCTTCAGCAAGCAGCTTTATCCTAGCTTTAGAATCTCCAATCTTGGTACATTTCCAAGGTTTTATATCCTTCTGCAGATGTTGTTTCTTGAGCAGGATGAAGCCTCCCATTCCTTCTACCACAGAGTTTTCCCAAGAAAATTTTACTGTCTTTTTGAAGCTGGTTAAGTTTGACCGTGCATCAAAAGACTTAAAGGGTTTTGGATCCCAATCCTTTGTTTTCATCATATAACAAGACAGGGCAGTGATCTTAGAGTTTCTTCTGTAATCCCCATTGAGAGCATTTCCAAATGTTTAGCCATGACTTACATAAAAGAAGCCTGTCAAGCCTACTCCATTTATCACTTATCTGCATATTTGTCCAAGGTTAATTTCTACCTTCCATGGGGATGTCATTTAGTTCAGCTTTCTTTGCAAAGTTCTTGAAGAGTTTCATCCCTCTGGTGGCCCTAACATACCCCATTCTTTCTCCTATTTTCAGAACCTCATTAAAATCGCCACCTAAGCACCATGGTAATAAAGCTATCATGAGAAAGCTGTCATGACATCCCATGATGAAACTAATAATTCTTAGTGAATATCTAGTCATGTGAATAACCACACTCGCAGTAGGGGTATCAGAAAATTCAAGCAGGGGTAGTCATTAATCACAATCTCAAATTTTTTATTATATAATTAAACGTAGACTTCATATGTATAATGACCTCTGTAATATCCACATTTGTTTTTTTATTTTTATTTTAATAGAGATATTGTTATTTTATTTTACATGAAATCTTGGAGGGTATTTTAGTGAGACTTAAATATATGGGCTTCCTAGATAACCTAGAGAAAACCCTATCCTTGTATTGTTGAGGGAACAGCCGCCGTATCTACAATTTCACAAATAACCCATTATAGTAGAGGAAGCTTTGGTGGAAGAGCACATTCGACGGATTATCATCTCTAGAGAATCAGGATCAAGGTAAATCTCAACCCTTTTCTAATTATGTTCTTGAGCATAAACCCAAGTAAGAAGAGGAATGATAATACATTAATCTCTGAAGAAATTGAAGTTCTTGTAACTGGCCCTCTAGATTATGAGAGGTATCGAGGCAGTGAATTTCTATTTTGTTCATATATGTGAAGCATGTCCAATGGTGGTTGTGACTAGTTTGCTGCGATCCATTCGTAGAGTTCTTTTATTATATTTTATGGCTGGCCGTGAATAAATTAATGGGGTTCAACAATTTGGTGCTCAAGTTAATATATAATGGTTGTGAGGGATGAGTTGAAGTTCTACGAAATCTCTATCCATAGAGAGAGAAAGTAGAAGCTTTAGATTATTTTATAAACATCATTGTAGAATGGGTTAGTTTTGGTTGGTAATGTCCTGCTTTGGCGTCTTTGGACTTTGGAGTACTGGGCAATGTGTGTGCATATATATACATATATACATATTTGTGGAGCCTAAGTAATAGGAAGTTGAAGCTAGTTTAACTTAATTTAATGGCTCCAGAAGCAAGAATTTGCAAATCTGTGGTAACAATAATTTCTAAATGAAGTGATTAGGACGTTAGGCTTAATTAGATCATTCCATAGCATATGTTAATTGTGCAATTCATAATGATTGTGTAATGTTGGATGTATTAGGGTAGTACGATTTTAATCGAGTTTAGCTTTTGGGAAGTGAATCTTGGTGTGAGAGATAAGTGACTTACAACCACTTCTAGTAGTTTTATAAATTACTAGAAATTGCTATGAAAACTTTTGCTTTTGGATGATTTGATAAATTATTGTTTGAAGAAAGGGTTTGTTTCCTTTGTATTTTTCATATAAATTATGGTTAAAGTGTGAAATTGTTCATAAAAGAAATTATATATTATTTTATTTTAATGGTATTAAGACTCTTGTTTGACTATGATTTGGACTCTACGCCAATAGGGGTTAAGGATTAATACAGAAACTAGTTTTTTTTAGACTTCGAACATAGAGTTAATTGTGGTTTTGGGCCTTGTCACAAGCTAATGTGACCATAGTCAATAAACTTGAGTATATATATTTTTAACTGTAGAAAATATATATTTGTTTAATTGTTGGATGGCTTCTAGCATTCTTATTGGATATTTTATTGAACTTGCTATTTTAAATTGTGATTGAAAATTCTCTTATATAATTGATATTTTCCAACTCTTCATCCATCTGGTTGTGATAGTAGGTTACTTATTGGGCTATCTAGCTAATACTTTTATTCTATATTTTTCAGATTTAAGGAACTAGTATGACTTGAGCGAGATCTTAGAAGGGGCTTCGTAGTATTTGTTTTTGTTCATATTTTGAATTTATTTTGAGACTTAGTCTTTTATGTCTATAATTTGTAAGATTTTAAACTGGTTAGTGTTGACTTTATGCAATGATTTTAATTATAACAAAACATTATATTGTTTTACTAATGAATTTAGTTTATGTGCATAAATCTATTTATTATTTCTATATTATTCCTTGTTTAAGAATAATCATTGTGAAAAGGTGATTTGAAGTTTAGAGTATGAAAGATTGACAAATGAGCTTAAATGAACTAGATGATTGGTTAGTCAACCTCACAAAAAGAAGATTTGAATAATCTTATTCTCGAAGAAGTTAATAGAGTGCTCATAGTGATCAACAAACATTAAAGAAAGGAAGACAAGCTTTGAAAGCTTACTATGATGGAGTTAAGAACTTGAAGACAGATAGAGGTACCTTACAAAAAAATTAATTAATCAAATTTAAGAGATTCAAGGTGCTCTACATGTTCAAATTTATTTGAAGAAGGAGTTTTGAAGAATTGAAGCAATGAAAGTATTAATGGATCAATTGAAGAAGCTACTGAAATGATTGAAGCAATTTGGATAAGTTAAAAAGAAAAGCTTGAAGAAACAGAGGTGTTGACACCTCTCATAGGAGCTAACTCCTAGACTTCTAACCTTCAAGAATTGAACTTGAAATTAACAAGTGCTGACACCTAGTTCAAGAGGTGCTGACACTTAACTCCAAAAAGTTCAAAAAGAATTACTCAAGCAGCAAATGTTGACACCCACATCAAAGGTGCTGACACTTAATTCTAGAGAGCTCAGAGAAGAAGATCTTCAGCAACAAGTATCAACACCCAATTTCAAAGGTGTTGACACCTAATTTCAGAGAGGTCGGGTAGGAAGAATTAAGGCAGCAAGTGTCGATATCCATTATAGGAGTCAACATCTGGACAGAAAAGAAAAAAGAACTTAAACAGCAAGTGTCGACATTCAATATAAGAGTTGACACCCGAACAACAAAGAGAAGAAAATTAAAGTAGCAAGTGTCGATACTCAATATAAGAATCGACACCTAAAAGAAATCTAGACAGTAACGGTAACATTTTTAAACATTCTGTAGCACTCAATTCTCATTAAATGCACTTTCTCCACTCTCTAATGGCTAGATATAATACTAGACTATATATACAAGGTCTTTAAAGATTTTATGTAAAAAGATACAAGATTATAAAAGCCATACATTAGATTCAAAGAGATAACTCAGCACTTCACTAATATATTCTTCTTGTTCCTCATCTGTGAGGATTTTTATTAAGTTGCAACTTGCACATTCACTCTTTGTGAGAGTACCTATTATATTAAACTCATTCATTACTCTTGGGTTAGGTTGTAACCAATAAGTTCGAGTGTTCTTGAGCAAAAATACTTATAAGTTTGAGTGAAATTTGAACAAAATCACTTGAAGTTTTGAAAGTTTGGTGTAAACTCTTGTAAAAAGTGAGCTAACACTTTTAGAAACAACAAGCTATGTAAAGAGGACTTTTGTATAGTGGAGGATTCCCTCAAAGAAATCAAGAAAGAGAGGACGTAGGCAAAGGAACGCTGAATCTCTGTAAAATCTCTGTTTTATTCCTTGCACTACATTATCTTGATTGTATCATTGCATTATCTTGCTTGCATTCTTTTTTTGCACTAAATCACTGTTCTATTGATTTTATATATTCCGTATATTGGTTTCATTGTCTTTAATTTTGAAAAACCTAATTTAACCCCCTCATGGTTTAACTCTTCGAGCCAACAATTAGCATCAAAGCAAGTGCTCTTCATATATGCTTAACATCCTAAAAGAAGATCTTTGGCAACCAATATTGGATCCTTTATTAGAAAAGGTCAATACACAAATAGACCTTCCATGTTTAATGGAACAAATTACAACTATTGGAATAACCATATGAGAATTTATATTCGATCTGTAAATTATGAGTTATTGAGGGTTATGGTAAATAGTCCCAAAATCTCTACCATAATAATAGAAACAGTGACTGTTGCTAAACTTGAAGATAAATGGGATGTAGATGATTTTAACCTTTTACAAGCTAATGCTAAAGCCATGAATTTACTTTACTGTACATTGGATCCAAATGAATTTAATAGAGTTTTTACATGTGATCAGCAAAGGAAATTTGGAATAAATTCGAAGTAACTCATGAAGGTACATACCAGGTTAAGGAATTTAAGATAAATTTTCTTGTGTATAATTATGAAATGTTTAGAATGTTATTTAGAAAATCCATTAGTGAAATGTTTACAAGGTTTACTAATGTTATTAATTGATTGAAATATCTTGGAAAGACTTATTCTAATAGTAAGCAAGTGAGAAAGATTATTACAATTTTACCAAAGGATTGGGAAGCTAAGGTGACTTCTATACAAGAAGCAAAGAATTTCAACACTTTGCCACTTGAAAAATTACTTAGATCTCTCATGTCTTATAAGCTAACACAATGGCAAAATATTTAGGAAGAAGATGAGAAAAGGAATAGGATTATTGCTTTTAAATCCACTACTTCAGAAGATGAACAAGATGAAGAACTTGTTGTGCTTACAAGAAAGTTAAAAAAAATTCATGAAAAGAAAATGGAGACGAGGAAAGAAGCAAGAACCTAAAGGAAAGAAAGGCAAAGAAAGGAAAACATTGACTGTAACCTAAAGTGACATTGAAGAATCTGGTTCTGAAGAAGAACTTGAGGCTTCAAAAGTGGCTAACTTATGCTTAATGGTTCAAGAGGAGGAAGCAGAGGTATTATCTTTTAAAGGTTTTGATTTTAGCTTTGATGAACAACAAGGTGCATTTGATAATTTGTTTGCTGAATTTAAGAAATCTGGTATAAAGAATAGTTTTCTAAAAAAGATAATTGCTTCTCTTACAAAAAAAAATATGGATTTACAATGTGCAAATGATCTTTTAAAAAAGATAAATGATGTTTTAAAAGAAAAAGTGAAAGATTTAAACAAGCCTCTTGCCAAGTGTGTTGAAGGAAGAAAAAAAGTTAGACACCATTCTTAGAAAGTAAAAATATTCTTTTGATAGAGCTGGGATTGGATATAACCCTTTCAAAAACAAAAAGATTTCCAAAAATCAATTTAATGCTTCTTTTAAAAAACTCAGATTATATGCTATTATTGCCAAAAGAAAGGACATAAGGCTGATTAATATTTTCTTATGAACAAATCATATGCTGTAAAAGCGACTTGGGTTCTAAAAGGAATATTGAATACTAACCCCCAAGGACCCAAAATGATGTGGGTACCAAAGAAGAAAACTTGAATAATCTTGATTATAGGTTCTCCCACAATCCAACACAAAGAAGGAATGTTGGTACTTAGACAGTGGATACTTAAGGCACTTGATTGGTGATAAGATTCAATTCGTCTCTTTCATACTAAAGAATGGAAGAATGGTGACTTTCAATGATAATAACAAAGGTTTGATATGTGGAACTCTAAGTTATTAAGCAATCATATGGCCAAATCAACCAAGTTGGATGATGATGAAAAATGTACTCCTCTTGATAGTAAAATTTATAGAAGCAAGATTGGTTGTTTATTTTATTTAACCATATGTTATGTGAGTGTATGTGTGCTAAATTTCATGTTAATTCTAAATAATCATACATTATGGCTGTTAAGAATATTGGGCATGCGTAATCTTTTAACTTGATTAATTTTGATAATATATATATTTATGATGATCCAGCAATTCGTGACATGTTGCCCCCAGGCCTTCGATGAGTTCTCTCTCTCGGTGATTAGTGGTCTCCTGCTCTAAGCACACCGGTACAGTGCCTGCCAAAGGCTCTCCGATATTCAAGTTAGATTCGGAAAAGTAATGTTATTCGAGTGTGTAGTTTGCTAGGATTTTTCTTTGATGCGTGCCTAGAGAAGAGGGCTGTGGTTTTCCTTTGTATGAATGCATGGGAGTGGTTGATAACCTTTCCACATAGCGATTTTTCATTGGAGGGTCAGGACTATGATAGCGCACTTGAGAGGGTTGTTTCCATACTCCATCATGACGTGTGTCAGAACTGCGTCAGGGGTAGGGCAGTTATCTCTCTTACACTCCACGCCCATGCCCCGAGTGCGCACTACAATGTCTAGTGACATATGTGGACCCCACCGATATGATCATGAGGTCGAACAAAGTGGGAGGTCCTCCCGAATGGTTGGTCTATTCGGGACCAAAAGGGAGCCACATCGCGGGTCTGGTCAGGGCCCGACTAGATGATATGAGAGGGTGTGATGTGATCGGAGCCCGATTAGGCATTATGGAGGGTCTTTGGTCTAGTCGGGAAAACGTCACCACTAATATATATATTATATATGTTTAATTGTTCTGTATATGCTTATGTGCTTGCTGATTCAATTTCATATCATATGGAGACATATAATTGTATTTCATGAAGAACAAGGGTCAACACTTTTTATGAGATTTGACATTTGTCAATTTCAAAAGTGGGCAAAATGATCTTTGAAGTTATATGCTAAAACCTGGTGTTTCATGTGTCAACAAATGGTTGGATAAAAAAGGTTAAAATATTTTTTGCAAGCTCAATGTATCAACACCTATAACAAGTGTCGACACATTTGCAAACATTATACATACATTTTGCATAGATTTTAATTCTTGTTATCAATTGATTTTCATCTGTTGCATTCCCAAACACCAATAATGACTTTTTCTTCTCATTCTACCTATTCAAATTTAACATAGTAACCATTGTCTACCCAAACCTCTCACAAAGAAGAAAGGAGTCAAGGAGAAAATTTTTAAGAGAGAATTATGAGATCTAATATACTAGAAATGAAAAGCAAGAATAGGAAAGGGAAGGTTAAATCCTCTCAAATATCAAAGAAATATTATTGGAAAAAAAAAAAAGAGAATGATTGGCTAGAAACTGATCCCTATTTTAAGAAGAAATTTGCAAAAGAAAGGTACGAACTTCAAAACTCCTCTAGAAAAATTATCAAAGAAAAATAGAAGAAATTTGAATATATTTCTGATCCTTGAAGAGAATGGGATATCAGTCAAATGAAGACATAAAAGTTTGGAAGAACGAAAGCTGGATATCATTTTGAGGGGGAGGATACTCCCATCAAAAGGAACTTCTAAAGCAAGAGAAGAGGGAATTTTTTTATACATAAGTGCTTTCGAAGGACCATAATTTGAAGGGAAATTTGAATCATGAGAAATGTCAAAGCATCAAAAACTCGACTCACCAAGTTTGTTTTTCATAACTACTTGAACTCGCTATATGGATTTTTTTTCACCATTGTACTCTGTCAACTATCAAGGACCATGATGTTAGTTAAACCTTAATACAACATCCCTATTTTCGTTATCTCAATTCAAGTTATTTTTTGGTATCTCTGGTCCACTAGTAGTATCCTTAATGTGAATAGTGTCACTTATCCTTACCGGGACATTTATAAGTTTTCATTGTATAAGCCTAAATCAATTTAGTCCATTTTCCTACTTATATCTGTGATAAATGTTGCCTCTATCTTTTCACAAATTTGTTAATTCCTAACCCTAGCTATCTCTCTATTAGGCTTTGTAAGTGGGATTTTTCAGGAAGGCTGGGCCGAACTCTCAAGCCCCTAATGGATGAGTCCAAATATCTCCTGCAAGATAAGAAGGTTAGAATGGGTCGACCCTTAATAGGTTGATCACACTCCAAAGATTAAGTTAGCAAGCTTAATCGATAAAGATGAATGAAAGTTGTGAATACTTAGAGTTAACTGTCCATACCTGGCTCTCGATGCCTTGGGTATTTATAGAATCTTTGAGGGAGTGTGTTTTGCCTTGGCCTACCAGCAGGCTCTCATGGTCTGCTGGGTAGGCATCATCATTGACGCCGCCTGATTATTTACAGTGTCTGGCGCACCGTCGTGGAGGATTCCGGCTGACCGAACGTGCACGTCGACGTCGCGTGGGCAGCCGCTCGTGCATTTAATGCGAGTCAACTCTGCATTTAATGCTCAAAGACCGCTAATGGTTTGGGCCCGCTTTTCACAGTTTGGGCTACGCTGGGAAAGAGGTCGGTAGTCAAAGCTGGCCTGCCCTCTAATTCTGATCTGGGCCTGCCAAACAGTCCCAACTTTAATTTGCATAGATTGGGCCTCACCCATTGAGTCGGGCCGGGAGTTATTCCCCCACAGGCTTAGTTGCCCAACACTGTATTGTAAAGTACGATTAGTCCTTGGTGGCATCATTCAATGGGGATGAGTCGACTGCATTACTTGTATTTTTTCTGAACAAGTCCCACGAATCTTTTTCAGATAAAACATCAAGACGAACAATCCTTGTCCTCCCCCATTCCATTCCCATGGAACTGATTACTTGCTCGCGCCGCGTTGTTATTATGATTTTGCAACCCTTGTGATGATCATCGCCAAATGGAATGCCTACTGCTGCCAGATCAAGCTTGGCCCAAACATCATCCAATATAATAAGGATCCTCTTCATATTCTTAGGTCTTGCACAAAATTTACTTGATCTTGGCTCAGTTAAGCTCAAACTCAACATGCTAGCTATTACATCTTGAATCTTTTCAATTTTTGGATTCTGAGACACTACAGCCAGCACAATTTCATCAAAATGCCTATCTGCTTTAGCTGTTTTTGCCAATTTCTTTTACCGAAGTTGTCTTTCCAACACCCCCTACACCATGTATTCTAATGAAGTTCATCTTGTCGTCACTCAATGCCTCCATTACTTTCATCATTGCCAAATTTGTGGCCTCATAAGTAATGTGACTACCCGAGGGCAGGTACTCTATCCCCATAGGAGGGGCAGGGTGGGATATGATACTGAAGTTGCCATTTTCTCGTAGTTCTATAGCCTCCACTGTTCTCTCTTTTGCTTCTTTTCCTAGCCAATAAAGCATGACCAAATCAGGAAAGCACCCACTAAAACACTTCTTGTTCACATTGGTACTACCTTCTTCCAGATACTTTTTAGCCTCTTCTATGAACTTATCAACTTGATCAATCTAGAGCTTGACATCATCTCGAATTTCTTCCATATTCTCTATAGCTCGATCAATGGACCCCTACATCCCATTTCTCAAAGCCTCTAACTTGTCGCTTAGCTTCTCAGATTTTCAATGTATTTCTTAGGACAAATGACATAACCGAGCTGACGCTCAACTGGCTCCACCAATAACTCAGCAACTTTTGCTCCAATGGAAATTAGAACATCAGCCATCTCTGTGAAGAAATATTGCACTAGCAACACTTGAAAATTGTATTATTGTTGTTACTAACAAGAAAAGCTTGTGGGAATGTACTTCTTATATACCCTTAATCTTTTGATTGATTTTTGACTAATGACATATAGCGTTTATGATATTCTATGGACAAAGTTGGACACTATGGTATGAAACCCTTTTTCACTTTCTAAAGAAACTATTAAATGACAAATCATTTAAAAGACAAATTTTTTCTTTTTTTCCTGCCAAGAACATCCTTGTAGCCTAGGAGGTAAAAGTTTAAAATCATCTCTTTTTTTGTCTAAGTTCATGTGTCCCAACACAAAATGGATTTGTGCCAAAAAAGAAAAAAAGAAAAAAAAAAGAAAGAAACAAAGAAATTTAGTAGATGGAATATTCAACCCTTTGTTCCTCTTAAGTAATTCATGCATGTAAACAAACATAAAACCCTAAACCCCCATAAAATAAAATAAAAAGCCAACATCACACAGGTTGTATACGATGCAAAAATTATGCTCACACGACAACATATTATGGCCACTGCAGTTAGCATTATATACATACATTATGTAAAAATATAAATAAATAGTAATTTTATTCGTAAATTTGTGTCCTCGTCTTTTAACTAAGTGCATACTCATGTTCATCACTTTTGTGAGTTATAGAAAATGCAATAAAAAATAAAAATTATATAAAGTGAAATTATGACTTTTTAATTTAAAATAAAATGCTCATGAAGATATATTTTAATTATAAAAATAGGGACTTTTACCAAAAAAAATATTGGAAATTGTTGACTTTACCAATATAGAAATGAGTAGCGATCGGATGGGGGCGACCCGCCATTATTACGATGGGAATGCCCCGTGTGCTAAGGACAACCATAAATTTCGTTTGTTTTTAAAAAGAAAATTAGATCATTATTTGAATTTTGAAGATTCAAGCCAGTTCTAGCCGGCGGCTAAAACTTTATAGGGCTTCGTGTATCATACTCACTAAAAAAATTCAACACTTTGTTCTCTCTCTCTCAAATTTATAAATATACACATACATATATACTGATATATATATATACTAGAGGATGGACACGAGAAATTCGTGTGCAATCTTCGATTATTATTGGAGATGATGTTACTGGAGATAATAATTGTCATCGAATCATTGTCATAATAAATTAAATTACCAAATAAACGATGATTATATCAATATCATTAAGTAAATCAGATAAGTATAATTTGAAATTTATAAATAATTTCAATTTAAAATTTATAAATAACTGCAGCAGTTATTAAAATGAGTGTTGTTAACCCAGTTTCAAAGACACTAATAAATTCTGTCTTTATATATTAGAATAGGTATATATATCAAATGATTCACATAGGTTTCAAACTAACTTTAAAATTTCAAGAGTCTCCAAACAAAATGAAACTATTGAAGTTTGGGTTGCTTGTAATTAGTCAATGGTCGTGGTAAACCGCTGTTTTTGGACCCTTCCCGGGAGTTCCTCTATCCCCAAAAGGCTGTTTTACAGAACTTAAATATTTTAGCTATTCAAGAGGCTATCCTTCCTTAACGAGACATTTCTCGATGAAGACTATTGAAGAGTATTATTGTTTTACTCACCTGTTTCAAGTTGAACTTTGTATTCATTTGTGGAATGACAAAAAAATAAAATAAATTTAGTATGCAAGCTCATTTTTTCGTTTACCATTGAATTTTGAATACAATCAAGTCGTTAAGTACTGTCTTCCAACTTGTCTTTACCCCTTTTTTTTTTTTTTTTTTTGAAGGTGATTCAAACAAAATTATTATAAAGATGAGTTTGAGATTTGTCGTGTCCAGGAGCACTAGCGGAAGAAGAACTCCTTGAAGTTCTAGTTGATGACCGAATGTATTGAATATTTTTCCTAAAATAAGGTAAGAATAACAATAAACAAGGAAACCAATGCCATGGGGGTAATTTTGTTCACCCAAAACAAGAATCGGCTTATTTTATATTGGTTATTTTTAAAAGTTTGATACTATATTAGTAAAATCGGTATATTTAATATTGTTTTAGTAAAAATCCTACAAAAAATACTCTTATTAAATTATTTTGAACATATTTTTTACACTATTATGTAAAATTAAAAATTTTCTTAAAAGCAAAAATAAAAAAACAGCTGAATAAATCTTTGAATCAAAAAGTAGAATAAAATCTATTTATGCCGCACAATATTTGAAAAGGGGAAACTAGAATATCGAACGTACCTCTTTCTAAAAACGAAAAAAAGGGGAAGACAATGATTGCTTCTGCTGCGTTGATTGACAACGGAGAAGCAAACCTCAATGTTCACAACGATGACTCTCTCTCTCTCTCTCTCTCTCTCTCTCTCATATTGTAAAAGAGGTCCTAGTTAAGTGTGAGCTACAAATCAAAGTCCTGAGTATGCGTGCTTTTCTGTAAAGTAATAAAGACGCATTTGTTTGACTGAACAAGTCTAAGAAATTGGATATGTAATCTGGTGTCACCTTATCAGTTAACAGCCAACGTCTCCATCATTGAGTTACTGAGAAATAATGGGAGATTAGATTCCGTAGACGTCGATTCCCATTCTCAACCCACGATCAATTTGAACTTCAAGCTAACAAATGAAATTGTGGAAAGAGGAATAATACCACTGGAGCACTGAATAACTTCTCCACATGTTGCTATCATTCTGTATCTACTGCATTAAAAAAATTGTGGTAAACACGTTCACTTGCACCAACCACACAGCTTTTGTGCAGAGTGTCTGGTGGGCCTAATAAGAAAAGTATAATTTTTCGGTATCTTGCCAGTGGTTTTCACTATACTGGTACTTTAAAATCTTAGCCGTTGATTTAAAAAATAAGTAAACTGCTACCCTTGGATTGGATCTTTGTAAAATCGGCATCCCATTCGAGATAGTTTAGGCCCTGTTTGGAATCGGTTCCGGTTCCGGTTCCGGTTTCGTTTTCGTTTTTCGTGTTCTCGGAACTAAAAAATTTAAGAACAACTCGTTTTTCTTGTTCTCGAAAACAAAAAAATGAGACCATCGAAAACACTATCGTTTCCATATCGTTCTCATTTTCGTATAAAAATGGTTTCAGAAACTCATAAAATATCTTTTTAATGGTTCCTGAAACTGGGCTATTTTCTGAAAAATTTTTCGAAAACAAGTTCTGGAACTAATTTACCAAACGCGGTTTCAACGGAAACAGTTTTCGGAACCAATCTGCCAAACACGGTTTCGTCGAATTTCAAAAAACAAAAACAGAAAACAGAAACTGAAACCACAACCAAACAGGCCCTTACTTTCTTTATTTTTTTTTGAAAAGAATGAAAGTGGAAACAGAAGATAATGGTTGGTTCCCAAACCCATACTCTTTAATAATACTACACACTTTAGATTGATTGATTGTAGGACAAATTACATTCACTTTTTCGGGATTTTAGACTATTATAATTTATTTTTGAGATTTTAGAAATCATATTTTCTTCTTTTGAGATTTGAAGTAAGTTATATTTTTTTGAAATATTAAATTTTTTAACAGAATATATGTGACGCCAGTAAAAAAATAAGTTCATTATTTAAATTGTCTTTAATGTGCATGAAATAACATAAATTGAATTTTTTTTGCTTCTAAAATTAATTTGTGTTAATTTTTTAAATCCTTTTTTTTTTTTGCTTCTAAATTTCACCGCGTGTGTTTATTTTTTTTTTATTTTTATAGTATATAGGATCTAAAAACTTTGATTCAATTAATTTTTTTAAGTTAAATCGTTCTCTTTTTAATATAAGTCAACTAACATTATTGTTTTTTATATTACTTTTTATAGAGTATTTTTTCTCATATTGACTAGAACCTTTTTTTTATAAAAATTTATAGAATCTATATAGGGCTTTAATTATAGCCTGTAAAGTTTTAAAAATATATGAGACTTATAATTTAATTATTGATTAAAATGGTATTTTATACAGAGATGACATTTAATTTGCTCTTAGAATCTTATACTGATAATGCTTTTGTTTTTTTTTTCATTAGAAAAAGATTCAAAATTAACACACTAATTAATTTCATAAGCCAAAAAAATACCTATTTATGTCATTTCATGCATATTATGGACAATTTAGGTAATGAACTTGTTTTTTTTTTTACTGACATCACACATATTATATTAAAAGATTTAACATCTGAGAGATTCCTTTTTTTTTGTTTTTTTTTTTGTTTTTGTGGGCCAATTTAATATAATGTAAGCCTATCTTTGCTGGAGTTTTTCAATGATCGATAAAGTTAAAGTGATTTTTGCTTACTCAATCGTGAAGAATGGGAGGCTTTAAGTATTTGCTTCGATCTTGGGCGAGAGGGGTGCTTAGAGTCGTGGCCTTACTTCCATTGAAGTTGGGAGAGATATGCGTTTTAGATTTATGAAGATTAAAACTCTGTCCGGATATTTCACAAAAGCCTCGCAAAACCTTATTTATAGTCCCTCGTGATATTAATGGGTTCTGGTCTTGTTAATAAGGTTGAAAGTCCTGCCATAGTGTTACGGGTTGCCACCCGTAGCACGTCTGGGGCCGAGAAAGATCTTAGCGTGAAGCATGTCTGAGCATGATTAGCCGGTGGCATGACAATCTCATAATTTGTATTTTTCATATTTATTGGATATATGGATTATGACTTCTTGAGGGGGTAGGATGTTTCTTCCTATCAGTTTGGAGATGGTTCAGAATGCTATTATAAGGGGGGCATGGTATTGACTCTACTACCCCCTGATACTACCGAAAGGGACAACATTCAAGTGAGTCCCCCAAGGGAGTGGGCGAGACTTGGAGGCAGGCTGTGGCACGTGACTGCAGTCCTCATGCTAGTCAAGGGGCTAGTCAAGGGGCTACATGGGCGGTATTGTGCCTGGTGGGCAAATGTTAGGCATTAGCGTCGAGGATGGGGCTGTGACATACGTATCCGCTATGCCGCATTCATATCGTTTCGGGGCTTATGTTCATTACGGATTGGGCCTCGGTATGTACACTTGCATGTCGTGTGTCTCGTGTGCACTTGCACGTTGGGTTCAAGCTTGTGCACACGGCCGCTTGGTTTGGCTAGCATTGGTGTCGCTCTTGGCACTATGTTGTGGACTTTCAGTTGCTATTCGGTGGTGTCTTTCCTTGCGGGCAACCTTGACGCGGAGCGCTAAGAGCTTCATGGATGGAGGCGTTGTGCCTAACGGGTGATGCTTGACTGAGGCGTATGTCTAGTTGCACATGAGTATATTGCTTGTGTTTCGAGAGGGACTAGAGCTAAACACATTACTTGTCATGTGTCCGCGCATTTGAGTATGGCGTTGTTATCGCTTATAGCTTGGGTTGCCTTACGGCTTGAGCATTAGAGGTCCGAGCTTAAAGAGTTATGCGGGGCATTACGGATGGATCCTGGACAAGCGCATAATCTTATGCCTTGGTGTTTGAGTTTGGTGGGACTATTGCTTGGTGCATAGTCGCCTCACGGGTCATTTTCGCTGCGTATGATCATGGCGGATCTCATTACAGTCACCGTGTGGTGCTCGGCCTACCAGCCCGTGACAGTTGGTATCTGATGCATAACGGCCAATGCACTCCTTTCTTTAGTGCGCGATAGACAACGCCTATTTAGGTACATGTTGCCGACAGATAAAGCAATATGGCACGGAGCACTTGCTCAGAAGAGTTTGTGTTTACTTTATATGGTGGAAAAGGTGTTTTGTTTTGCTTTGGCGAGTTCAGTATAGGAGTCTGGGCAAACCTTTGCTTCGAGTAGCTGTGGGGGCAGATTTGGTGGAGACCGGATTTGTAGGCAATCAGCACGGAGGTGTTAGTCTGCGAGGAGTGGTGGCAACTCATCGTGGGGGCATATAAGCACTACCACATTCAGTGTGATGTTTGGCATCAACGAGGGCGTTAATTGTTCGAGTGGTGGCGAGTGTCAAGAGTTGGCACTATTGGTGGCGAGTGCCAGGAGTTGACACTGGGTTTTGGCATCATTGAAAACGATGATGGTTGAAGTGGTGGAGAATGTCACGGGTTGCTACCCGTGGCACGTCTAGGGTCACGAGGGACCTTGGTGTGGGGCATGTCTGAGCATGATTGGCCGATGGCATGACAATCTTGTAATTTGTATTTTTCATATTTATTGGATATATGGATTATAACTCTTCGAGGGGGTAGGATGTTTCTTCCTATCAGTTTAGAGATAACTCAGAATACCATAATAAGGGGGGCATGGTGTTGATTCTACCATCCCCTGGTGCTACCGAAAGGGACAACATTCAAGTGAGTCCCCCAAGGGAGTGGGCGAGACTTGGGGGCCGGCTGTGGCACGTGGCTGTAGTCCTCATGCTAGTCAAGGGGCTACATGGGCGGTATTGTGCCCGATGAGGCAAATATTGGGCATTGGCGTCGAGGATAGGATTGTGACATACATACCCGCTATGCCGCATTCATATCGTTTCAGGGCTTATGTTCATTACGGATTGGGTCTCGGTGTGCACACTTGCATGCCGTGTGTCTCGTGTGTACTGGCACGTTGGATTCAAGCTTGTGCATACGACCGCTTAGTTTGGTTAGCATTAGTGTCGCTCTTGGCACTATTTTGTTGGCTTTTAATTGCTATTCGGTGGTGCCTTTCCCTGCAGGCAATCTTGACGCGGGGCGCTAAGAGCTTCATGGATGGAGGCGTTGTGCCTAACGAGTGATGCTTGGCTGACACGTATGTCTAGTTGCACATGAATATATTGTTTGTATTTCGAGAGGGACTAACGCTAAACACATTACTTGTCATGTGTGCGCGCATTTGAGTATGGCGTTGCTATCGCTTATAGCTTGGGTTGCCTATGGCTTGAGCATCAGAGGTTCGAGCTTAAAGAGTTATGCAAGGCATTACGGATGAATCCTGGATAAGCGCATAATCTTATGCCTTGGCGTTTGAGTTTGGCGGGACTATTGCTTGGTGCATAGTCGCCTCATGAGTTATTTTTGCTGTGTATGATCATGACGGATTGCATTACTGTTACCGTATGAAGTCCGACCTGCTAACCTGTGATACATAGGAAGGAACGTACGGATTTTTTGAGGGACATAAGTCCACTTGATACTCCAACATCACTGAATAACTTCGACAGTCACATGTTGCTGTCATTGTTGAGCTTTTGCGTTAAAAAGTCAAAAAAAAAAAAAAAAAAAAAAAAACGCTTGTAAACAAATTCACATTCACCTAACGTAAAACATGTGCACGTGCATGGTGGGCCCAATAAAGAAATGGTGTCACACCCGCTGTTAGAAGTCCTCTGGCAGGAAGTTACATGATATATAATTTCTTAACTTCTGCTTTACACCCTTAAAAAAAAAAAAAAATGCGCAGCGGTGAACAAAAAACTTACTTGGCCAAGTGCTAATTTTCATTGACCAATGAGAAAAAGTGTAATTTTTTTAAAAAATGGATGTTAATTTAAGCCTCGTTTGAATGCCCCTTTTTTTATAAGCCGTTAATTTTTAGTTTCTAATTTCTAACATGTTACTTGTTAGTTTAAAATTAAAGATTCAGAAGTCAGGAGTAAAGCCAATTTTGGGCCAGTTTGGTTTCCAAGAAAATTGCACAAAGAAGTGAATAAAGTTTAATATGGTGTAGATTCCAATAACGAAATATGGTTAGCTTATACTTAAGAGAAACTACTTTGTAGAACGAAGCATACTAGTGCAGTTTTTTTTTATTTTTGGCGGTAATGTATTAAACAAGATCATTGTCATTCGTTGGATACCCTGTTTTAAACAAGCATTACCCTGATGGAAGGTGAGATAACCCTGCACAAAAACGCTGCCTTGAGGCCAATTTTTTATATTTAGATTTTCCAAAAAGATCCAAATCAAACAAAGGATCAGGTTGCCTTCCTTTTCTTGCGTGGTCCCCTGTACTATAGATACTGAATGATGATCCAGTCCTCCATTTGTATGAAAGAGGATTACCCTGAATTTTCTAGCAGAGCCAGCAAATTAATTTTGAGAGCTACCATTAATCATAACTAATAAGTTTTTTTTTGCTTCGCTTTTTTTAACAGCAAAATAGAGCAAATTTATTGAAAAAAGAAGGATTACAAAAAAGGCATAGAATTCTACAAGCAAAAAAACTTTTCAGAAATTCTAACCAGAAAGAACAAAGTTGAAGAGGATTCAACCAGCTCCATTAGGATCAAATGATCAATCTAAAACAAAGAAGGATTAAGAGATTTAACACCATTAATGGAATGAAAAAAACTATCTGATATGAGGCTAGCTACTCCCGGCTTAGCTTGAATCCATAGCAGGAATTGAGTTTTAATTGCGATCACCGTATATTCCCAAATAACCTGATTATGATTGAAAATAGCATCATTCCTACCAAGTCAAATATTGAAGAGTCGTCTCATAGAGATAGACGCAAAAAATTTAAAGACAAAATGATTAATAACAGATTCATGAAAAATGAAGAGTCACCTTATGAACACAGAAACAAAAGTCTGAAGACCAAATAGACAAAGAGCCGATTCATGAAAATGAAGAGTCGCCTCATGAATATAAAAGCAGAAAACTTGAAGCCCAAATGAGCAAAGAGCCGACCCTTTGATATAAAGAATCGACTCATAAAAAATAAAGTAAGATTTCTGTGCAAATAGTCGACTCTTGAAAATGAAGAGTTGCCTCATTACAACAGAAGCAAAATGCTGAAGACCAAATGAACAAAGAGCCGACTTTTGAAGATGAAGAGTCGCTTCATGACAACAGAAATAAAAATGTAAAGACAAAATGAACAAAGAGCCGACTCATTGATATGAAGAGCGGACTCATAGAGATAGTAGACAATGTTTGGTAAATGCAGATCCAGAAAGTGTCGATTCTACAATATTAGAGCCAACCCCTAGGATATAATGGCTAATTTTTCTAACGTTATACAGTATTGGACATGCATTAAATGAACCCCAACAACCGCCAACGGATAAAATCAATACATGGGTTTATATACAAGTTTTCAACTGCATTTATGACATGAAAGAGAGATAAGAAACAAGAATCACTGACTGATCAATTGAAATTCCTGAATATTCTTCCTGTCTTCAACTTGTGAGCTTTGATTGTATAATCTACTCTTATTAGAAAGTTTGTGAGTTACTTGTAAGTGAGAGTTTGAGAGTTCTCTTGAGAAAGAAAAACTCTTGTAAGTTTGAGTGGAGTTTGGATAAAATCACTTGGTGACTAAATAACTTGGTGAGAAGTTCTTAAGTATAGTGAGCTGAGCACTTGGTCAATCAGCAACCCATTTGTAATTGGAGATTATATAGTGAAAGAAGATTTCAAGGAGGTCTTAGAGTGAGGACATAGGTCACGTTTTGTAGTTGAACCTTGGTAAATCTATATGTCCTTTCTATTGCTCTGTTTTCTTTACTTTTACTAATTACATTGCATTACATATAGAATGATCACTGTCACTTTGTTTATATTAGTTTTAATTAATCTTAATTATTATAAATTTTCGAAAAATTTAATTCACCTCCTTCTTAAATTGCCTTTTAGGCCAACAGAGATTTTTCTCTCCACTCACTTCCCCTCATTCCCTTCTCGCTCGCTCGCTCCCTCCTCCCTCCCTCCCTCCCTACCTACCAACCTACCTAAAGCCAAAACCCTCTTTTCCCCCGTCCCCTCCCTTTCATCTCACCTCCAGATACTTTCTTGGTTAGAACCCACTGCTGGAACCCTGCTGTCCCCTCTTCATTCCCTCTTCCCTCCCTACTGCCCCATTGCTAAAACCTTGGTGGTCACAATCCCAAGCTCAAATCTATTGCTAGCATTTGGTATTTGGAATCTATTGCAACAAATTTTTCTTTCTTACTTTCAAGCTCAAATCAAATCAATTGTTTGGTCACAAATTTTTCTTATTTTATTTTGATATGTATGGTCACATATTTTTCTTCTTCAAGCTCAAATCAATTGTTTTTTTTTTTCTCTTATTTTATTTTTAGTTTGGTTTTTTCCTCCATTGTATTTTTTTAGTTTTTTTTATGAAAGTATTTTGTTTAGCTATTAAAATTGAATTTCTGCATTCATAGATTAACTTACACAATGTTTTAGAGAAAAAAATAAAGTAATTTTTTATTAATGTAACTAGTTAAAATAAAGAATAGAGTTGAAGTTATTCACTAAAAGTGACTAGGTAAACTAAAAATTATAATTTTTTATTAATATTTTGACTAGCTAAAATAGTAGAGTGACTTAGAGTTGCTTAAATGTATGGAGATGTAGGCAACAGCTGACCGAAAGAGATAAGAATGGACTCCACAATCGCAATATAAAAACTCATATAGGCATTTTATCAAACAGTAACATGCATTCCAATGCTACTCTAATGTGAGTCCAGAACGTGTACGATTGGAAAGAAACGCATGAGCCATTAAAGTAAGGTTGGGCTTCACAATCGCAACATCACCAGCTGGAAAGAGATCGATATATGGACATGGTGCGTTTAGGCTGTCATGTGTGGAGATGGAGGGTAATGGGTCCCTCCTTGGCTATCATAATTGCTGCAGCTTGTGAAGCAACTTTTTTACCAAGTCTAATGTAGGACCGACAAAATATATTGCAGGTGCTGTTCGTCCGATAGCAGTCATCGCGGCCATGAACTCCCTTTCTCCTTCCATAAATATCAATTTAAATGCCTTCGTCTGTTAGGTGCTCCCCATCCTCTGTACAAGGCCAACCGCCCATCTATACCAGGTTAGCTTTCTTTCTATCTTTGTCTAGATTTCTTTCTGAGTTTTAATGAATATTGGTCTTATGATAGTGCGCTGATGCTTGAGAATTTACTTCATAGGTCGAATGGATTTTTTTAAGTAGAATAAAAGATATTTCTTGTTTTAATCTTAAAAATGTTGTGTCGTACTCTTCTAGTCCCGAAACTGCGCATTCCAATTTTTTTGAAATTATAAAATCTTAAAAACCCATGTTCCTTCATGATTCAACCATAGTCTCCTACATGTTTATATGGAGATCTAACAAATATTATCGGGATCCATTCATGTGTCTTGTTGTTTAATTTGTTTGTTAGTTTATCACTGTAATTTGATTATGGTATCATAGCAGTTTGATTTCTTCACAATTGAATGTTAAGACTTTCTTGATTTGTTCTATTAGTTTTTTTTTTTTTTTTTGTTTTTATAAATTCATGTAGCTATTGTGCGGATAATTTTTTTTTTTAAAGAAAGACATGTTATATTAAGGTTTAATAAATATTATGGTCCTTGATAGTTTATAGTAGATAGAGCGGAATGGAAAAACAAATCTGTATAGGCTTCAAGTTATTGGGGAAAAAAAAACTTGGTTGAGTCGAGTTGTTGGTGCTTTGACATTTCAAAAGATTCAAAATTGCCTTAAATTATGGTTCCTCGAAGGAATTTTTATAGAAAACTTTTCCGTTTACACTATATTTTAGTATATTATTTATATTATTTTAGACCAATGTTAGGTCATTAAGCTGTTGACTTTAAATTTATTTAATATTTTTGAATGTTTAAAAACCCTTAATAAAATTGTCTCATAATCATTTTTTGAATTGACTATACATCTTGTAGTTCACGTGTGTTTTAACTTGTGAAAAGAAACTTTTCAAATCTTTTAACAATTTAGTCTAATCAATCCGCCTCATACTTTTTTGACATTTATTGAACATTTCAACTAGGTGAAATTTGATTTCAGTTCAAATTTATTTACCAATATTTGGCAAAGTTAAATTAATTAACTCACTGCTCAACTATGAAAAGGTGATACAAACTTTTTATCAAACCACCACTTATAACCTACTCAACTAATTGAGGAACATTCACTAAGCAAGTCTTCTTAATTTTTGCCCACGATTATTTCTTTGATAGACATAATTTATTTTTACTTGTAAACTAACACCTTAAAAAATTCAAATGAAGATAAATTAATAGAGATGCATTTTCTTTCAATTTTAGAAGAACAAGCCTTCTAACAGAGGCCAATATCAATCACAAGGCACCTAATCACATGTTTAACTTAAAAGAACAAGAGATACATACACATTTAACGCACCCAAGTGTCAAAAATTTCATTTTGTAAATTATAATTTGGGCTCTTTTTATAAACATAACTTAATTGTTTTGTAAACTCATCCTAAGTTTTTTTCCTTCTGCCTTTTTGACTTGAACTAACCCTTTAATATTCAGCATATGCATTTAAACCTCCCTAGTTAGTAAATACGTGTATTATTCGTATAATACATATATGTACGTATAAACAAAAAAAACTTCCGTTTTCGTCTAAGTCTGTAACTTAACGAAAAGTACTCGATTTTTTGAGTTGGACCGTATAGTATACGTATTAAACGTTTCATGTATTATACTTTTTTTTTTTAAAAACTCAATTAAAAATTATGATATAATCAAATATAATCTTAGCACATTATTGATTATCTACTTAATATATAGTTATAATAATATAATTACTGACTATTACACTCATTTGACTTTATCGATTATAAAAAAAGTTTATATAACTCATGATCTGTATGTTTACTAATACCATGTCATATATAATTTTTTATAACTTCTTATTTATAGTCAAAATATTTAATTGAAAATTAAAATTGATTAGCCAACCTATTCTTATATGAAATATTGAAAGAATAAAATAAAAAAAAAAAAAATTTATTTATCTGGCATTTTAATTTAGCATTTTGTTAATAATATTTTTTTGAAAATTTATATACATGCGACAAAAATACTACTTACTATTTCATGTTCAAGAAGAGATTGCTAATAAATGTTACCGTATTTTTTTATCCTGATTATTTAGTTGATATTTGTATGATACTTGTATAATTACATATTCATATTTTTTGTGTTCTTGTATTTTTATGCCGAATTTTTTATTGTATTTTTTTTTTAGAAAAATTATATTAAACCCATACATATTAGGTATGGTTCTTTTGTCATCCCATATTTTACCAAATATGTAAACCTCTTTATAGGCAAAGAAGTATTCATTCCTCGGTGAATAATTGTTCCATTTGAATAGTCACTAGATTGTAATTAAGTACTTTAATAGTGTCGATTGCCTACCACATAATTTTGAAATTTGATCTAGAAATTATTTTAGTTATAAATCAAGGAAATTTAATTTTAAACTAAACGATAAATACACCTCTGGAAATTTTCAAGTATAAAAAATTAGTATTCAAATATTTGATGCTAAAAGTTCAAGAATAAAAATTTCAGTACTTAATTTATATTTTTTCAAACAACACGCCTAAGTAATGATTTTAATTATAATTGTTAGAATTAGAATTGCTTTATGATTTGATATATTTTACCAGTACTTCAAGGGAAAAAAAAAAAACTTAAAATGCATAAATGTATATCGATCCTAAACTTATGTCCTCGGAACTATCGTTTTTAATTTCTACACATTCCTGTGCACATAGGTCTGACTCACTGCTAGTTTTAATAAACCTACCTTGGCTAGTTGTCAAGCTGAACATATAAACAAAATGGATGTGAGGGTATGTTTATATGGAAGAAACAAAGAGGTGGAATGAAAATCTGAGTCTAGCTAGATCTCTGCCATTCCTTAGTTTAGATGCCTTTCAAAACATTTAATATGCTTTTGGGTTGCCTTCCCAATGTAGACCCACACCTAATGAGAATCTCACATTCCTAAAATCATTTAGGTGTAAGGAAAAAAATGATCCCATGCTGCTTCAAATTGTACTATTTTTTTAATTAGAAAATTATAGAATAATCCAATTACTGAAAACTTAGCAACTTTCTTGAGGTTGTAAGAGATGTATCCCCCATAAATCTCCTAATCCCAACATAGATTATCTCTGTCTTTCACCAAATCGAAAAACGAATTTGTCAAAATGTGCGTAAACTGTCCTGAAAATCCCTAACTGGATAATAAAAAATAAAAAATGTGCTATTTAGAGGTGGATTTCTTAATAATGTGACTCTCAAGCCTTATTTTTTATTCCTGCAATCTATACATATCTTAAGCATCTTACTTTGAAGAAAAAACATCTAAAGGTTTTCAAGTGGGCTACTTCAGTAGAAAAACTTCAACACAAAAAGTCCAAGAAACCCTTTGACTCCCAATGACAAAAAATGGAAAGAAGTGTTTCAATATAAATAATTAGCATACCACATTATACAACTTCTTTTTCTTTAGGTTTTCTTCTTTTTGGGTGTTATTAGTAATAAAAATTCAAACCAAAGATTTAGGTGTAAGAAGTAGATACAGATACAAGGTTTTCTTGTTATTAATAATACCATACTTTTGTGATTTTCAAGTGTTGCTTATTCAATAATTGTCTCAGATATGGCTGATATTCTGACTTCCATTGGAGGAAAAGTTATTGATTTATTGAAGGAGCCAGTTGGGCGTTAATTCTGTTATGTCATTCGTGCAAAGAAATTCATTGAAAATTTGAGAAGCCAAGTTGAAGAAATAGAGGCTCTGAGAAATGGGGTCCAGGAATCCATTCATCCAGCAATAAGGAATAGAGAAGTTACACGAAAAGATGTCAAGCTCTGGATTGAAAAAGTTGGTGTGTTCATAGGAGACGCTAGAAAGTTTTTGGAAGAATGTGGTACCAATGTGAACAAGAAGTGTTTCAATGGGTGCTTTCCTGATATGGCCACACGTCACAGGCTAGGAAAAGAGGCAACAGAGAAAACAGTCCGAGCCAAAGAACTACAAGAAGGTGGCCACTTCAATAGCGTATTAAATCCTGCACCTCTCCTGGGGATAGAGTCCATACCGTGTGGAAGTTTTGTGAATTATGAGGCCACAAATTTGGCAATGGGGAATGTAATGGAGGTATTGAGTGATGACAAGATCAACTTCATTGGAATACATGGCATTGGGGGTGTTGGCAAGACTACTTTGGTAAAAGAAATTGGTAAGAAAGCTATAGTGGAAAAGCTTTTTGATGAAATTGTGATGGCAGTAGTGTCTCAGAATCCAGATATTGAAAAGATTCAAGATCAAATAGCTGGCATGTTAGGTTTGAGCTTAACTGAGCCAAGAGTAAGTAAATTATGTGCAAGGCTCAAGGATGTAAAGAGGATCCTTATTATATTGGATGATATTTGGGCCAAACTTGATTTAGTAACAGTGGGCATTCCATTTGGCACTGATCACCAGGGTTGCAAAGTCATAATCACAACACGGCGTGAGCAAGTATGCAATTCCATGGCAATGGAAATGGAGAGGACAAAGATTGTCCGTCTTGATCTTTTATCCGAACAAGATTCATGGGACTTGTTCAAAAAGAATGCTGGTAATGTTGTTGACTCTCCCACATTGAATGCCACTGCCAAGAATATTTGTAAGGAATGTGGAAGCCTACCCATAGCACTTGTTGCGGTTGGAAGGGCAATGAAAGGTAAACATGACCCTGAAGAATGGAAAGAGGCAGCTCAAGAACTAAGAAAATCAGCTCCGACAAATATCGAAGGTGTCGGTCAAGAAGTGTACAAAAGTCTTAAGTTGAGCTATGATTACTTGCAAGATGAGGAAGCCAAGGCTTGCTTTTTGCTTTGTTCTCTGTTTCCTGAGGATCATAATATCTCAATAGAAGACCTGGTACGGTATGGGTTTGGGTTGAGGATATTCAAGAATGTTGACACGGTTCAAGAAGCTAGGGGCCGAGCACATTCGGTGACCAAAAACCTCAAAGCTTCATGTTTGCTATTAGCCAGTGCTAAACGAGGGTGCGTCAAAATGCACGATGTTGTACGTGATGTTGCCATATCAATTGGGTCCAATGAATATTTTGTACGAGCTGGTTGCGGTATGGAGAATTGGCCAAATGTGGATAGTTTGGACCAGTACACTGGGATATCATTGATGAGAAATCAAATCAGTGACCTCCCTAATGCCTGGGAATGGCCAAACCTCCAAATATTATTGTTGCAAGGCAACCGTATTGAATGGTCACGGTTTTTTGAATTCTTTTCAGGGAAAAAGGCTCTAAAAGTTTTAGATTTTAGCCATAACCCTCGTAGGGGGCTTTTATCCATGCCAGTGCCTTTCCATCACCTAACATGTCTTCAAACACTAATTCTTGAAGGTATGAAAATTGAGAACACTACATTTCTTGGACAGATGAAGACACTTGAAGTCCTTAGTCTCCGGAGTTCCTCCCTTTCTGAGGTACCAAATGCAATAACGGAGTTAACAAATCTAAGGTTGCTGGACCTGAGTTATGTTAGATGTCGTGAATTCCTCTTTCCATCCAATGTGTTATCGCCTTTATCCCATTTGGAGGAGTTGTACTAGTTTAACTTCTCCTGTTTTGTAGTAGAAGTAGATGCACTAAGATCTTTGCCTCGCCTAAAACTTCTAAGGTTTGGCATAGTCGGCGACATTACACGCATACATGAAGACTTTGTTTTTCCTGAGTTGGAAAGTTTTATTATTTATATTGGAAAACACGGTTGGAAGGATTATTTAAACCCAAATTATTTGGTACTTCATAACTTGGATGGACCCATGATTCGTTGGAGAAAATGCCTAAAGATGCTGTTGAAGAGAGCTAGTTATCTAGACATATGCGATTCACAGAACATAAAGAACATTTTTCCTGACTTATCAGCCGGCATAGACGGTGCTCTAAATGTCCTGAAGTCTTTATGCATTACGCGTTGTGATAAGTTGGAGTACTTGATCTGTCACACTACTACAGAGGAGGAGGAATGGGTGGGGACTACTTCACCACAGGCACAACCACCACTTGATCATCAGCAAGTCATGCTCCATAAACTGGAAGAAATGACACTTTTTAATTTGGGTAGCTTCAAAGGGATATCATCATGTCAAGGTGCACTTACTCCCAGATGGGGATGGTGCCTAAGAACTATGGATGTCCAGTTATGTGGCAAACTGAAATATGTCTTCCAACCTTCCATGGCTCAAGCTCTTCAGCAACTTGAAAGCCTCTCTGTACAACACTGCAAACAACTGGAGGAAATTGTCGCAAACCAAAATGAACAGAGAGAAGAGAGAGGGGATAAGATGGAGTTCAAAAGTCTCAAAAGAATCGAACTTAGAGATCTTCCGAACCTCAGTGGTTTCTGCACTAGTATAGGAAACTTTTCTTTTGAATGGCCATCCTTGGAAACACTTACAGTGGACCGGTGCCCCAAAATGAAGACTTTCGCTGCCGGGATCCGAAGTACGCCAAAATTGAAGGCAATTGAAATCAGTTTTTGTCAGACAATTAAAGTACGAGGGGGGATGGAGGACTTGAATCAGTTTCTGCAAAATAGATTCAAAGCAAAGGTACATACTACGCACTGTGTATGCACACGTGCTGTTGCATCATACTTACTGATAATACTATCCGCATTTTATCTGTTTCAAAGGTCAACATATATAAATTTCAAGTAACGGAAACACATCCTCATCTTTTTCTTTTTTTTCCAAAAAGAAAGACCTATCCTATTAGGCAACGTTTTAGCCCCCTCTCAAATCTTTTGAAATTTTATCTATACATGGTTATTTTAAACAGAGAGACCTATATATTCCATTATGAAATCTAAGTAAAAGAGTCAAACGTTGCATTTATCAGGATAACAAATATGGAGTTTTGAATAATTATACCATATGTCTTCTTCTTAATCAAAATGATATAGATAAGATTGGTTGTAGTAAGTCATAGTTACATGAAAAGGAAAAACAAGTTAAATTTAAGCATAGCTATAGTATATGTATCACGGTACATCTCTTTCTTCTCCACAAAATTAGGATTAAATAAATAAAATTGAATATATATATATATATATATATATAGAAGCTTATATAAAAAGAAAAAGAGTATTTCTATAAAATTAAAAAAAAAAAACAAAAATCTCGTATAGAATTTTTATATAGAATGATGTTATTTGTACTTCTATTTCATGCCAAAAAAAAAAAAAAAAAAAAAAAAACCTATTATTTGGCTCATAATTTCAAAAATACCACTGCCACATCATTTTAGAAAATTTTTTATACAAAAACTAAGAATAAAATGTTTCAAAAGAGAACTATGTATAATATTGACAAAATAGAGAATGAATAGGATTGACAAAAAGTAACAGAGAGAGAGAGAGAGAGAGGGACAATTCAAGGGGAACAGTTTTGGATACAAGTAATGGAATTATTTTAAGGGGTACAATTTTTAGATATGCTTTTATTCCGTCTAAAAGAAACTAAGAGGGAGTCAAATAGTTAAAAGTGGAGATTTTTATATTGTTTTATTTTTGCTATTAACTGAATTTAGATTGTTTTTGTTTATGTAGGTGAAATCGCAAAGAAATTTTATTTTTATGGTGAAATGAATAAGGTTCAATATTAAATGTTCTAACTAGTATGTTTATGGATTTTGAAAAACCTCCTAGATTATTATTGAAAAACTCTCTGAAGAAGAAATCAGAAGTCTTAAAGCAACATTCACAAGCATGAACACAAACAAGAGTGGCTTTATCACCTATGAAAAATTAAAAACGGGACTTTCAGCTGGGCTCGGGTCAAAGTTGTCTGTAGCAGAAGTCAACCAACTCATGGATGCTGTAAGTTATTTTTAGGACCTCGAGATTTTTTTTCTTTGCTTATTGCATCTCAATTTATAGCACTATTAAAAATAACTCTATGATGTTGTTTCTACATTGCAGGCTCGTGTGGATGGAAATGGAGCAGTTGACTACATTGAATATATCAATGCAACCATGCACACATGCAAACTTGAAAGTGTGTATGAAGCATTTGAGAATCTTGATGGCAAGGATGATGGCGATGGGTGAGTCCATGAACTTTCTAGGTCAATAATTGGAACAGTCATATTATCTCTGCATTGTAATTTAAATTCTTGTGTTTCTAAAGCATTGAATTATTAGAATTTATCTAGCATAAATTATCCAACGAGATCTGATAAATTTCTATAACCTAATTAGTCTCATGGTCAGAGAAAGAATAATATTTCTGAGAAGCCAGACAGTATTAGTGTGGCTTTTCACTGGGAATGAAATCTGATATATTTACTGAGAATTATTATGTCATGATAGCTTGATTACAAGAAATGAATTGAAAACTGTCCTGAAGGAGCATAAAAGGGATGGTGGTGCTGCCGTAGAAGATGTACCATCAAAGACCATTACATCTCCAGTAAGTTGTTTCGAGAATTAGACTTTTTGTTTTTAACTCTCGTACAGGATGGTATGTTGGTAAGGATTCTATAATGATTCTTTTGGACTTCACAGGATGGGAGAATCTTCTACGTTGCTTTCTGCCACGAGAAGATGAGAAGTGCAACGGAACAACAATAAGCAAACCTTGTGTTAGTGGTAAGATTCTGGATCATTTTTTTTTTATTCCCATCTTCCTTTTGCAGTCAACTGAATTTCCATTGTATGGTTTTTGTCAAATAGCCAACGCTATACTATTTTAAATTATTATATAACAATGATAATGCTTAATTTGTTACACATCAGTACTAGATTTCCCCCATCCTAAGAAAAGAGAGAGAGAGAGAATCAAAACTAAAACCCTGTAGCAAGTTGGGTCTTCAGTATAGATTTTCCTAAATTCAAAAGGAATAAATAAAATTAGGTGGTCTTGCTATCTAAAAATTTTCACCAAGGCCCATTCAACATACAGTTTTATCTTCTTCCCATCCTATCAAATCACACAACTTTATTTAATGCAATTTCTACTATATAGACAGAATTATCAGTCATCCCAAATTTTTTTTTTTTTTTATCACTATCAAAGTTTCCTATGATAAAATTGGTGCATGCTACTCAGAAGCATTTTGTTAGTGTCACAACCCGATCCTGGCAGGGTAAACCCCACCAAGAAGTTTGACTAAAAGCTTTCTTTTAAACATTCTCATATATAACATTCTTCCCATAGTCAACACCCGATATCAATCAATTCCGTCTACGTGCAAAGTAATTGACAGTAATCAAGCTTATTCTTTAACATCAAATTCAAGTAATTACATCTGGTTACAATTCAAAATAATAAAATAAATAAATATATATATATATATATCTGCTACCCTTGCTTACAAAACTCACACTTCCACACATCACATGAGGCAAATTAATTTCTTAAAACAAACACCTAACCATATCCTCATTACACACACATAACAAGATTTACCAAGATAGATCACTAGTGGGATCTCCCGCCTCTAAAACCACTTCCTCTCTTATGCTGATGCTTGCCACGCTACCCAATTTAGATCTCTGGAAAAAAATGTAGTATAATATGAATGAGCTAGAAGCCCAATGAGTACATATAATCCATAGAGTGAATACAATCTGAAAATTTTGTTCGCGGTCAACAATAAGATTTACAAACAAATTTGAACCATAATGTAAAGAAAACTATGTTCTTTTAATTTTTCAAAATGAATAACTTTGAAACTTCCAAATGAATATCAAGCTGCAAATTAACCTTACTCATTTCCTAAACAAGCATCATATATTCATTACTCTTGCCATTATAGATCATGCATTTTCCCCCAACTCAAAAACAAGGTCGCATTACCTTGTGGTATGAATGGTAACAGTAACATTATCCATGAAGCCACGGATGTATGTAGCCACTAGCCAATTCATGGTTCATATCATCATAGCACCTCGGCCATAGCGGCCCATCTCATCACATTGGCCCATGAGGCCTATTCACATATCTTGACTCCCCGAGCCCTTAACATATAGGCCGTCTTGACCCCTGTGGCTATCATTGGGTGTATGCTCAAAAGAAAATACCTTGTACAAGAACTTGTTTGGAACGTTGCAACGAAATTCATATCTGTCATATACTTAAAAGTCATTGCACATTTGATCATTTGCATTAAATCAAGCTTTGAACTCCACGTAAGTTTAAACACGTTTACAATCATAAAAAAATGTAGTATTCCCTAAAGAGACAAAAATTTGAACCATTTCCCAAATCATACTTTGAAGTATGTAGAAGGGCTAGTCTTTGAGGTATAGTATACTCCCCTCCATAAATATATAAAAGCCATTCACAACTTACAGACATGAATCCCAACTGGAGTAGAAATTGATCCCTGGAAACCTAAAAATAGATGGGTGAAACACAGAGTAGTAGGTTTAACTCAAATAAATATGTGATGCTTATAACCTAGTTATGATATGCATGGAGAAGAATCAAGACCGAGCCAAGGACCATCTCATGAACCCAAGCACTCTTTAACATCTTATCAAAATTAATTTCTGAACTTCTGCATTTTATAACTCTTCTCAACTCTTATTCAACATTTAGGATCCTATCATAAAAGCATAATATTCTTAATTTTGTAATTCCAATAATATAAGCCTAGAACTTCTGCTAATCCTTGCATAACCAATAAGCTATTTTCGTTCCCATTTTCTTTTCTAATATTTAATTTGGCCTATCACAGTCAACATCCAATATATTTACATATACGTCCACTCTTAAACTCCATAGTGTAGTCTTAAAAACATAGGGTTCCACCACAATGCATAGCATAAGGCATCAATTATTATTTCTGTAACATTCATATTAATTTACAACACCCAATAATTTCACTTTGTCATTCCACCCATCTTAATTTTTGACAATCTACATATAACCCAACTACCATCCAATTACATTTAAGTACTGCATTATTTTTGCAGTTCTTGGAATATTCACATAAATCATTCAACTCCATATTTCTGCAAGCTTGTTTCATTGCAATTTATATAATTCCATCACCACTCAAAATGACATTTATACACACATCAAACCATATGGAACCCATTTTCCCATTTTTCCAAACTGCTCCCTAATTATACAACACCACCCAAATCAATTCATAACAGAGCATTCTTCGCATTTACTGACATCCAGTAAGTCATTAATTCAATCAATTTCAACATAGAACTTACCTAACACGAAAATCCCCAACTTACAACATATGCAAAACCTAAATTTACCCAAACTTCAATCTCCAAACCAATTTGAAGTATGAGACTCAACAAGAAAGCTCAAATGGAATGAATATAGAACATGATCTCACGTTTAAATTCACAAATTCTAAAATCTAGAACTTCTAGGATTGTTTCTTATCTATTAAATGCTTTAATCCTTCCCAAAATGAAATCTCAAAAGTCAAACCTTAGTTCTTGAAGAAAGAAACTGAATATAACAAAATCTAGAATCAGTTACCCACGTGGAAATATATTTATGTGCATGTGCACAATCTTCTGAGTATTTTTTCCTTCTTTCCTCTGCATTCTCCTCTCCCTTCTCTGAGAGAAGTTATCTCCGTTTCTCTCCTATCTTCTCCCTTCTCTTTCCTCGCCACGTTCGGCTTGCATGCCAGATGCATTTTTATTTTTCTTTTACAGTTAACCAATACACAAACGAAATCATAAGTATACCGCCCAACACTATGACCCTACTTTCACTTTTATCCTTACATATTTATATTTGAATCCCTAAATTATGTATCTGCTTTCATTATAATCCTTACTTCCAATTATTTATTAAGTTATTTTAAGCCATAATAGACTAATTATTAAATTTGTTATCTGATTCGGTAATATTAATCTGTGTTTGTTATCCGATCCGGTAAATTTTTTTTTTTTTTTTTTTTTTTTGTCTTAGCTCGTGTTTGTGAGTATTATACATAGTTTATATTATTGATTTTTTATTTTCCTGGTGCAAATGTCAATCATAATAAGGTTAAATTTTGGTTTTTAGTCTTAGCTCATATCTGCAAGTGTTACAGTTGCTGGTGTATTAAGTGATTTTTATTTTTATGATGCCGTTGACAGCAATAAAGAAGATTAGGCTTTTCCCAGAGGTTACGTCAACCTTGCTCAAGCTACCATTGTGAAGGTCATATGCTTCCCACGTTTTGTGTAGAAGAAATTGTGTTGCTTTGCAATATTAAAATAGCTGCTCTAAATAATGGTTTATTTCATCCAGTATGTGCTAAAGGTATGAACCGAAAAAATAAAATCCATGTGTGCAATTCAACTTTCTGTATTGAAATGTAGTTAAAATTGAGACGAGCTAAGTTTTTGTTCTTCTACTTTGTTTCTTTTCTTGTATCTCTGTTTTATTCCGTAAAACCAAAAAAAAGAAAAAAAAGAAAAGGGAAATGAGGACCCATGTGTGTAATTCTACTTTCTTAATTGTAATAGAGTTTGTGCCAAATTATTTGTCTCAATTAACAACGTTGTATGTGTGTTTTCATGTTTTGATCTTTGTAGTAAAAATATTTTTCGTAACCATGTAGCATCTTTGTTTTTGATTACCGTGTAGTGTCTAATTTCTTATCAAGATCTGTTTTATTTGTTGTAACATTTAGCCCATGTTCGAATTTTGGATTTGGGGAGAAAAAAGAAAAATAAAGAGCAAAGATAGAAAGAGAAAATGCAATAAAAGAAGCAATTTTTTTCTTCCTTTTTTTTATTTTTTGGGTTGGTGGAGGGTGGGTTAAGTTAGGAAAATGAAAAGAAAATCAATAGGTGTTAGTAAATTTGATTGCTCGTAAATATATATATATATATATACATGTACAAAACTTCATTTCCCTTCCATTTTTCATTCCCAATTTTAGCCCTAACTCCTAATGGCCAAGTGGTTATTTATAAATTTGTTTGTCCATCCAATGAATAATTCCAGTTAGTAACATCAGTGGAAGGAATTAGGTTGGGCCAACTCACTAATAACCCAAAGTTTTGTCACTGGTAAGCAGTGGCCATGACCCGGACTAGGATAGGCCCAACCCAACCCAACTATCTCACCTTATTAATTTTACGGGCTATTGTTTTATAGATGGCACGACTTGGAGAACACACTGCACTGCAGAATTGTGTTGAGAAGTGAAAAACCTTCCATTACAAACACAAGAGGAAAAATAATTTAGTGTTTTAGGAGCACCATGGACTCTTAGTTCTCTCGCCATACAATGGGAGAAGAGCAATTGCATATTCACCAAACCTATCTCGAGGCCCCACCTAATCAAAAAAGGGCAATTGCATTACGAGGAGAGCAATGTTTACGTGGCACTCTAAAAACACGAAATAATTTCTCGGATAGGAGCATGGGATTCATTTGAAGTGATTTAGTTTAAAGCCCATAATTGTCATAGCATGGGAATGTTAAGCAAAGGACAAAAGTATCATATAACGGTAATCTATACTATCTTCTAAATAAAATGTGTTTTGATTACTCCGTTTCCTTTTAATCCCAAGTCAAAACATTTTCCAATCTATAAAAGATGTTAACAATATCCAAGGTATTATGTAAAGTTATTTATTTTCATTGTCGTTTCGAGTTTATTGGATAAAATTGGGATGGAAAACTCCTCTCTCATGAAATTGGAATATTTATCTAATTTGAAATAAAATTATATGTTCAAAGATTTGGAAAAGTTGGCCATGTAAATTTTAATACTAAATTGGAAAAAAAATAGACAAATATGTAAATTCAGTTAAAATTAATTAGTTAAAATCAAAATTTCCATTTTCTAAAAGCAGCTTGAGTTTTCGAATTATCCCCAAAATGCCATCTTCAAAACCTTGTTACGTGTTAAAAAAAATTATATATATATAGGGTTTGGCCATGTAGACTCCATCACAGATCATACCTACCAAGAAGGTAATCTGCATGGACTATACGCGTATATATATGTATGTATATATATGGGCCTTCATAATTATCATAGTTAATTTGATTTTATGTTCAAACTTATGTTGCTTTGCACAAATGCTTGGGTGTTCATTATCAAATTTGTACCTCTTGATCTATAGAAGAAACTCCGTACCTTGCTTTCTCAACTCTAACACAGCTATTCCAATCGATCCGATAAAATTAGCATGAATAGATGATTTCAACTTTAAAACCGAGCAATATATTTTTGTTGCAGGCAGGCAGGCTAACTCCATTGACCATTAACTCTAAAAACACTGCTAACTCTGCCATTGAACTGTTATCCCATGCATGAAAGCCTCTATTATTATTTTATACATGTATTTCAATTTGGAGATCTCTTGCCCTGTGCTTATAGCTATTAAAATGTAGTGAATCAAGCAACCGGTGTTTTTTTTATTTTTTTATGGAGGATATGTTGCTTGGAGATCCTCTCAGCGATGGACTTTCTCGTGATGCAAACGCCAAGCTAACTCTGCAGCACATCGGCTAGCAGCTCAGTCCTGTTTGAACTCTCTGCCTCCGTGGCACCCTTTGTCCCCCCTCCCTCCCGAGCTTCGGCTGATTGTGGTGAATGATCTGATGTATGCTCCTGATGAGCTCTAGTTGTATTGCCTCTTACAAAAAAGAAAAAAAAAAAGCACGCGGTGTGTATAACATTTTTCTTAAGAAAAAGAAGTATATTAAAGGGAAAAGGTAAAGAATATCAAAAAAAAAGGAAAAGGAGAAGAGGTATATGTTTTGAGAAAACACCTTGCCTTAGTAATATAGATTTGTTTCACCTGTAATGAACCTAGAGGGGTGAATAGGTCCTCAATCAATTTTTTAAAACATGTGTTAATGATAAACAATCACAAACATGCCATGAACAAAGAATAAACAATCACACAAGAAGCACACATGATTTTTAGCGTAAAAACTCTTGCGAAAAAATAATCACAGAACTTAGTCCAGCTACAACTAAACACTATATGCAGAACAAAGTATAAGAATGCCTTACAATACTCTTACACCGTTGAATCTACAATTAGAATTGAACTTTGCAACTCGTACACCATCCAAATCCAAAACTTGTTCCAACACTTGGTTATCTACCGAATCCACAATGAAACTCTAACCTCTAGTGACTTGAATCACCACAAGCCACTCTTTTCTCTTCAATAAGGTCACTACAAATTGAGTAATACTAAAATACTGACATACACTTCATAGGAGATGGATCTTCACTTACATCATGCATGTGAGATGGTTGGGAGCTTGATTATATGGAGAAATCTTTCCTTCAATGGTAAGAAAGCTGTTATGAACATTTTCACGAAGTCCTATGACGACCTTCAATTGATTGTTGGGTCAAGTGCGCCTAGTGGCCAGTGTGACTATACAGCAGTTACAATACAACCCTCCATATATTTGAGCAAGAGTAGTTCCTTTGGATAATTCAGCCATATCAACAAGAAGATTTTCTGCGTAACGTACACATCTTAAATTAGCATAATAGCACTTAAATTATTTGCATCAGCTACTAAGTTTTTTTTGAAAAAATGGAGATAGGCAGTTTTCATCTAACTTGAGTGGCTTTATTTTCTGAGCTGTCCTTAATCCAATCTTGATGACATGATTTAGCTTCTAATTATACCTCCCTGTAATAGAAGCCATATTAGCAGGAATAGACAATTTCAACTTAAAACAGAGCAATAGCAATAAATTTTGTTGCAGACCAACTCCATCCACTAGTAATTCTAAACACACTGCTAACTCTGCCGCCGAACTGTTCTCCATGAAACTACCCGTCTATAACTTTTTATCATCATCACTGTTATCATCTCTATTACACACCTGTAAATTTTAATTTGGGATGAGTCTCACTTCCCTGTGTTTATGACTATCAAAATGTAGTGAGCCAACAGTGTATATAACATTTTTCTCAAGCAATGGAAAGAATACCGCAAGAAAAAGGAAAAGAAAGCTAAATGTTCTTTGCCACCTTTCATCATTGGAAGAGAAGAATCAAACACATTATAACAGATACATCAAACAAAGAAAATAATGTTTTCCTCTTCATAAACAATAGAATACTAAGGTTTCCTTCTTGGTTGTGAACTCTGGAGCAGCCTTTGTTTTCCCCTAAATTGTTTACAGAAAGGCAGGTACGCTTGAAATTTTAGCTTCCCCTTTTTCGTTAATTTAACTAAGCAATTGAATATACATAAATAATGCTAATTGTTATCCATTGCCTATTCTATTCATTATGCAAACCTAATTGAATGTCTGTGAAAAATCTAACCTTAGTCTATGGTTTGTCCAGGAAACTAAACCCTACACTATTAGGTCAATATGTAATGGCAATGAGCAATATTGTATACTTCCAAAACAAAAAAAGAACAAACCATTCAATCAGGAACACATCAGTCTTTTGCCGTGAAAAACCTTAAATGGGAGAAAAACCATGTGCTCCTTTTGCCAGACAAAAATCATACAATATTTGTAGTTCAGATGGTTACAAGACTCTTTATAATCAAAACCTATCATCTCATTGATCTAATAATTGTCTGAATCTTACACCACCCAAATCAATTCATAACAGAGCATTCTTCGCATTTACTGACATCCAGTAAGTCATTAATCCAATCAATTTCAACATAAAACTTACCCAACACGAAAATCCCCAACTTACAACACATGCAAAACCTAAATCTACCCAAACTTCAATCTCCAAATCAATTTGAAGTATGAGACTCAACAAGAAAGCTCAAATGGAATGAATATAGAACATGATCTCAACGTTTAAATTCACAAATTCTAAAATCTAGAACTTCTAGGATTGTTTCGTATCTATTAAATGCTTTAATCCTTCCCAAGATGAAGTCTCAAAAGTCAAACCTTAGTTCTTGAAGAAAGAAACTGAATATAACAAAATCTAGAATCAGTTACCTACCTGGAAATATATCAATCTGCATGTGCACAATTTTCTGAGTATTTTTTCCTTCTTTTTTTTTTCCCCCTCTTTCCTCTACATTCTCCTCTCCCGTCTTTCCGTTTCTCTCCCATCTTCTCCCTTCTCTTTCCTTGCCTCGTTCGGCTTGCATGACATTTGCATTTTTATTTTTCTTTGACAGTTAACCAATACACAAACGAAATCATAAGTATAACCCCCAACACTATGACCCTACTTTCACTTTTATCCTTACATATTTATATTTGAATCCCCAAATTATGTATCTGCTTTCATTATAATCCTTACTTCCAATTATTTATTAAGTTATTTTAAGCCATAATAGACTAATTATTAAATTTGTTATCTGATTCGGTAATATTAATCCATGTTTGTTATCCGATCCGGTAATTTTTTTTTGTTTTTTTTGTCTTAGCAGTTTATATTATTGATTTTTTTATTTTCCTGGTGCAAATGTCAGCCATAATAAGGTTAAATTTTGGTTTTTAGTCTTAGCTCATATCTGTAAGTATTACAGCTGCTGGTGTATTAAGTGATTTTTATTTTTGTGGTGCCGTTGACAGCAATAAAGAAGATTGGGCAGCTCCCAGAGGTTACGTCAACCTTCCTCAGGCTACCATTGTGAAGGTCATATGCTTCCTACGTTTTATGTGTAGAAGAAATTGTGTCGCTTTGCAATATTAAAATAGCTGCTCTAAATAATGGTTTATTTTATCCAATATGTGCTAAAGATTTGAATCGTAGGGTAAAATCCATGTGTGACAATTCAAAGTTCTGTATTAAAATGCAATTGAAGTTCAGATGACTAAGTTTTTGTTCTTCTACTTTGTTATTCACCAAGGGAATGAAACCATTTGTAATTCTACTTTCTGAATAGAGTTTGTGCCCATTATTTGTACAATAAAACATAAATTGGTGTTTTTCATGTTTTGATCTTCAAGTAAAAATATTTTTCGTAACATGTAAAAGGTTTTTCATAAATTGTTATATCTACTTTCATATCAGGATCTTATGTTTTGTTAGTTTTAACAATTTAGGCCAAATTTTGGAAAAAAAAAAAAAAAAAGGAGCAAAGATAGAAAGAGAAAATGCCAAATTGAAAAGAAGCTATTTCTGTTTTTTCTTGTTCGTTTTTTTTTTTTTTTTTTTTGCGTGGGGGGAGGGTGGGTTAGGTTAGGATAAATGAAAATATTTAAAATTTGGGTACATTAATATGTGCATATTATTGTAAAAAACTCATTGATCCCCATGTTGATTTGATGATAACAAAACTCCTGTGGCCAACTGGTTATTTATATATTTATTTGTCCAGCCAATGGATAATTTCAGTTAGTAAAATCATGGGCCAAAATTTTGTCAGTGGTCAGCAGTAGCCATGACCCGGACTAGGCTAGGCCCAACCCAACCCAACTATCTCACCTTATCAATTTTACGGGCTATTGTTTTATAGATGGCACGACTTGGAGGACACTCTGTACTACAGAATTGTGTCGAGAAGTGAAAAACCTTCTATTACCAACACAAGAGGAGTAAAAATAATTTAGTGCTTTAGGAGCACCATCGACTCCAAGTTCTCTCGTCATACAATGGGAGAAGGGCAATTGCATATTCATCAGACCTACCTCAAGGTCCCACCTAATTAGAGAAGGGCAATTGTATTATGAGAGGAGCAATATTTATTTGGCACTCCAAAACCACCAAATAATTTATCCGATAGGAGCATGGGATTCATTTGAAGTGATTTAGTTTAAAGCCCATAATTGTCATAGCATGGGAATGTTAAGCAAGGACAAAAGTATCATATAACGGTGATCTATGTTATCTTCTAAAGTAAAATGTGTTTTGATATCTCTGTTTTCTTATGGGTAATTTAATCCCTAAGTCAAAAAAATTTTCAATCTATAAAAGATGTTAACAATATCCAAGGTATTATGTAAAGTTATTTATTTTCATTGTAGTTTTGAGTTTATTGGATAAAATTGGGATGGAAAACTCCTCTCTCATGAAATTGGAATATTTATCTAATTTGAAAAAAATATATATGTTCAAAGATTTGGAATAGTTGGCCATGTAAATTTTAATACTAAATTGGAAAAAAAAAAGACATTTGTAAATTCGATTAAAATTAATTAGTTAAAATAAAATTTTCCATTTTCCAAAAGCAGCTTGAGTTTTCGAATTATCCCCAAAATGCCATCTTCAAAACCTTGTTACGTGTTAAAAATAAATAAATAGGGTTTGGCCATGTAGATTCCATCACAGATATTACCAAGAACTTGTGGTGAGAACTATCTGCCTCCGTCCTGTTTGAACTCTCTGCCTTCGTACCCCCCTTTGTAGCCCCCGAACACCCCCCCGGGAGCTTCGGCTGATTGTGGTGAATGATTTGATGTATGCTCCTGATGAGCTCTACTTGTATTGCCTCTTACAAAAAAAAAAAAGGCAAGCGATGTGTAATATTTTTCTCAAAAAAAAGAAGTATATTAAAGGGAAGAGGTAAAGAAAACCAAAAGAAAAACGAAAAGAAAAAGAAAAAAAAAGAGAAAAGGAAAAGGGGTACATGTTTTGAGAAAACACCATGCCTTAGTAATATAGATTTGTTTTACCTGTAATGAATCTAGAATGGGTGAATAGGTCCTCAATCAATGTTTTAAAACATGCGTTAATGATGAACAAAGAATAAACAATCACACAAAAGGCACACATGATTTTTAGCATGGAAACCCTTATAAAAAAAAAAAAATCACAAAATTTAGTCCAATTACAACTAAGCACTATATGCAAAATAAAGTATAAGAATGTTTTACAATCCTCTTACACTAATGAATTCACAACTAGGATTGAACTCTACAACTAGTATACCATCCAAATCCACTAACTTGTTCCAACACTTAGCTCTCCACCGAATCCACCATAAAACTCTGAAGCTCTAGTGAGTTGAATCACCACAAGCTATTCTCTTCTATTCAATAAGGTCACTACTTCAAATTGAGGAATACTGAAATACTCGCATACACTTCATAGGAGATGGATCTTCACTGACATCATGCATATGAGATGGTTGGGAGTTTGATTATATAGAGAAATCTTTCCTTCAATGGTAAGAAAGCTGTTAGGAAGATTTTCACAAAGTCCGATGACGACCTTCAATTGATTGCGGGGTCAAGTGCACCTAGTGGCCAGTGTGACTATACAACAGTTACAAGAGTAGTTCCTTTGGATAATTCAGCCATATGAGCAACAAGATTTTCTGCGTAACGTACACATCTTAAGTTAGCATAATAGCACTTAAATTATTTGCATCAGCCACTAAGTTTTTTGAAAAAATGGAGATAGGCAGTTTTCATCTAACTTGAGTGGCTTTTTTTCTGAGCTGTCCTTAATTCAATCTTGATGACATGATTTATCTTCTAATTATACCTCCCTGTAATGGAGCCCATATTAGCAGGAATAGACAACTTCAACTTAAAACTGAGCAATAACAATAAATTTTGTTGCAGACCAACTCCATCCACTAGTAATTCCAAAAACACTGCTAACTCTGCCATTGAGCTGTTCTCCATGAAACTATCCATTTATAACTTCTTATCGTCATCACTGCTATCATCTCTATTATACTGCTAATAATAGATAGGTGTAGATAGCAGGAATTAAAAAGAAGCATTGAGAATCACATTATTAAGAAATCCATTGCTACTGCTAATAATAGGTTTTCTTTCTTCTTTTTTTTTTTTTTTCTGTTTTGGTTATGTGTTCAAGAGTGTTCGGGTCAGCTTACGCAAAACTTGACTAATCACTTTCCCGTTCTGTCAAAAACAGATCTTTCATGCTAGTATTAAGAGATTTATGCGAGATAAATCTCTCGCAGCCCCAAGAAAGTTGCTAGGTTTCGAGTGATTGGATTATCCAATAATTTTCTATAGAAAAATAGTACAATCTAAAGCAGCATGGGCTCATTTCTTTCTTACACTTAAATAGTTTTTGCTGTGTTTGGAATCCGAATTTATCAAGAGAAGCAAAACAAAAGAAAGAAGTGAGGGAAAAGAAAACAAAATGAAAGAGAATTTTTGTAGTCTTTTCCATCACTTTTTATTTTCATCATCAAATTTTTGATTCAAACATAGCATTGTAAGATTCTCATGGTGTGGGTGTGGGTCTAGATTGGGAAGGCAACCCAAAATCAAATTAAATGTTTGTAGGCATCCAAACAAGGAATGAAAGAGACCTAGCTAGAATGAGATTTTCATTCCACCTCTTTGTTTCTTTCTTCTAAACATACTTTCATATCCCTTTCGTTGGTATGTTCAGCTTGACAACTACCTAAGGTAAGTTTATTAAAACAAGCAGTGAGCCAGTCCTACTGGCACAGGAATGTAAAGAAATGCAAAACAATAATTCTGAGGACATAGGTTTAGGTCTGATATAAATTCATCTTAGAACATTTTTTAACCTAATTTGTGGATATCATTAATGACTTAAAAATGTATTTTTGACATTTTAACTTTTTTTATTCAAGTATTGGTAAAATATATCAAACTCTAAACCAATTCTAACTCTAATAAATATAATTGTAACCATTAATAGGCATGTTGTTTGAAAAAATTAAAATTAAATACTGAAATTTTTTATTCTTGAACTTTTAGCATCAAAGTATTTGAATACTAATTTTTTAAACTTGAAAACTTCCAGACATGTATTTAGTGTTTAGTTTAAAATTAAATATCCTTGATTTATAACTAAAATAATTTTGAGATCAAATTTCAAAAGTACGTGGTAAGCAGTAGACACTATTAAAGTACTTAACTGCAATGTACTGACTATTCAAATAAAACAATTATTCACCAAGGAATGAATTTTGCTTTACATGTGAAGGGGTTTATTTGCATACACTAAAGAATAAAGGGTTAGTTCAAGTTAAAAAGGCATAAAAGGAAAAATGTTATAATGACTTTAGAAAGCAATTAAGTTACGTTTATGAAAAAAAAAAAAAAAAGGAAGCCCAAAATGAAATTTTCATCGGAAAAGTTTAACAATTGGGTGCATTAAATGTGCATGTATCTCTGGTTTTAAGTTAAACATGTGATTAGGTGTATTGTGATTTATATTGTCCTTTGTTAGAAGGCTTGTTCTTCTAAAATAGAGATAAAATGCATGTCTCTATTAATTTGTCTCAATATGAAGAAAGAATTTTCAAGGTGGAAGAATCAAGAAAATCATTTGAATTTTTTAAGGTGTTAGTTTACAAGTAAAAAATAAATTAAGCATATCAAAGAAATAATTGTGGGCAAAAATTAAGAAGACTTGCTTAGTGAATGTTCCTTAATTAGTTGAGTAGGTTATAAGTGCTGGTTTGGTAAAAAGTTTGTATCACCTTTTCGTAGTCGAGCACTAAATTAATTTAACTTTGTAAAAGTTGGTAAGTAAATTTGAGTGGCAAAAACTTAAAGCAATAATGTTTGATGAAAACGACCAGTTTTTGAGAGATGAATTTAAATTGATTGTATCAGATGATCTAACATGTATGTCAAATTGCATGCAGTTGAATGGTCCAATAAATATAAAAAAAAGTATGGGGTGAATTAATTAAACTATATTATTAAAAGATCTATAAAGTATAAGATTTGAGAATTTTCTTTTCACAAGTTAAAACACTAGTGAACTACACCAAAAGGGCTATAATGTATAAACCATGTCAAGTTTAAACATGGACTTAACCAATTTTTGAAATAAAAAAAGCATAGTTATTCAAAAAATGATTATGAGACAATTTTATTAAGGGCTTTTAAAAATAAATAAATAAATAAATAAATTTGGAGTCTAGAGCTTAATGAACTAACACTGGCCGGAAATAGGATGTATAATTTATTAAGATACAGTGGAAAGGGGGAAGTTTTTTTTTTTTTTTAATATATAAATGCTTTTGAAGGATCATAATTTGAAGGGAAATTTGAATGGTGAGAAATGTCAAAGCATCAACAACTCGACTTAACCAAGTTTATTTTTCATAACTACTTGAACTCGCTATATGGATTTTTTTTTAACCATTGCACTCCGTCAACGGTTAAGGACCATAATGTTAGTTAAACCTTAATACAACATCTCTATTTTTGGCGTCACTGGTCTACTAGTAGTATCCTTAATGTGAATACTAGTGTCACTTATCCTTACCGAGACATTTATAAGTTTTCATTGTATAAGCCTAAAGCAGTTTAGTCTATTTTCCTAGTTATATCTGTGATAAATGCTACCTCTATCTTTTAACAAATTTGTTAATTCCCAACCCTAGCTATCTCTCTATTAGGCTTGATTGCCCAATACTGTATTGTAAAGCATGATTAGTCTTTGGTTTGGTTAACTAGTAGTGACCTGTGTAATGAATATGATTTATAAAGTTCAATGGATATGCTAAAGATTATTACATGATTCTGGTTTATGAGATACATAAAATAATTTTATCTAAAATAAATTTATATAAATTTCGTATCCTTTTAGATTTTGGTTTTGTATATATATATATATATTATGTAAGGCTATTAATCTAACATGGTTATTGCTAAAAGAATTGTAAAAAGTGTCCCTCGTCTAAATAGGTTAAAAGCATAAAATTGGGTGTGGACCAAGATATCATCAAAGGCAATAGGCTTGAAAGCCTTGCATCAGTTTCTTGACAAGATAACATAACCATTTTTATGATATCAAATAGGACGAATCAAGAAGAAAGTTGGTTTCATTCAATGCAAATTAAATGAAATCAATTTGCCAGAGTCTCATTAACAAAGTTGGCTTTCCATTTTTTGGATAATGAATATATCAAATTCGAGTAACTAATTTAAACCAGCTTTTGGTGGTAGTAGTGGAGACCTAAGCAAAAGGAGGAATAGAAACTAATTTTTATCACATCTTGGTTTTTTAAATATATTTGTCTACTAGTACTTTTTTTGTTTATTTTTTCATGTGATGCATATTGAAGCTAGGTGATTATACTCCAAAAGTGTAATCACAATCCTATATTTAGGGGATTGTTACCCTTAGTTAGGGTTTTAATTGTTATTTTTAATCATAAAATATTTTAATTCTGCCTTTGTACATATTGCAAGAAATGTAGGCTTAAATGGACAAAAATGGGCCAAAGTACACACTAACCGTTTGAACGGATGTTTCAAGCGTTCGAACGGATGACGTCAGCATACAAACTATTCAAACGGATAATTCTAGCATTCAACGGTGAACCGTTTGAACGCAACGTTAGACGTTTGTCTTCCAAAGTCGATTTTCCCTTTCTAAAGAGGAGGCAGATTCAATTTTTTCTATTTAAAACCATCATTCAAACGGTTGCCCCTACCGTTTGAACGGATAACGGATCTTTGTTTTTTTCATTATGTGGCTGAGGCTGACTTGGGCTAGTGGGGAATATATAGATCAGTTTTGTACTTATTTCAAAGCACTCACAATTTTCCTTAGTTTTTAGCTTAGATATAGTTTTGTAGAGTAGTTTTAGAGAGAACTTGTAATTTTCCTTATTTTTCTTTACTTTCCTTGTAACTAAACACCACTTAACTTCAAGTAATTCTTAAATCTACAATTCTTCATACTTTCTCTTTACTTTTACATGCTTTCTCTGATTGATTCAAGTAGCCAACCTTCTCATTTGGATGAAATTGTAAAGTTCTATCAAGGATCTACATAGATTTCAATGGAGGTATAAAAATTTCTTCAATGGAAGTATAAGAATTTCATAGATCTATCTTTCAATTTATCTTTCTCATCTCAATTGGGATTGATTTCTTAAGAACTCTTAGATCCATAATCAAGGTTTGATAAATCTATGGTTTGCTTCTAAAGATCTATCATTGAATTGTAAATATAAACTTCATTTGGAAGAGAATTAAGGTTTTATAGTCAAAATCTCCCGAATCAAGAATTCATAAAGAGATCCTTGATTTGAGTTATCAAATCCTCATTGAATTTCATGTGGTGAATTAGTAGATTGAATCAATTGTGTCCAATTTCTCTTTTAATTACATTTCAATTCTCTTGAATTTTTGTTAAATTCCAATTGCTTACTTAAATTTTTAATGTAGTGCCTAATTGTCTCTAATTTCAATTGCCTTAGATTAATTGTTAGTTTTCATACATTATGAAGTTATAGATCTATTAAACTCAAAACCTTAAAAGATTTTCGGTCTCTTTTCTTTTCTCTTTTATTTAGATTCAATTTACATAGTTGCAATTTAACTCAAGCCAGTCTAGTATTTGTTGAGTATTGTTGGCCTATATTTGGCTTAATCCTTGAGGAAATTGACTCCAGTACTCACCAAATTTTATACTTCAACCACGACACCCGTTCTATTGTAGGGAAGCTCAAGGTTACATCATCTTTGCGAGCGATTCACTAAGTTTCTTTTATTATTATTATTATTATCATTACTACTACTAAGACAAGGACAATATGCTACTAATTGGGGCACAATTCAGAGCTATTTAATACTTTAGATACTAAGGCCAGTCAAAAATAAAAATAAAAAACTAAGGTCACTCAACCTTCACGAAAGCAATTGAATTCTAACCAAGTTAGCTAATTTAACTGAGATAAAGACAGGATATTGCAGTTAATTAATTCTCTCTATTCTTTGTCATTAGAACTCAAAAGGGTTTCTTGGACTAGGTGAGTGAGTTGTAGTTTTTCTACTCAAGTAGCCTACTTGCTAATAATTAGTGATTTTTCTTCAATAATGTAAGGTTCTTAACCTATGCTTGGATTGCAGGAATAAAAAAGAAGGAATGGGAATCGCATTATTAAGAAATTCATTGCTAGTAATAGGATTCCTAGTTTAATCCAATTCAAGTGTGTGGATTAATCAATAATTCTCTATGAAAAATAGTAAAAGTTTAAACAACGTGGGCACATTTCTTTCTTACACTTTAATGCTTTTAGGAATGTAAGATTCTCGTTCCACCTGTATACACCTTCCATCTAAAAATAGCCTCTTGGTTTTTTTCTTGTTTGTATGTTCAACTTGTCACTAGGTAAGGTAGGCTTATTAAAACTAGCAGTGAGCCTCTGCTACGTGCAAGAATGTAAAGAAATTTATAAAAATAAAAATAAAAAAAGTTTGAGGACACAAGTTTAGGTGCGATATAACTTCATCTTCAAAAAAAAGAAAAAATTTAACCAAATTTTATCAATGTCATAAATGACTGAAATGTACTTGCTATATTTTAACTTTCTTTTATTCAAGTTATTGGAAACATATATCAAATGACAGAGTAATTTTATCTATAATAATTGTACTTAAAAATACTACTTAGGCTTATTGTTCGATGAAATTATAAATTAAGTACAAACAATTTTAATTAATTGGACTTTTAGCATTGAAATTTGTGAATCGTTATTTTTAAAACTTGAAAATTCCAAGTCAAAATTTTCGTGTGTTTAGTATTCAGTATTTACTTTTTAATTAAATGTCCTTTGATTGATGATTAAAATAATTTCTAGATCAATTTTCAAAATTATGTGCTAGGCAATCTACACTATTAAAGTACTAAATTACAATCCACTGTGTATTCAAATAAAAAAAATCAATCACTGAGGAATAAATTTTGTTCTCAATGTGAAGAGATTTGTATGCATATGACGAATAATAAGGGGCTAGTTCAAGTCAAATAGTGCATAAAAGGGACAAAATTTAGAATGAGCTTAGAAAAAAAAATTAAGACACTTTCATAAAAAGTGGCCAATAAAAATTTTCAAATGAAAATTTGAAGCATTGAGTGCATTAAATGTGTATATATACCCCTATTTCTTTCAAGTTAAACGTATGCAATTAGGAGCATTCTAAAATTGAAAGAGAATGCATGTCTTTATCAATTCTATTTCATTATCAAAACAGAATTTGCAAGTTGGAAGAATTAAGAAAATAGTTTGAATTTGAGGTGCTAATTTGAAAGTATAGAAAAATAGAAATTATATATATATAAAGAAAATAAGTATGAGAAAAAATTAAGAAGACTTGCTTAGTGAATCTATAATGTTCCTAAATTAGTTGAGTAGGTTGTATGTGGTGGTTTAGTTGAAAGTTTTTACGAACTTTTCATAGTTGAGCGCAATGTTAATCAATTTAACTTTGACAAACAATAGTTTTCAAACACAAAAACTTATGGCAGTTATTTTCGAAGAAATAATCAATTTTGATGAATTTAGATAGTTAGTGTTAGATAATCTAAGATGTAAGTAAAATTTCATGTAGTTGAAACGTTCATAAATGTCAAAATAATATGAGGTGACTTAATTTAACTGCATTATTACAGTATCTATAAACTTGAAAACTTTAAAATATTATTGTCGCACGTGAAACAAATGTCAACAACCCCAAAAGGGCTATAATGAATAAATCATCTTAAATTTAAACATGGACTCAACCAATTTTTGAAAAATGAAGTGCATATTGAATTCAATAAATTATTATGAAACTTGTTTATAAAAGGCTTCTAAAAATTCAAAAGAACACAAAACTAAATTTGGAGTTTGAAGCTTAATGATCTAACACGGATCTCAAATAATATAAATCACTTATAAGAATTAGTGGAAGTGGAAGCATTCTATATAAATGAATGGGCAGTACCATAATTTAAGGAAATTTTGAAACACTTTTATAAATGTCAAATGAACCTATCAGCTCAATGTAAATAGTGCAACTACTCTTAACTGGGGCATTTATTGGTTTTTGTTGTATTAATCTAAACCATTTTAATCAATTTTCTCTCACTATAGCTTTGATAGATGCTACATCTATCATCTCATGAATTTACCATACATCCACTGATTGTACTCCAAAAATGTAGTTACAATCCCGTAAATTAATTATTTGTTGGCTTTAGTTTGGTAGTATTTCAGTATTTTAGCTATCTTTTGATGCTAATATAGTTTTATGGCTCTTTTGTAAGGTTTGTGCTTAGGTGGAGCAAAGTAGGGCAAAATGATCAAAAGACCATTGAAATAGCCATTGAGGGTGTTTGAATGAGTCTCAACCGTTCGACCAGCTCCTATGGGCATTCAAACGCTTTCACAGAGCTAAGACCAAATCAAGTAGTCTGCAAAACCATTCGAACTTGTAGAAGCTTGAATTTTCTATTCGAAGGCCCGTTCGAATACTGTCCGAAGGCTGTTCAAACGGTCTTCTAGGCTGTTTGAATGGTTGATGACAGCTCTATTTTATTTCTACACTATTTAAGCAATTTTGTACTTAAAATTGGGGATCTGAGTTTTTCGTACAAAAATATAATTAGGTATAGGTTAATTTGATAGCTTTGAAAAGAGAGAAGCTTGTACATTTCAATACAATTCATAGTTTTGTCTTGGATTCATCTACTATTCATAGTTTAGACTTGGATTCATCTTGTATTTCAATTGAATTGTCAACTACTTCATTGATGTGAGTAGCTAAACTTTCAATGGGGCTCAATTGTGAAGATCATTCAAAGGTTCCAAAGTTATCAATGGAGATATATCATGATTTCATTATTCTATCTTCTTAAACCTCTAATTCTTAGCAATTAAATTTTAGATATCTAAGAATACATAGGTTATTGATTATGTATGGTAATTTCAATGCACAATTCTATAATTGGTATTTTTGTTGCACAATTCGATTGTATTAGTGTATGATTCTCGATTTGAGTACATTTTCTAAGTTCCAATGCTACGAATTATTATGTTAAATGTTAAATTCTTTGAATGAAGTACTCTTGATTGTTGTGTTTAATTTAAGTTATAAATCCTCCTTGAGAAACTTGGGCAAATTAAATGACTGAATCAATTGAGTCTAATTTCTTTTCCTAATTGTTAATCTAGTTTTAATTGCTTTTGTCTTAGTCAAAACAACCAATTCTTGCAATCAAGTGATTTTTCATTTTCCTTTTAGAGGCATTTTTATTGTGTTTGTGCAAATTTTGAGAGGAATTAATGCTAGTTGAAGCCGATTTTCTATATTGAACTTGATTCTCATGGCATTCGACTTCGGATTTACCGAGCTATACTTCACGACCACCTACAGTTGGGAAAGCATTACTATGGCCATGTCAAAGTTTGGCACTGTTGCCAGGAATCGAAGACAAAGGCAAGCATTCAAGAACCTTGGGAGTTGCGCAACAAGTGAATTGCTTTTTCACTAACATTTACAACAACAATGTAATCTTCGACTTAGGCCTTGGGTTACGACATTCGATCCCTAACATTCTCATCTCAGGTACATTCATTTTGTTAACATGTTTATTGATTTCCCGAGAATATGACGTATGGCTAGTCTTTGGTTTGGTAGTGACCCGTGTGATATGCATGATCAATAAAGTTCAATAGATATGCTTAAAATATGGAATACATATTATTGTTTTATTTCAATTAGCTTGATGTAATATGGCGTCCTTTCAGTTTTTGGTTTTGTACATTCTAATGTAAGCTTATTAATCGAACATGGTTATTGCTAAAGGAATATACACACATATGAATATATAACTGACCCTCTGTCTAAATACGTTAGAGGTATAAAATTGGTTGTGGACCAAGGTATCATCAAAGACAATAGGCTTGAAAACCTTGCATGAGTTTCTTAATAACTGTTTATGTTATATCACATACTATGTTTTCATGCTCAAAACAATTTATGTGATATCAATATTATGTCTTCACACTCAAAGCAATTTATGCACACAATATCCACATATATAACAAATCAAGAAAGCCCTCATAATATTCGATTGCGAAGAAGTTAAATTGATAGAATATCACTAGTAAAAGCATAGATAAACTAACAAACAAAACTACAAAGCACGTGAATGGGTCCAATAATATTTGTTGGATTTTCAAAATAACACGAGATTATCATTAAATCATAATGGCATGTGGGTTATTAAGATTTTATAATTTTGAAAATAAATTAGAATGGGCAAAAGGAAGCTTAGGAGAGCACTCCGCCTACAAGTATATATATTATAGATTCAAAAAAGTAACAGATTATAATCCTCTTAAAAAAATCATTTGAATTATTCACGGAGTAAATTTCAATCCACGATAGCTCAAGAGGAAATTAAGTCATCAGACATCAGCCAAATATTCGTTGTAATATTTATTGATAACGTCTATCGACATTCATAAGTCAATCACTATGTAGAGAAAGAAAAATATCAACTAACCCGTGCAAAGATGTAGGATAGATGGATGGTTGGCCCTGTATAGAGGAAAGGAGCACCTATCAAATGAAAGGATTTAAGTAGATATTTAGCCCACGTGTCATCCAGTGGTCATGTCCATAGATTGATAAAATGGTATGATGTATCAGGTATATATATCTGTATGTGGCATTTTTCACTAGTATCATAAGGGTTCGCATGGTACCGGCATCTTCCAATCTCAAAAAACTAATCATTTGATGAGAATCTTTGAAAAAATTGAGTTTTGGCACAAAAAAAAAAAAAAAGGCAATTAGCACAAATGTGATCCTTAACTACAACAAATGTGAGCATTAATTATCATAAATTTGACCTTTAATTATCACAATATAGTTACATTTGTGGTAACTATTATTTCATTGAGCAGTAATTGTAGTGAGTCACAACAGTAATTATCCTCATAGTACCGGACCCATTCCCATATATATATATATATATATGTATATATGTAGTTGCTTTGTATCTATACCATATCATAAGCATGATTTTTGGTTGACACTGGCGAGTTTGCACACTCGACAACCATGAAAGTCCCATTTTCTTGTGACTTCAAAGTTAGTTTTTAAGAATTTTCCAACAATGATTTTATAAAGTTTAAAGTGCAACAATAATACGACAAATGAAAACAAATGAAGTACTGAAGGGCAAGAATTTGCGTGCATTATATGAAAATCAAAGCCTGCACACCGTATCATCTTGTTTCTATCTCAGAATTTAGCAGCACTCTCTAAAATAAATTATCAAATAGATTTTCAAATGGCTTGACATTGTACAAAGCCTTGGTATTCTCCCTGATCAGTAAGTAAATATTTTATATAACCGTTATACCACATCATCATACTGATTTATTACAACAAACTAATTAAATTACTTTGGTAAGGTAGTTCAAAATTTTCCATTCAAAAGAAAAACAAAAAGGTGCCCTAGTCCTCTCAAAGAAAAATTAAGATCCAACTCAACCCCGGTAGAATCCCTTGAAATGCACCCTGAAAAAAATAATACTCCTAATAATGTTCAAAGTTTCTTGAGAAATTATTTACCACAGGGTATAAAAAATTGTGGGAAAAACAACTTTTATCGTCACAGATGATTTATGGGATAGCTTGTAATAAACTATATTTGTTTCAATACAGAAACATCATTATGTAGTATCGATGGCAGGACAAAGTCCATGGTTGGTTGCTATATGTAGACATGGTCCATGGTTGTTGGTATATATATATATTTTTTTTCACGACATTTTCATCACTACTAGAAGTTTAAAAATAGATGTTGAGAAGCATAATCTTTATTAATTAAAAAATAAAAATAGTTAAGAGGATAGAGACATTGAACGCCCGAGAGACTTTACTCAAAGTGCCATCTGGAATTTTAAAGTTTCAAAGTTCTAAGAAAATTTGAATAAGAAATTGAAAGTATGGGTGGATATAGGGCAAGCTAAGCCGAACAGCTGGCTGGATTTGGGTCGTGCTGCACTACATTGAAACAAATAGAGCACAAAAAATAAATCAACTTCCAAAAAATAAATTTTTAATAAATCAACTTCCAAACCCCACCCATGTAGCCCGAAAAGTTTTAAGAATTTTTTTTATCACGATTTATAATAAAAAAAAGGTTGCTTTATTGGTTTCGGTGCCAATTTTTTAAAATTAAAACTTTGGTGCAATTCTCTTGATGGGTTGTTACACAATTAATACAACACATTTTAGTATTAGAACATATAATATCGTACACTATTATATATAATATAAATATGATTGCATCTGTATTGTATAAATCAAAATTACGGGCCGGACTTAAGTATGCATGGGAGCTTCACAGACGATGGGCCGATGTCCACCCCTTATGGGGAGTCTACTACATTTCTATGCACAAGTGTTGATTTGCATTATCTCATCTAATCCTCCAACAATTCTGTCTTTTGGGTTCAATTGCATGGTCTATTAGCATTAGACATACATGAATATATTTTAATTCAGGTCATTTGTATAAAAAAAATAATAATAATTTTTTTCTGTTTCCATCATATTTTCGAAAAGTTTTGTATTTCCGAGTTGACATAAACTATACACCAAAACCAAAGTTTGATCCATGTGTAAGAATAAACACATTCGAGTTTAAAAACTATTCAAATTTTGAAATAATTGTTATGGATGAGGGGAGAGGAGTGCACTGCACGTGTGAAGCGGTTATTTCAAAAGATGTTAATGTGACTTTCGATGATTTTATGGCTTTACTCTTATGATCAAATCAAAGGACAATCTAAAGGAATAGTAATTTTTGTTTGAACATAGAGATCGTTAGGCACATGAAAATCTAATTTCACCAAATTGGTTAGTTGTCTTTAATAATTGTATAGATTATAAAAACATTATCACTTCCTGAAAAAAAAAAAACAATTAAAGACATAAATGTTTTAAATCATTTAAAAGAACATAATTCTTTTTATTCGAAATCATTTCTTTGCTCAAAGTTCATGTGCCCAACACAAAATGGAGTTGTTGTTAGTCTAAAAATTTTGGATTTGGGGAGGGAAGGAGAATAAAAAAGAAACTACATGTTTACTTACATGGCAATATTGAATTGCCATCAATTCAATCAACAAGTAACCTGTAACCAATTTTTTTTTTTAACATATTACTTATAGTTACGTAACAAATAGAGACCTATTCCATTAGGCAACCTTTGATCCCATAACTTTTCAAAAACTTTTATCTATGGTTATCTAGAAAAGAGAGACCTATTGCTTTATGGAATCTAGTAAAAGAGTTTAGGATAACAAATATGGTGTTTTAAATAATTATACATTTTATTCAAAATAATATAGAAAAGGTTGGTTGTAAATAATACTTTCATAAAAAATAATAAAAAAATAGAAGGCAAAAAAAATAAATTTAAGAAAATTTAAGCGATATATAACATTCTTCTGATAGCCAACTAGTTATATGCCTATCAATTCCGTCCGCGTGCTAAGCAATTAGCAGTTATCAAGCTTATTCTCCAACAAAAAACACAACTCATTACATCTGAATACAATTCATCTTATCTCCAAGAAAAAGAAAATGATGTATATATAATACCCTTGCTTACAGAAGTCACACTTCCACACACCACATAAGGCAAGTTTCTTAAACAAAATATCTAACCAGCACTACAAGAAAAAGTGTTATTTGCGACCGATTATTTGCCATGGCCACTATTCCCGTCGCAAATGGCTTAGTATTTGCGACGGTAAAAAACCAGAGGCAAAAAAACTCTATTTGCAACCAATCTATTTGCGACGGCTACTAGCAGTCGGTAAAACAAAGTAAAACGACGTCGTTTTGTGTGGTCAGATGCGACCCCCTTGTTTGCCACGGATTATTTGGGACAGCGTCTGCCATGGCAAATATTTTTTCAAAATGGCGTCGTTTTGGGGTAAAATGGCATAGTTCTTGTCTAATTTTCTCCCCCCCCTTTCTCCTCTATTTCGATCGATCGATCTCTGTATACTTCAGCGGCAACCCCTCTTCCCTCTTTCCCTCAAATTTCCAGTCGGAACTCAATCCTCACGTCAATTGGGATCCGGATTCTCCTCTTCCCTCATGATGCTCTGCCTGGCCACCAATGTATACTTCCAATCGCAAAGCCCCTCTTCCCTCTTTCCCTCTAATTTCTAAATGTAACTCAATCCTCACGTTGATTGGGATCTGGATTGTCCTCTTCCCTCGCGGTGCTGTGGCTGGCCTCCGACGTCGTCGCCCTCTATTAGTCGACGTCAGGTAAGATCTCTCTCTGTCTCTCTCTGTCTCTCTCTGTCTCTCTCTCATCTATCTTCATATGTTGTAGCTAGGCATTGACATTCTAACCCTTGCCAAAGCAAAGCCCTTGCCGATTGCAGCTGTCAGCGTCGATGGATCAGTTGACGTTGGGTGCCCACGCCGCCAAAACTTGAATTCCTTATCACCTACTGGTTAGTCAAAACAGTGTAGTTGATGGTTTCTCATCCAACCCCACTTACCTGATTCCATGATTATTTTACTACTAAGGCATAGCAGAAAATTTGTTAAGAAATGCAAAAAATTTAGATTTAAGGGGGAAAAATAGCAAAGAAATTAGATTTGTTAAATTTATCCAAGATAAACACTTGATTCATTGTTGGAAAAATATGTCAAGAAAGTCATACGTTTAAGCTAAAATTTCTTACTATTTACAGCCAGCCACTCATTAAGAAAAACTCCAGGGGCAATCAGACAACTTCCCTTAAGTTCCCACTACCTAAGGTAACATCGATATGCTTTTGAAGCTGTGCACCCTACATTGGAATCAAAACAAGTGGAGGAAGAAAAAAAAAAAGAAAAGAAACTAAGAAGTATAGCATCAACAAGAAAGTAAACAGCTAACTCAAGAAGCCAGGACTAAGGCTTGCTTGAGTTGATCTCAATAGCCTGACAATGAATAATAAGTAACAGAAAAAGAAAGGGCTTAAAATCCCATATCCTTAAGGTAGAACACCAACCTTACTTCCTGATAGAGCACTCTTCTTAAGCCAAAATGTCTTCTGATTTCTGCACATTTCAAGGAAAGTAAAGAATCAACATTAGAGAAAAAAATACCAGAAGAAAACATAGCCCTTACAGGCATGCATCTAAAAAAGAAAATGAGCAACTAAAAACCACAATGTGATATATATGCCAGCAGCAAAAAGATGGCTTTTTTTTCAGCCCTATAACGGCACTGGTGTCTAAAACAATAAATTTTTTTTCCTAAATGAACAAATTAGCTTCTAACTTATGACCCTAATATGGTAACTATCACCAACGCCTAGATTATTCATGCTCCATAAGAAATCTTCTTCGTACTCTTTCATTACTTTGGTGCTTACTTTGTTTCATGCATGTTATTTACTATGTAAGTTTTAAATAGCTTTTGCATATGTTGTATTCATACATGAATATTTTAATTAACTCATGTAGTTTTGAGTTAATTAAAATATAAGCATATAACCTTAGACCCGTTCAAGAATCGTCATCGAAGTTTGTGGATTCAACTCGATTACACGGTTCTTGAATTGTCCAGTTTTGGACAGTTCGGGACTGCATAAATTTATATAGTAGTTAGTGGCTCACCGCTTTAGATTGTTCTTCTTCCATGGAGATTCTGTGTGGCAAACTCTGTGTTCTTTAGATACATACGGAATGTGGTGTATAATAATACACTTCGTCTACGTCGTGTACTTGGAGAACTGTAGGAAGATGCTACCGAATTTTCCTGAAAGACGAATAAAGCGGTTTGAGCTGCTTCCTATTATATAGATGATGCATTCTTGAATGGGATAGGACCACCTGTCTGTTAGAGAGGAGTTGAATGTATAGGTTTCACGTTACATGGTCATATATGATTGACATAAACTGTTTTTCAAGTCGTTACGGTACTAAAACCTCCAAACGATCTTAAAAGTCCGTCAAACTTGGTACATAGAAAGTTCTAGGCAAGAGTGACGTGAGGGAAAAAATGGCACGGTTGCCGGAATCCCGATTTAAGAGTTGTAATATTTTTTCCTTACTTTTTTTTTATAAGAAAAACATGTTTTTCAAGCCGTTTTAGTACTAAAACCTCCAAACGGTCTCGGAAGTCCGTCAAACTTGACACGTAGCAAGTTCTAGGCACGGGTGACATGAAAAAAAAATGGCACGGTTGCCAGACTCCAGGTTTGAGAGTTGTGATTTTTTTTCTTACTTTTTTTTTAAGAAAAAATTGTTTTTCAAGCCCTTACGGTACTAAAACTCCCAAATGGCCTCGGAAATCCATCAAACTTGACACGTAGCAAGTTCTAGGCATAAGTGATGTGTAGGAAAAAATGGCATGGTTTTCAGACTCTCGGGTTAAGAGTTGTGAAATTTTTTCCTTACTTTTTTTTTTTTTTTTTAAGAAAAACGTGTTTTTCAAGCCATTTTGGTACTAAAACCCCCAAACGGCCTCAGAAGTCCGTCAAACTTGACACGTAGCAAGTTCTAGGCACGAGTGACATGAAGAAAAAAATGCACGGTTGCCAGACTCCCGGTTTAAGAGTTGTGATATTTTTTTCTTACTTTTTTTTTTAAGAAAAAACTGTTTTTCAAGCCCTTAGGGTACTAAAACCTTCCAAACGGCCTCAGAAATCCGTTAAACTTGACATGTAGCAAGTTCTAGGCACGAGCGATGTGTGAAAAAAAAGGGCATGGTTTCCGGACTCCTAGTTTAACAGTTGTGATATTTTTTCTTTACTTTTTTTTTAAGAAAAATGTGTTTTTCAAGCCGTTTCGGTACTAAAACCCCTAAACGGTCTTGGAAGTCCATCAAACTTGAGACATGACAATTTTTAGGCACGAGTGATGTGTGGAAAAAAACGGCACGGTTGCCGGAACCCCGGCGTAAGAGTTGTGGTATTTTTTCCTTATTTTTTTAAGAAAAAACTGTTTTTTCAAGCCGTTACGGTACTAAAACTCCAAACGGTCTTGAAAGTCCGTCAAACTTGGCACGTAGCAAGTTCTAGGCATGAGTGACGTGAGAGAAAAAAAGGCACGGTTGCCGGACTACCGGTTTAAGAGTTGTGATATTTTTTCCTTACTTTTTTTTATAAAAAAAAAACGTGTTTTTCAAGCCGTTTCAGTACTAAAACCCACAAACGGCCTCGGAAGTCCGTCAAACTTGACACGTAGCAAGTTCTAGGCACGAGTGACATGTGGAAAAAAACGGCACGGTTGGCGGACTCTCGGTTTAAGAGTTGTGATATTTTTTCCTTACTTTTTTTTAAAGAAAAAACGTGTTTTTCAAGCCATTTCAGTACTAAAACCCTCAAACGGCCTCGGAAGTCCGTCAAACTTAACACGTAGCAAATTCTAGGCACGAGTAACATGAGAAAAAAAAAGGCACGGTTGTCGGACTCCGGGTTTTAGAGTTGTGAAAAATGTGTTTTTTTTTCATAGACTATCGTGCTTATTTTTTTACTTGTGTTATATAGAAGAATTTTCTTTTATATTTTTAAGACATTGTACTCATTGTTGTAGGAAGGAGTAAAGATTTCTTTGCTTTGTTTGGGTGTTCCGAAACTCGAATTAGCCGAAGGACTTTTTATTAGTACGAATATTTTGGTAGAAGTTGGTAAAGAACCATTGGGTCCAAATTTCTATAAATTTTTTATTCGGAATGCTCGAAAACCTAACGCTTTCTTAGAAAGATCTCGGCAACATATTAAAACTATTGGAGAATTTGTCGGTCGACATGTAGGCTGGCATTCTCGTGATGTAAATTGTATTTTTGTTTCAATAATCCCATATAAATACATGCATATCTATTAATTATCTTTATTGTGTAATTTATTATTAAATCTAATACTTTTATATTTTTTTTCAAGTTATTCCAAAAGAATAGGTCGATGATGCTTCTATATGGCCTTATTTTTGATAGACTAAAAACTATTTTGTTGTATGAATGTTGAATTAGGGACATTATTTTGCGACAGACTATATGTAATTTATTTAAGCCGTTTGGATGTTATTGGGAGATATTATTTGTTTTGGATAAATGTTTAACAGTTTATTTATTTTGTAAGTATTTGAATTTAAATGAATGTCAGAATTTTGTTTATTTGTATTATGTTAAATATGTATTTTATCAGGTGTAACAAAAAATTACAAACATTATTTGTTATTAATAAAGGAAAATGGTTTTTTCCTCCAAAAAAAACGAATTAGCGACGGCAATCAACCGTCGCTAAAGATGGGAGGCAGTCGGCTCAACCTTTCACTGTTGTCATTTTTGCGACAGTTTTTTCCGTCGCTAATAATACTTAATTGCCTGGCGTAAAACAGTCGCTAATAGTGTCGAAAATGTATTAGCGACTGATAGTAACCGTCGCAAAAAAGGTATTTGTGACGGGAAATTACTGTCTCTAAAAGTGGCCAATGCCGTCGCTCAACCATCGCTAAAACTATTTGCCACCCCACCATTCCTGACCCTTGCTATGCGGTCGCTTAGCTGTCGCAAATTACTATTTACGACGGCAAACACCTCTTTTGCGACGGTTAACTGCCATCGCAAATAGTAATTTCTCTAGTAATGCAGGTCCTCATTAAACATACATAACAAGATTTACCAAGATAGATCACTAGTGAGATCTCCTGCCTCTAATATTACTTCCTCTCCTATACCAAGGCAATCCATGCTTCCACAATTTAGATAACTGGAAAAAGTTAATACAACTAAATGAGCCGGAAGCCTTGTGAGTATACATATGCTACAGATATTAAAATCTGAAATTTTTGTTTGGGGTCAACAATGAGATTTATAAACAAGTGTTAACCATAGTAAAGAAAACTATGTCCTATTCGTTTTTCACAATAAAGAATTTTAAAACTTTCAAATGAATATCAACTAGAAAATATGTTTACTCATTTTCAAAACAATCATCATTTATCCATTACTTATGCCATTGTAGATCATGCATTTACACCCAACTAACAGCCACAACATAGCCATAAGGTCATGTTACCTTGCAAACGAAATCATAAATATAACAACAACCTCCGGAACACCATCTCCCACCCCACCCCACCCCCCCCCCCAACACAATGACCCTACTTTCACTTTTATGCTTACATATTTATATTTTAATCCCTAAATTATGTCTCTGCTTTCATTATAATCCTTACTTCCAATTTTTTATTAAGTTATTTTAAACCATAGTAGACTAATTATTAAATTAGTTATCCGATTTTGTAATATTAATCTGTGTAAAAAAAAATTTGTTTGTCTTAGCTCTAAGTATTATAGCTAGTTTATATTATTCGTTTTTTATTTTCCTAGTGCAAATGTCAACAATGATGAGGTTAATTGATTTTTATTTGTGTGGTGCAGTTATAAACAATAAAGAAGGTTGAGGTTCTCCCCGAGGTTATGTCAACCTTAAGCTACCATTGTGAAGGTCATATGCTTCCTATGTTTTGTGTGTCCGAGAAAGTGGGTTGCTTTGCAATATTAAAATAACTGCTCTAAATAATAGTTTGTTTATTGCTAAAGACATGAATAGGGGAAGGAAAAAAAATTCATGTGTGCAATTCAACTTTTTCTATTGAAATGCTAAAAATGTGGAGAGGGAATAAAGGGGAAACGAGAACCCATGTGTGTAATTCTACCTTCTGAATTGTAATTGAGTTTGTGTACAAATTATTTGTATCAATTAACAATGATATACTGTGTTTTCATGTTTTGAACTCTGTAGTAAAACTATTTTGCAATTTGCTCATAATTGCTAAGATTTGACATTTTGCTAGCTCTTTATTGGCATGTGATTGACAACTTCTAATAACTCAATGGAAATACAGACCACATCGTAAGAATTAATGCATTGTTGCTGGGGTTGTTTGGGGTGGCCCTGAGATAACTTTATTGGTAGAGGTGGAAGTTTAAATAAATTGATCCATGAAACCAGTGTTCCTCTATATCTTCGACTTAAGCGAACAACATTCCTTTTAAAAAAAAAAAAATTCTCGTTTTCTGAAACAATAATTAAAGAGCATTCTTATATGGAGTGTATCCATTGTTGATTGAATTATTGCCTTCTCGCACATTAAAATGGTTTTGAAAACTAAATTCAACACAATTAAGGACAAAGATTTTCAAAGTAATAATATACACATGAGGTATTTTACTATATTTTCTTATCTACTAGACACAAACAAGTGAATTTCATGATGGGAGATCTAAATGTGTCTAGGAGGTAAACAAGGGGGTTAAGAAAATTTGGGAAAAGTAGCATCTTTATTTTTCTTAACCATGAAGTGTTTAATTTCTTATCAGATCTTATGTTTTATTAGTTGTCACATCTAGCCCATGTCTGAATTTTGGATTTGGGGAGGGAAGGAGAATAAAAAAGAAAAAGATAAAAACAGAAAATGAAGTAAAAGTAGCTATTTCTTTTCTTTTCTTTTTTTTTTGGGGGGTGTTCTTTTTTTCCCCGGGGGGGGGGGGGGGGGGTGTGGGTTTGGGTTAGGAAAATGAAAAGAAAATAAATAGGTATTGCTAAAAAAAAAACTATTATTTTTATGATTACTCATAAAGAAATATATATGTATAAAAACTTCATTTCACTTTCATTTTTGTTTCGCAATTTTAGTCTTAATGACCAACGGGTTATTTGTAAATTTGTTTGTCCAGCCAATAGATAATTCCGGCTGGTAAAATCAATGGAAGGAATTAGGTTGAGCCAACTCAGCAGAAGCCATGAAGCGGACTAGGCCCAACCCAACAGAGCGATAAATTATTGGTAAAAGTGACTGCAATTTTTTGTCAGGAGTAGTTCTGAGTTTATGCGATAAAATTGGGATGGAAAACTCCTCTCTCATGAAGTTGGATTTAAGGAAATGCTGTGATACTATCATTTGCAGTAAATTTCCATCTAACAATGTCCTTGAGAAAGCAATTGGGAGCAAAATTTGCATGAATAGATAATTTCAACTTAAAACAGAGCAATAAATTTTGTTTCAGGCTAACTCCGTTGACCATTTACTCTAAAAACACTACTAACTCTGCCATTGAACTCTTATCCCATGAACCTGCACGCAAGGACTGTTGGGGTTCATCGAGTTATTGGAAAACCCGTATCTTCTAATCTTAATCACTGCCACCATTATTATTATTGTATAAATGTATTTTAATTTGGGGATCTCATTGGCTTGTGCCTATAAGTATTAAATCTAGTGAGTCAAGCAAGAGGTGTGTGTATAAACTTTTTCTCAAGAAAAAGAAAAGAATATTAATGTTCAGTTTCGAACTCACATTTTTTATAGGAAAAGAAAAATGTAAAGAAAAATAAAATAAAATGAAATAGTAATTTTGTTATCTTTTCTATTACGTTTTCTTTTTCCTTTACTTTTTCAATCAAAAATTCGGATTTCAAATATAGCGTAAAGGAAAGAGGTAAAGAATACCAAAAGGAAAAGGAAAAGAAAAAAAAGAGAAGGAGAGGAGGTATATGTTCTTTCCCACATTTCATCCCTCAAAGAAAAGCATCAAACATTGTGGCCGGATACATCAAGGAGAAGTGGAAATAGTACTGGTTAGAGCCTATGAAACAAAAGGAGCAGGTCCTCAGACATAATAACCATTCCAGGAGAGAGAAGATTAAGCCCCAAATACAAAACATTGGCTACATGCCTTTTAACATGTTTAGGGCAAGAAAGTACTTGTTAACCATTCCAAGTGCAGATCTCAATTAAGCATCTGCTAATAGAGTGCTGCTGAAATAATTCTGCAAATAATATGGCCAGCGTGACTACACAGCAGTTACAGCCCTCCCATTTGAGCAAGAGTAGTTCCTTAGGACAATTAGCCATATCAGCAACAAGATTTTCTTCACAACACGCGTCTTAAATTAGCATAATAACACTTAAATTATTTGTATCAACTACTAAGTTTATAAAGAAAAAAAAAATGGAAATAGACAGTTTTCATCTAACTGGAATTGCTCTATTTTCTGAGCTGTCCTTAATTCAATCTACAGGACCTGATTTAGCTTCTAATTATACCCCCCTGCAGTAGAGCCTATATTAGCAGGAATAGACAATTTCAACTTAAAACTGAGCAATAAATGTTGGTGCAGACCAACTGCATCCACTAGTAATTCTAAAAACACTGCTAAGTCTGCCATGAAACTATAAGTCTATAACTTCCTATCATCATCACCATTATCATCTCTATTATAGACACGTAAATTTCAATTTGGGATGAGTCTCATTGCCCTATGCTAGGAAGTACGGACACTCCGTTTAGAGTGCCGTATCCGTGTCGGACACATGTCGGACACACATACTCCTCGGACACACCAGGACACGTGTCAGACACGCCAATTGGCGTGTCCAATATTTTTATTAATATTTTTTCAAGTGGACACTTATCGGACACATCGGGGACACGCGTGTTTAACTATTGGACACATTTTGGGACACGCTGGAGTTAAAATGTTATTGTTAAAAGTATTAAATAGAGTCTAATTTATAAATCTCAAAACTTTAAAACACCAAAACATAAAATGCCCAAATTCAATTCTTCAAATCCTTAACTTGTTAGTAATTGTATTATAATTGTGAACTTATTTAGTTATTTTCATCTTATTTTTGGCGATTTATGAATTTTATGTTCACATACATAACAAACAAAAAATGTATAAAAATATTTTTTTTGCCGTGTCCCTGCCATATCCGTGTCCTCACTTTTTGAAAATGCTGTGTCCCGTGTCCGTATCTGTGTCCGTATCCGTATCCGTGTCCGTATCCGTACTTCTTAGGCCCTGTGTTTATGACTATGAAAATGTATTGAGTCAAGTACTGTGTATAACATTTTTCTCAAGCAAAGGAAAGAATATTAGAAGAAAAAGGAAAAAGAAAGGTAAATGTTCTTTGCCACCTTTCATCCCTGGAAGAAAAGAATCAGACACATAGTAAGAGATACATCAAACCAAGAAAATAATGTTTTCCTCTTCATAAACAATAGAATACTGAGGTCTCCTTCGCCATTGTGAGGTCTCCTTCTCCATTGTGAACCCTGCAGCAGTAATTGCTTTCCCCTGAATTGTTCACAGAAAGAAAGACAGGTACGCTTGAAATTTTAGCTTCCCCATTTTCATTAATTTGACCAAGCAATTGAATATATAAATAATTCTAACTGTAGTCCGTTTCCTATTCTCTATTCATTATGGAGACCTAATTGAATTTCTATATGAAGAGATTATTTAGTGTTTTTGGAGTGCCACAATGGTCTTGCTCCACTTCTCACACCCAAGAATGGGTCTCTGACTTACATGCATGTGAGAAGTGGAGAAAGACCACCGTGGCATTCTAAGTGTATTGAATAGTATATCATTTGCATGAGATACCAAGTTGCATAGTACAGCGGGAAATTGGCCATTACATGTTGTACCCACTGTTGAACATAATTTATGCATCATATGTAACTTCTATTATATTGTTTCTGTAATTTTTTTGGTTTTTTGTTTTTTGGGTTCAGGGTTCCGTGTGTGTTATTTACAGGGAAAATACTTGACTATGTATTCAAACATTACGTCTACTTAAATTTTTGTTTTTGTTTTTTTGTGGTACTTGATTTTTTGTCGGGGCACATGAACTTTGAGCGAAGAAATGGTTTCAAATTGTTAAGCTCCTAGGCAATAAGATTTTCTTCGCAGAAAAAGAAGAAGAAAAGAAAAACAAAAAAATTATGGTCTTTTTACATAATTTAGAACATTCATGATTTCAATTATTTTGCTAGGAAGTGACAACATTTTCATTATCTATGCTATTATTAAAAGCAACACGCCAGATTGTCATCTTCCCATGGCCAAACAACAAATACCATTCCTTTTAAGTTGTCTCTTGATTAGACCATACGGATAAAATAGTAAAATCACTGAAAGCCATATCAGCATCCTCAGGGTGCACTGTACTCCCTCCCCTCATCCTCACGGTGCAGATTCATCACTATTAGACACAATTTGAAAGGTGCCAAATTAACAGATCTCTCTCTCTCTCTCTCTCTCTCTCTCCACCTTGGACCATGTCTACATATAGCAACCAGCCATGAACTTTGTTATGCCCCGTTGGTACAACATAAATGTTGTTTGTGTATTGACACCAATATAATTTATCACAAACTACCTCATGAATCACCTATAACTGTATAGTTCGTCCTTCTAATTCTTTCATATCCTATGGTGGACAATTTCTTGAGAAACTTTGGATATTATAAGTAGAAAAATAATTTTTAGTGGGTATATTAGAGGATTTCACTTGTGTCGAGGTGGATATGTGTTAGAGGAATAAGTTCTCGGTGTAAGGAAGAGGTTCATAAACGATACGATGTAGGGGGTGGCCATGACCTTGATAACCTTCTTAATCCGCTCAAGTCCGTTCATAATTTAGAAGATTTAGAATTTTTTTAGGCCCGATTAGTTTAATGAACGGATTTGAAAACTAAGTTTGAAGCCCGACCCAGCTCTAAATAGTTATAAAATTATATTTTTATATATTATGTATCCACATTTCATATTGTTTAACAATATTTTTAAAGAAAAATTATTTATTAAAAATATTTTTATGGTAAATGGGAGGGCTTGGGTATTAAAAATTTTTTTGGGCAGGTTAAGAACTTGGTTTTGGGCCCAATAAAAAAAATTTTATTTTAGACCCGGCCCGAGCCACCCACAGTCCACCCCAAATATCATGCCATATACACTAAAAGAGGAACACCTAATCAAGAGAATAACAAGATTACATACAGAAGGATAGAATCAGAGGAAGGAGGACTAGGACAACTTCTTTTGCATTGAAAGGAAAATTTTGACTTACCTTTCCAAGTAATTTAGAACCCTAAGGGTAGAACAATGTATTCAGAGCTGTGGAGGGTAGGAGCATGGCTAAAAGTCCACTTTGCAAACCTACTTTTATGTTGTATTTGGATCTTTTACTGAGAGAAATGAAATGAAAACGGAAAAGTAATAGAATTGGAATTTCCAATTTTATACTTTGTTCGGTTAAATTGGAAAAATAAGAAGGAAATAAATAGGCATAAAGACAAATGAGAGAACACGATTTTCTTCACTTATTTCTCTTTTATTTTTTTTTACTCACCACTTTCTCTTATAACCAAACATCAAGAGTGATTTTATTTTTTATTTTTTCTCAATAAATTCAGAATCCAAACACGTTATGGCTTGAGCAGTTCTTATTAATTTCCCGAAGTCTGACTATGACCTTCCTCTCCCCATCTCACAATTTGGTATAATCAGTTTGCATACTTGGCAATAGAAAATCATAGCTATGATATAACTATGTTTCTGACACGCCCTATTATTCTATCAATTCCTGTATGGACATGACGACTGGATGACACATGGGCTAAATATCAACTTAATTAAATGCCTTCATCTGTTAGGTGCTCCCCAGCCTCTCTACAAGGCCAACCGTCCATCTCTCCTACATCTCTAGCAGGTTAGATTTCTTTCTATCTTATGGGTGTTGATGGTTATTAATGAATGCTATTCTGAGCTTTAATGAATATTAGTCTTATGATTGTGCGCTGATGCTTGAGAATTTACTTTCTTGATTTGTCCCATTTGATTTCATAAAAATGGTAATGTTATCCTGTTAAGAAATTGATCATGCAAGGCTTCCAGGCCTATTGTCTTTGATCATACCATGGTCCACACCCAATTTTATACTTTTAACCTATTTAAACAGAGGGACACCTTTTACATTTCTTTAGCAATAACCATGTTAGATTAATAGGCTTACATAGAGAAATATACAAAACCAAAACCCGAAAGGTCACGAAAGTTATATGAAGTTATTTTAGATAAAATTACTTTATGTATCTCATAAACTAAAATCATGTAATAATTTTTAGCATATCTATTGAACTTCATAAATCATGGCCATTACATAGGTCACTATTACCTAACCAAACCAAAGACGAATCGTACTTTACAATACAGTGTTGGGCAATCATGCCTATCTGAGTGATAGGGTTAGGAATTAACAAATTTGTGAAAAGATAGAGGTAGCATTTATCACATATACAACTAGGAAAACTAACTAAAATGATTTAGGTTCATACAACGAAAACTTATAATTGTCCCGGTAAGGATAAGTGACACTGTTCACATTAAGGATAATACTGGCGGATCAGAGATGTCAAAAAAACTTGAATTGAGATAATAAACATAGACATGTTATTTTAAGGTTTAACCAACATTATGGTCCTTGATAGTCGATAAAGAGGATTAGTGAAACAAATCAAGTTGTTGGGGAAAAAATCTTGGCTGAGTTGAGTTGGTGGTGCTTTGACGCTTCCAACGTTTCAAAATTCCCTTAAATTATGGTCCTTCGAAAACATTTATCTAGAAGACTTCCCCCCTTCCACTATGTCTTAATATATTGTTTATATTATATAATACCTGTGTTAGGTCATTAAACTCTAGACTCAATTTTTTTTTTCTTTTTCAATTTCTAAAAGCCCTTAATAAAATTGTCTCATAATCATTTTTTTTTATTGACTATGCATTTTGTATTTCAAAAAATGGGTTAAGCCCATGTTTAAACTGGCATGATTTAATCATTATAGGCCTTTTGGTGTAGTTCACGTGTTTTAACATGTGGAAAGAAAATTAACAAATCTTAAACTTTTATAGATCTTCTAATAATATAGCTTAATTAATTCGCCTCGTAGTTTTTTGACATTTATTGAACATTTCAACCACATGAAATTTGACATACATCTCAGATTATCTATACTATCTATTTAAATTCCTCTCCCAAAAACTGGTCATTTTCACAAAACATTATTGCCATAAATTTTTCCAGTACGTCCAAATTTATGTACCAATATTTGACAAAGTTAAATTAATTAACTCAGTGCTCTAATGTGAAAAGGTGATACAAACTTTTTACCAATATTTATAACCTACTCAACTAATCAAGGAACATTCACTAAGCAAGTCTTCTTAATTTTTGCCCCCGATTATGCTTGGTTTATTTTTACTTGTAAATTAACACCTTAAAAAATTCAAATGATTTTCTTAATTCTTCCACCTTGACTCATACTGAGCTAAATTATTAGAGACATGCATTTTCTTTCAATATTAGAAGAACAAAACAGAGGACAATATCAATTACAAGGCACCTATTCCGGTGTTTAACTTAAAAGAACCAGAGATGCATTCACATTTAATGCACCCAATTGTAATGAAAATTTTAATTTGTGTTCTTTTCGTAAACGTAACTTAATTGTTTTCTAAACTCATTCTATTTTTTACTTGAACTAACCCTTTATTATTCATCGTAGGCATATAAACCTCAAAATTATTTTAGTTATAAATCAAGGATATTTAATTTAAAACTAAACACTAAATACATGTCTGGAAATTTTCAAGTTTAAAAAATTAGTATTCAAATAGTTTGATGCTAAAAGTTCAAGAATAAAAGATTTCAGTACTTAATTTAACTTATTCAAACAACATACCGAAGAAATGGTTATAATTATAATCGTTAGAGTTAGAATTGGTTTATAATTTGATATATTTTACCGGCACTAGAATAAAAAAAAGTTTAAAAGGTAGTAAATCCTTTTTTTAGTCATTTGTCACATGCACAAATTAGATTACAAAAATATTCTAGGATAAATGCATATCGAACCTAAACTTATGTCCTCGAAACTATTGTTTTGAATTTCTTTACATTACTGTGCACATAGGACTGACTCCTTAGCTACTTAGCTACTTAATTGTCAAGCTGAACATATAAACAAAAGCGATATGAGGCTATGCTCAGATGAAAGAAACAAAGAGGTAGAATGAAAAGTCTACAGGTCTCTTTTATTCCTTAGTTTGGATTCCTCGAAAACATTTAATGTGACTATGGGTTGCCTTCCCAATGTATACCCACACCCCATGAGTATCTTACATTTCTAAAACCATTCGAGTGTGACAAAGAAATAAGCCCATGCTGCTTCAAATTGTACTTTTTTTTTTTCATAGAGAATTATTGGATAATTCAACCACTCAAAACTTAGCAACCCTCTTGTGGTTGGTAAATCCCCTAATCCTAATATGGAGGACTTATCTTTTCCCAGACCGAAAAGGAGATTAGTTAAGGTATGTATAAGTTGGCCCGAACATCACTAACTGCATAACTCCAAACAAATTTTGTATGAATTTTTTGTTTGTATATTATTACTCATTTCTTAAATAAATGATATTCTTATAAAAAATTCATACAAAAATTGCAGATAAATTGATGTGATAGTAGTTGTTTTGTAATTAAAAGTCATTATAATGGGTGTTTGTTTTAAAGTGAAAAACTCTCATTAAGACACATCATTTTGTATAAAAATTTTGTATGAATATTTTGTTTGTATAACATTACCCATTTCTTAAGAAAAATGATATTTTTACAAAAAACTTTATACAAAAATTGTATACAAACTGATGTAATAATTGTTGTTTTGTAATTAAAAATCATTATAATCGGTGTTTGTCAAACCTCATTTGGGAGTATGGCCGATCGTGAGCCACAACCCCTTAGCCCATGAATCACGAAAGCTTAGAAGATAAAGAATAATATAATTGATAGAGGAAACATTTTAAGAAAATGATAATCTAATTCAAAACTTAATTTGTCAAAGGAGGTTTACGTTCTATTACCAGAATAACCAATTCCAAAATAATGAATTAGATAATCAAATACCAATTTCCCAAAAGAATTCTAATTAATAAAAAATAATAATAAATAAATAAATGTTCACATGGTGAGAGCATTCAAGAATAAGCCGGTCAACTAAATAATAACGAATACAAATAAAATCTCAAGGCATTCTACAAGTTAGTTGGATCTAACATTGAATATAGGGTTACCACGGTATGTCAAGTTGGGACTTTGTTCCTTACCGTTAAGAAACTAGAGTCATCTTGCTTAAGTTTGTACTTTAACTGCCAGAGGCACCCGCAAAATGGACTCTTTCCTAGACTTTTCAAAGCCAATAATCTAACCAAATCCAATGCCAATTCTCACCAACAAACACCAATATAGAATACAAATAATTTATCATTAATAAAACAGTGTAACTTCAATTTTTCTATAAAACATGCTTTCAAATAAATAAACTAACAGATGAGCAATTAACAAAATAATATTAATCAGGTAGAAATGATTTTTAAAAGATAATCAATAGAGCAAAATCATTCACCTAGCCTCAAAAGAAATGCAAGTTTCAAAAGAGAACAATTAGATATAATATGCTCCTAACCTGAGTAACAAGAATATAAACATCTGTAATTAAAAGTCCATGATAGGATTAGAATTAGTAGAAATTAATACCAAAAACAAAATCTACACGTCTGCCAACTTCGGATGCAACTATTTCAAGGATTAATAAACTACCCGATTACGCTAAGATCACTAGGTACACCATCAAACCATGTGGTTGATCTCACTAGATCAAATGCCCAGCATCATCTTCCCCACAATTCGCACCTGTAGAATGTCGGCAACGATTTCGTTCTCCATTTTTATTCTTTCTTTTCTTCTTTTTTATTTCTACTTCCTCCATTCATTTATTCTTCTATTTTCCATGGGAATCAGTAGCTTGCCAAATATAGAGAATAGGTGGTATGATGGGTAAAAACTTTGTTAACCAATCTGAACTTGCTCAATCTCTCCAATAGCATAGGACACAATTAGAAATTTTGCCCACATATTCTCTTAACAAATAACAACCAGTCATGGTCGTGCTAATAATCATCGTCAAAATCTTCTCCAACTATTTTATTTAATCTAAACTATGTCCCAGCCACCATCTCCTTTATTTCATATTTCAGACAAACCATTGTCACTAAGATTTCTACCAATTTAACCACCCAATCACCCAAAATCTGAATACAACTATGTATATAAATATGTATACCCATAGATACAGGTAAAACTTGCCTTACATTTTCGGAAGACCCAATGGAGAAGTTTTGCTGAATGACTTTCACAACTTTTGCCTTCTCTATCTTACTTTCTATTTGGCTGCTGTAATTTCTCTTTCTAACTCTAAAGCACGATGCCCTATTCAAACAATATCTCAACCTTAGAGATTATAGGACACCAACTCTACCTATGTTTTAGGTAATTGGCTTTTACACTTTGAATGTGAATCCTCTACACTCAAATTCACATGCACACTCTTTTAATTACCAATAAGAAATTATCTAAGACACTTGGCAAGCATAAGTTTTTGTTGTATCACCAACTCTCTACACTTGCACACACACAATAACTGCTCAAATCTATTTCAATCGTATGGCTAAAATCTTTAAAATTAACATAGTAACAACTAAAATCCATCTAGCTCACATAATAATCAAATTAAACTATTGATGCATGAAAATTGAGAATATTATGAAATAAAAAGTATGGGTCTTTACACTCTCCAACTAAAACAAATGCTCCATTTAATTAAATAAATAGTGCCTAATTCAAATAAATAATAGTTAAATGCAATTATTCTAAAAACAACTGTTGCATGAAAAGACGTAAAATTATAGGAAAAATTAATCTAGGCCTTTCCAGTGTTTGTTTTGAAGTGAAAGATTCTCATTAAGATACATCATTTTGTATAAATTTTTTATTTGTATAGCATTATCCATTTCTTAAGGAAAATGATATTCTTACAAAAAAATTTATACAAAAACTGTATACAAACTGATGTGACAGTGACTATTTTGTAATTAAAAGTCATTATGCTGGGTGCTTATTTTGAAGTGAAAGGCTCTTATTAAGACACATCGTTTTGTAAAAAATATTTTGTATGAATTTTTTATTTATATAGCATTACCCATTTCTTAATAATGTGGCTCTCGATCATTTTTTTATTCCGGCAATCTAAACATATCTTAAGCATTTTACTTTGAAGAAAAAAAATCTAAAGATTAGCATTCAGTAGAAAACTTCAACGCAAAGTCCAAGAAACCTTTTGATTTCCAATGACAAAAAATGGAAAGAATCAACCACGATATCCTGTATTTTATCACAGTCCAATTAGCTAACTTGTTTAGGATTTAATGATTTAATTAAATACTAAGGTTACTAGGTTAGTGACCATAGTATTCTTTTACTTTTTCTTTTTTCTTCTTTCTTTTTTTTGAATGGCCTTAGTACCTAAAGAACTAAAATAGCTCGAAATTGAGCCCCAATTAGTACCATATTGTCCATGTCAAAATAATAACCACAGTAACAAATAAATAAATAAATAGAAAGATAAAGAAACTAAGCTTCAATACTCATCACATGACAAAATAAATAATTTATAAAAAAATAAACTATTAGACCAAATAAAATTTAAAAAAAAATAAAAAAAGAAAAATCTCCCAATTGAATTTTTGAAAATCATTGCTCCCCTTTTGTAAAGCATATGTCTCTTCTGCTACCACCATTCCTCTTATAGCCTACAAGCTGTTATCATTTTTTGTTAGCTAATTAGTAAAAATTCTGATATATTTCTATGCAAGTACCGAGGCACGCAATTTAAATAAGAACTATGCAACATAGAAGTGCACTCCTTGTTCTGTTTAAAGAATTCACCATTAGCATAGCCCTTAATGTCCCACTATTTTGCAGTTGCACAAACTTATCTGTCATTAGTAATAAAAATTCAATCCAAAGATTTAGGTGTAAGAAGTAGATTCAGACACAAGATTTTCTTGCTATTAATAACACAATACTTTAGCGATTATCAAGTGTTGCTTATTCAATAGTTGTACTCAGATATGGCCGATATTCTGATTTCCATTGGAGGAAAAGTTGTTGATTTATTGGCGGAGCCAGTTGGGCGCCAGTTCTGTCATGTCATTCGTGCAAAGAAATATATTGAAAATCTGAGAAGCCAAGTTGAAGTGTTAGAGGCTCTGAGGAATGTGGTGCAGGAATCCATTGATCCGGCAATAAGGAATAAAGAAAAAATTCGAGAAGATGTCAAGCTCTGGAAGAAAAACGTTGAGGAGTTCATAAGAGATGCAAAAAAGTTTCTAGAAGAATGTGGTACCAATGTGAACAAGAAGTGTTTCAATGGGTGCTTTCCTGATTTGGCCGCACGTTACCGGCTAGGAAAAGAAGCAATAGAGAAAACAGGGCATGCCAAAGAGCTACAAGAAAGTGGCCACTTCGATAGCATATCCAACCCTGCACCTCCATTGGGGATAGAGTCCATACCGTCTGGAAGTTTCGTGAATTATGAGGCCACAAATTTGGCAATGGGGAATGTAATGGAGGCATTGAGTGATGACAAGATCAACTTCATTGGAATACATGGCATTGGGGGTGTTGGCAAGACTACTTTGGTAAAAGAAATTGGTAAGAAAGCTATAGTGGATAAGCTTTTTGATGAAATTGTGATGGCAGTAGTGTCTCAGAATCCAGATATTGAAAAGATTCAAGATCAAATAGCTGGCATGTTAGGTTTGAGCTTAACTGAGCCAAGAGTAAGTAAATTATGTGCAAGGCTCAAGGATGTAAAGAGGATCCTTATTATATTGGATGATGTTTGGGCCAAACTTGATTTAGTAACAGTGGGCATTCCGTTTGGCAATGATCACCAGGGTTGCAAAGTCATAATCACAACACGGCGTGAGCCAGTATGCAATTCCATGGCAATGGAAATGGAGAGGACAAAGATTGTCCGTCTTGATCTTTTATCCGAACAAGATTCATGGGACTTGTTCAAAAAGAATGCTGGTAATGTTGTTGACTCTCCCACATTGAATGCCGCTGCCAAGAATATTTGTAAGGAATGTGGAGGCCTACCCATAGCACTTGCAACGGTTGGAAGCGCAATGAAAGGTGAACATGACCCTAAAGAATGGAAAGAGGCAGCTCAAGAACTAAGAAAATCAGCTCCCACAAATATCGAAGGTGTCCATCAACAAGTGTACAGAAGTCTTAAGTTGAGCTATGATTATTTGCGAGATAAGGAAGCCAAGGATTGCTTTTTGCTTTGTTCTCTGTTTCCTGAGGATCATGATATCTCAATAGAAGACCTGGTACGGTATGGGTTTGGGTTGAGGATATTCAAGAATGTTGACACGGTTCAAGAAGCTAGGGGCCGAGCACATTCAGTGACCGAAAACCTCAAAGCTTCATGTCTGCTATTAGCCAGTGATGCAGAAGGGTGCATCAAAATGCACGATGTTGTGCGTGATGTTGCCATATCAATTGGGTCCAATAAATATTTTGTACGAGCTGGTTGTGGTTTGGGGAATTGGCCAAATGTGGATAGTTTGTACCAATACACTGGGATATCATTGATGAGAAATCAAATCAGTGACTTCCCTAATGCCTTGGAATGGCCAAACCTCCAAATATTATTGTTGCAAGACAACCTTATTGCACGGTCACGGTTTTTTGAATTCTTTTCAGGGATGAAGGCTCTTAAAGTTTTAGATTTTAGCGATAACCCTCGTAGTGGGCTTTTATCCATGCCGGTGCATTTCCATCACCTAACATGTCTTCAAACACTAATTCTTGAAGGTATGGAGATTGAGAACACTACATTTCTTGGACAGATAAAGACACTTGAAGTCCTTAGTCTCAAGAGTTCCATCCTTTCTGAGGCACCAAATGCAATAAGGGAGTTAACTAATCTAAGGTTGTTAGACCTGAGTTATGTTGGATGTCGTGAATTTCCCATTGCAGCCAATGTGTTATCGCCTTTATCCCATTTGGAGGAGTTGTACTTGTGTACCTTGTATGATTTTGTAGTAGAAGTAGCTGCACTAACATCTTTGCCTCGCCTAAAAGTTCTAAGCATTAGCAGAGTCGACATTACAAGTATACCTGAGGACTTTGTTTTTCCTGAGTTGGAAAGTTTTGTTATTTCTATTGGAAAATACTATTGGATGGATTATTTAACCCCAAATTGTTTGGGACTTAAGGAGTTGGATGGACCCATGATTCGTTGGAGAAAATGCCTAAAGATGCTGTTGAAGAGAGCTAGTTATCTAGACATAAGGGATTCACAGAACATAAAGAACATTTTTCCCGACTTATCAGCAGGCATAGACGGTGCTCTAAATGTCCTGAAGTCTTTGACAATTAGTAGTTGTCATAAGTTGGAGTACTTGATCTGTTACACTACTACAGAGGAGGAGGAATGGGTGGGGACTACACCAAAGGCACAACCACCACCTGATCATCAGCAAGTCATGCTCCATAAACTGGAAGAACTGACACTTTTTAATTTGGGTAGCTTCAAAGGGATATCATCATGTCAAGGTGCACTTACTCCCAGATGGGGATGGTGCCTAAGAACTATGGAAGTCTACTCATGCGGCAAACTGAAATATGTCTTCCAACCTTCCATAGCTCAAGCTCTTCAGCAACTTGAAAGCCTCTCTGTAGAAGACTGTGAAGAACTGGAGGAAATTGTCGCAAACCAAAATGAGCAGAGAGAAGAGAGAGGGGATAAGATGGAGTTCAAAAGTCTCAAAAGCATCGCACTTCTACGTCTTCCGAACCTCATTGGTTTCTGCAGTATAGGAAACTTTTCTTTTGAATGGCCATCCTTGGAAAGACTCACAGTGGCTGGGTGCCCCAAAATGAAGACTTTCGCTGCCGGGGTCCAAAGTACACCAAAACTGAAGGAAATTGAATTCAGTTTTTTTCAGACAATTAAAGTACGAGGGGGGATGGAGGACTTGAGTCAGTTTCTGCAAAACAGAATCAAAGCAAAGGTACATACCACGCACTGTGTATGCACACGTGTTGTTGCATCATACTTACTGATAATATTATCTTCATTTTATCTGTTTCAAAGGTCAACATATATAAATTTCAAGTAACGGAAACACATCCTCATCTTTTCGGTTTTTCAAAAAGAGAGACCTATCCTATTAGGCAACATTTTAGCCCCCTCTTAAATCTTTTGAAATTTTATCTATACATGGTTATTTTAAACAGAGAGACCTATATATTCCATTATGAAATCTAAGTAAAAGAGTCAAACGTTGCATTTATCAGCACAACAAATATGTCTTCTTCTTAATCAAAATGATATAGATAAGATTGGTTGTAGTAAGTCATAGTTACATGAAAAGGAAAAACAAGTTAAATTTAAGCATAGCTATAATATATGTATCACGGTACATCTCTTTCTTCTCCACAAAATTAGGATTAAATAAATAAAATTGAATATATATATATATATATAGAAGCTTATATAAAAAGAAAAAAAGCATTTCTAGAAATAAAAAAAACAAGTTACATGAAAAGGAAAAACAAGTTAAATTTAAGCATAGCTATAGTATATGTATCACGGTACATCTCTTTTTTCTCCACAAAATTAGGATTAAATAAATAAAATTGAATATAAAAGCTTATATAAAAAGAAAAAGAGTATTTCTATAAAATTAAAAAAAACAAAAATCTCGTATAGAATTTTTATACAGAATGATGTTATTTGTACTTCTATTTCAAGCAAAAAAAAACCTATTATTTGGCTCATAATTTCAAAAATATCACTGCCACATCATTTTAGTAAAATTTTTTATACAAAAACTAAGAATAAAATGTTTCAAAGGAGAACTATGTATAGGATTGACAAAATAGAGACTGAATAGGATGGACAAAAAGTAAGAGAGAGAGAGAGAGAGAGAGAGAGAGAGGGACACTTCAAGGGGAACAGTTTTGGATACAAGGAATTATTTTAAGGGGTACAACTTTTAGATATGCTTAATTCCGTCTAAAAGAAACTAAGAGGGAGTCCAATAGTTAAAGTGGAGATTTTTATATTGTTTTATTTTTGCAATTAACTCAATTTAGATTGTTTTTGTTTATGTAGGTGAAATCGCAAAGAAATTTTATTTTTATGGTGAAATGAATAAGGTTCAATATTAAATGTTCTAACTAGTATGTTAATGGATTTTGAAAAACCTCCTAGATTATTGTTGAAAAACTCTCAGAAGAAGAAATCAAAAGTCTTAAAGCAACATTCACAAGCATAGACATAGACAAAAGTGGCTTTATCACCTATGAGAAATTAAAAACGGGACTTTCAATTGGTCTCGGGTCAAAGTTGTCTATGGCAGAAGTCAACCAACTCATGGAAACTGTAAGTTATTTTTAGAACCTCGAGATTTTTTTTCTTTGCTTATTGCATCTCAATTTATAGCACTATTCAAAATAACTATATGATGTTGTTTCTACATTGCAGGCTCATGTGGATGGAAATGGAGCAGTTGACTACATTGAATATATCAATGCAACCATGTACACATGCAAACTTGAAAGTGTGTATGAAGCATTTGAGAATCTTCATGGCGATGGGTGAGTCCATAAATTTTCTAGGTCAAAAATTGGAACAGTCATATTATTATCTCTGCATTGTAATTTAAATTCTTGTGTTTCTAAAGCATTGAATTATTAGAATTTATCTAGCATTACTTATCCAATGAGATCTGATAAATTTCTATAACCTAATTAGTCTCATGATCAAAGAAAGAATAATATTTCTGAGAAGCCAGACAGTATTAGTGTGGCATTTCACAGGGAATGAAATCTGATATATTTACTGAGAATTGTTGGTTTCATCATGGGATGTCATGATAGCTGGATTACAAGAGATGAATTGGAAACTGTCCTGAAGGAGCATAAAATGGATGTTGGTGCTGCCGTAGAAGATGTACTATCAAAGATCCCTCCGTTTTATGTAAGTTGTTTCGAGAATTAGACTTTTTTGTTTTTAACTCTCGTACAGGATGGTATGTTGGTATGGATTCCATAATGATTCTTTTGGACTTCACAGGTTCTGCAGGATGGGAGAATCCGTTACTATGATTTCTGCTACGAGAAGATGAGAAGAGCAACAGAACAACAATAAGCAAACCTTGTGTTAGTGGTAAGATTTAATGATCATCAAGTATTGAACTTTTATTTAGTTCCATGATTTAATGATCATTTTTTTTTTCCTTTCTTTCCTTTGCGGTTAACTGAATTTCCATTGTATGGTTATTGTCAAATAGCCAACGCTATACTATTTTAAATTATTATATAACAACGATAATGCTTAATTTGTTACACATCAGTACTAGATTTCCCCCATCCTGAGACAAAAAAAAAAAAAAATAGAGAAAATCAAAACTAAAACCCTGTAGCAACTATGGGTCTTCAGTATAGATTTTCCTTAATTCAAAAGGAATAAATAAAATTAGGTGGTCTTGCTATCTCAAAAGTTTCACCAAGGCCCAATCAACATACAATTTTGATCTTCTTCCCATCCTATGAAATCACTCAACTTTATTTAATGCAATTTCAACTATATAGACAGAATTATCAGTCAGCTCAAAATTGTTTTATCATTATCAAAGTTTCCTATGATAAAATTGGTGCATGCTACTCAGAAGCATTTTGTTAGTGTCACAACCCGATCCTGGCAGGGCAAACCCCACCAAGAAGTTTGACTAAAAGCATTCTTCTTTTAAACATTCTCAAATATAACATTCTTCCCATAGTCAACACCCGATATCAATCAATTCCATCCACGTGCCAAGTAATTGACAGTAATCAAGCTTATTGTCCAACATCAAATTCAAGTAATTACATCTGGGTACAATTCAAAATAATAAAATATATATATATATATATATCTGCTACCCTTGCTTACGGAACTCACACTTCCACACATCACATGAGGCAAATTTCTTAAACAAACATTTAACCATATCCTCATTACACACACATAACAAGATTTGTCAAGATAGATCACTAGTGGGATCTCCCACCTCTAAAATCACTTCCTCTCTTATGCTGATGCAAGCCACGCTACCCAATTTAGATCTCTGGAAAAAAATGTAATATAATATGAATGAGCTAGAAGCCCAATGAGTACATATAATCCATAGAGTGAATACAATCTGAAAATTTTTTTTGCGGCCAACAATAACATTTACAAACAAATTTGAACCATAATGTAAAGAAAACTATGTTCTTTTAATTTTTCATAATGAATAATTTGAAACTTCCAAATGAAAGCTGCAAATTAACCTTACTAATTTCCAAAACAAACATCATATATTCATTACTCATGCCATTATAGATCATGCATTTTCCCCCAACTCAAAAACAACATAACCATAAGGTCTCATTACCTTGTGGTATGAAAGGTAACAGTAACATTACCCATGAAGCCATGATTGTATGTAGCCACTGGCCAATTCATGGCTCATATCATCATAGCATCTCGGCCATTAGTGGCCCATCTCATCATATTGGCCCTTGTGGCCTATTCACATATCTCAACTCCCAGAGCCCTTAACATATTGCCGTCTTGACCCCTGTGGCTATCATTGGGTGTATGCTCAAAGGAAAATACCTTGTACAAGAACTTGTTTGGAACGTTGGAACAAAATTCATATCTGTCATATACTTAAAAGTCATTGCACATATGTTCATTTGCATTAAATCAAGCTTTGAACCTCACATAAGTTTAAACACGTTTACAATCATAAAAAAAATGTAGTATTCCAAAAAGACAAAAAATTTGAACCATTTCCAAAATCATACTTTGAAGTATGTAGAAGGGCTAGTCCTTGTGGTATAGCATACTCCCCTCCATAAATATATAAAAGCCATTCACAACTCACAGACATGAATCCCAACTGGAGTAGAAATTGTTCCCTGGAAACCTAAAAATAGATAGGTGAAACACAGAGTTGTAGGTTTAACTCAAATAAATATGCAATGCTTACAACCTAGTTATGATATGCATGGAGAAGAATCAAGACGGAGCTAAGGACCATCTCATGAACCCAAGCACTCTTTGACATCTTCTCGAAATTAATTTCTGAACTTCTGCATTTTATAACTCTTCTCAACTCTTATTCAACATTTAGGATCCTATCATAAAACCATAATATTCTTAGGTTTGTAATTCCAATAATATAATCCGAGAACTTCTGCTAATCCTTGCATAACCAATAAGCTATTTTCATTCCCAGTTTCTTTTCTAATATTTAATTTGGCCTATCACAGTCAACATCCAATATATTTACATATACGTCCACTCTTAAACTCCATAGTGTAGTCCTAAACATAGGGTTCCACCACAGTGCATAGCATAAGGCATCAACTATTATTTCTGTAACATTCATATTAATTTACAACACCCAATAATTTCACTTTGTCATTCCACCCATCTTAATTTTTGACAATCTACATATAACCCAACTACCATCCAATTAGCATTTAAGTATTGCATTATTTTTGCAGTTCTTGGAATATTCACGAAAATCATTCAACTCCATATTTCTGCAAGCTTGTTTCATTGCAATTTATATAATTCCATTACCACTCAAAATGACATTTATACACACATCAAACCATATGGAACCCATTTTCCCATTTTTCCAAACTGCTCCCTAATTATACTACACCACCCAAATCAATTCATAAAAGAGCATTCTTCGCATTTACTGACATCCAGTAAGTCATTAATCCAATCAATTTCAACATAAAACTTACCCAACACGAAAATCCCCAACTTACAACACATGCAAAACCTAAATTTACCCAAACTTCAATCTCCAAATCAATTTGAAGTATGAGACTCAACAAGAAAGCTCAAATGGAATGAATATAGAACATGATCTCAACGTTTAAATTCACAAATTCTAAACTCTAGAACTTCCAGGTTTGTTTCTTATCTATTAAATGCTTTAATCCTTCCCAAGATGAAGTCTCAAAAGTCAAACCTTAGTTCTTGAAGAAAGAAACTGAATATAACAAAATCTAGAATCAGTTACCTACCTGGAAATATATTAATCTGCATGTGCACAATTTTCTGAGGATTTTTTCCTTCTTTTTTTTTCCCCCCTCTTTCCTACATTCTCCTTCCGTTTCTCTCCTATCTTCTCCCTTCTCTTTCCTTGCCTCGTTCGGCTTGCATGACAGATGCATTTTTATTTTTCTTTGACAGTTAACCAAAACACAAACGAAATCGTAAGTATACCCCCCAACACTATGACCCTACTTTCACTTTCATCCTTACATATTTATATTTGAATCCCCAAATTATGTATCTGCTTTCATCATAATCCTTACTTCCAATTATTTATCAAGTTATTTTAAGCCATAATAGACTAATTATTAAATTTGTTATCTGATTCGGTAATATTAATCCGTGTTTGTTATCCGATCTGGTAATTTTTTTTGTTTTTTTTTGTCTTAGCAGTTTATATGATTGAATTTTTATTTTCCTGGTGCAAATGTCAACCATAATAAGGTTAAATTGTAGTTGTTAATCGTAGCTCATGTCTCTAAGTATTAGAGTTGCTGGTGTATTAAGTGATTTTTATTTTTGTGGTGCCGTTGACAGCAATAGAGAAGATTGGGCTGCTCCCAGAGATTACGTCAACCTTCCTCAGGCTACCATTGTGAAGGTCATATGCTTCCTACGTTTTATGTGTAGAAGAAATTGTGTTGCTTTGCAATATTAAAATAGCTGCTCTAAATAATGGTTTATTTTATCCAATATGTGCTAAAGATATGAATCGAGGAAATAAAATCCATGTGTGCAATTCAACTTTCTGTATTAAAATGCAATTGAAGTTCAGATGAGCTAAGTTTTTGTTCTTCTACTTTGTTCCTTTCTTTGTATTTCTGTTTTATTCAGCAGCAAAAAAAAAAAAAAAAAGAGGAAAATGAGGACCATGTGTGTAATTCTACTTTCTTGATTGTAATAGAGTTTGTGCCCAAATTATTTGTCTCAATTAAAAACATTGTATGTGTGTTTTCATGTTTTGATCTTTGCAGTAAAAATATTTTTCGTAACCATGTAGCATCTTTGTTTTTCATAACCGTGTAGTGTCTAATTTCTTATTAGGATCTTATGTTTTGTTAGTTTTAACATTTAGCCCATGTTCGAATTTTGGATTTGGGGAGAAAAAAGAAAAATAAAGAGCGAAGATAGAAATAGAAAATGCAATAAAAGAAGCTATTTCTTTTCTTTGTTTTTTTTTTTTTTTTTGGTGGGGGGAGGGTGGGTTAGGTTAGGAAAATGAAAAGAAAATAAATAGATATTAGTAAATTTGATTACTCATAAATATATATAAATATATATATATGCAAAAAACTTCATCTCCCTTCCATTTTTCATTCCCAATTTTAGCCATAACTCCTAATGGCCAAGTGGTTATTTATATATTTATTTGTCTAGCCAATGGATAATTTCAGTAAAATCATGGGCCAACTCACTAATACCCCAAAATTTTGTCAGTGGTCAGCAGTAGCCATGACCCGGACTAGGCTGGGCCCAACCCAACCCAACCCAACTATCTCACCTTATCAATTTTACGGGCTATTGTTTTATAGATGGCACGACTTGGAGAACACTCTGTACTACAGAATTGTGTTGAGAAGTGAAAAACCTTCTATTACCACCACAAGAGGAGGAAAAATAATTTAGTGTTTTAGGAGCACCGTGGACTCCAAGTTCTCTCGCCATACAATGGGAGAAGGGTAATTGCATATTCATCAGACCTACCTCAAGGCCCCACCTAATTAGAGAAGGGCAATTGCATTATGAGAGGAGCAATATTTACTTGGCACTCTAAGAACACTAAATAATTTATCAGATAGGAGCATGGGATTCATTTGAAGTGATTTAGTTTAAAGCCCATAATTGTCATAGCATGGGAATGTTTAGTATTATCTTCTAAAGTAAAATGTGTTTTGATTACTCTGTTTTCTTATGGGTAATTTAATCCCTAAGTCAAAAAAAATTTCAATCTATAAAAGATGTTAACAATATCCAAGGTATTATGTAAAGTTATTTATTTTCATTGTAGTTTTGAGTTTATTGGATAAAATTGGGATGGAAAACTCCTCTCTCATGAAATTGGAATATTTATCTAATTTGAAAAAAAAATATGTTCAAAGATTTGGAATAGTTGGCCGTGTAAATTTTAATACTAAATTGGAAAAAAAAAGACAAATTTGTAAATTCAATTAAAATTAATTAGTTAAAATCAAATTTTCCATTTTCCAAAAGCAGCTTGAGTTTTCGAATTATCCCCAAAATGCCATCTTCAAAACCTTGTTACGTGTTAAAAATAAATAAATAAATAAATAGGGTTTGGCCATGTAGATTCCATCACAGATCATACCTACCAAGAAGGTAATCTGCATGAACTATACGCGTATATATATTGCCTTCATAATTGTCATAGTTAATTTGATTTTATGTTCAAACTTATGTTGCTTTGCACTAATGCATGGGTGTTCATTATCAAATTTGTACTTCTTGATCTATAGAAGAAACTCCGTACCTTGCTTTCTCAACTCTAACACAGCTATTTCAATCGGTTCGATAAAATTAGCATGAATAGATGATTTCAACTTAAAAACCGAGCAATATATTTTTGTTGCAGGCAGGCAGGCTAACTCTATCGACCATTAACTCTAAAAACAATGCTAACTCTGCCATTGAACTGTTATCCCATGCATGAAAGCCTCTATTATTATTTTATACATGTATTTCAATTTGGGGATCTCTTGCTCGGTGCCTATAACTATTAAAATGTAGTGAATCAAGCAAGCGGTGTGTGTTTTTTTTATGGAGGATACGTTGCTTGGAGATCCTCTCAGCGTTGGACTTTCTCGTGATGCAAACGCCAAGCTAACTCTGCAGCACATTGGCTAACAGCTCAGTCCTGTTTGAACTCTCTGCCTCCGTACACCCGTCCCTCCCCCCCCGGCCCCCGAGCTTCGGCTGATTGTGGTGAATGATTTGATGTATGCTCCTGATGAGCTCTAGTTGTATTGCCTCTAACAAAAAAAAAAAAAAAGGCAAGCGGTGTGTAATATTTTTCTCAAAAAAAAAGAAGTATATTAAAGGGAAGAGGTAAAGAATACCGAAAGAAAAACGAAAAGAAAAAGAGAAAAGGAAAAGGGGTATATGTTTTGAGAAAACACCATGCCTTAGTAATATAGATTTGTTTTGCCTGTAATGAATCTAGAATGGGTGAATAGGTCCTCAATCAACTTTTTAAAACATGCGTTAATGATGAACAAAGAATAAACAATCACACAAGAGGCATACATGATTTTTAGCATGAAAACTCTTACAAAAAAAAAAAAAATCATGGAATGTAGTCCAATTACAACTAAGCACTATGTGCAGAATAAAATATAAGAATGCTTTACAATCCTCTTACAACGTTAAATCCACAACTAGGATTGAACTCTACAACTTGTACACCATCCAAATCCACTAACTTGTTCCAACACTTAGCTCTCCACCGAATCCATCATAAAACTCTTAAGCTCTAGTGACTTGAATCACCACAAGTCATTCTCTTCTATTTAATAAGGTCACTACTTCAAATTGAGTACTAAAATACTCGCATACACTTCATAGGAGATGGATCTTCACTGACATCATGCATATGAGATGGTTGGGAGTTTGATTATATAGAGAAATCTTTCCTTCAATGGTAAGAAAGCTGTTAGGAAGATTTTCACAAAGTCCGATGACGACCTTCAATTGATTGCAGGTTCAAGTGCACCTAGCGGCCAGTGTGACTATACAACAGTTACAATACAGCCCTCCATATATTTGAGCAAGAGTAGTTCCTTTGGATAATTCAGCCATACGAGCAACAAGATTTTCTGCGTAACGTGCACATCTTAAGTTAGCATAATAGCACTTAAATTATTTGAATCAGCCACTAAGTTTTTTGAAAAAATGGAGATAGGCAGTTTTCATCTAACTTGAGTGGCTTTTTTTCTGAGCTGTCCTTAATTCAATCTTGATGGCATGATTTAACTTCTAATTATACCTCCCTGTAATAGAGCCCATATTAGCAGGAATAGACAACTTCAACTTAAAACTGAGCAATAACAATAAATTTTGTTGCAGACCAACTCCATCCACTAGTAATTCTAAAAACACTGCTGACTCTGCCATTGAACTGTTGTGCATGAAACTATCCATTTATAACTTCTTATCGTCATCACTGCTATCATCTCTATTACACTGCTAATAATAGATAGGTGTAGATAGCAGGAATTAAAAAGAAGCATTGAGAATCACATTATAAGAAATCCATTGCTACTGCTAATAATAGGTTTTCTTTTTCTTTTTTTTTCTGTTTTGGTTATGTGTTCAAGAGTGTTCGAGTCAGCTTACGCAAAACTTCACTAATCACTTCCCCGTTCTGTCAAAAACAGATCTTTCATGCTAGTATTAAGAGATTTATGCGAGATAAATCTCTCGCAGCCCCAAGAAAGTTGCTAGGTTTCGAGTGATTGGATTATCCAATAATTTTCTATAGAAAAATAGTATAATCTGAAGCAGCATGGGCTCATTTCTTTCTTACACTTAAATAGTTTTTGCTGTGTTTGGAACTCAAATTTATCAAGAGAAACAAAGCAAAAGGAAGAAGTGAGGGAAAAGAGAACAAAATGAAAGAAAATTTTTATAGTTTTTTCCATCACTTTTTCTTTTCATCATTAAATTCTTGATTCAAACATAGCATTGTAAGATTCTCCTGGAGTGGGTGTGGGTCTAGATTGGGAAGGCAACCCAAAATCAAATTAAATGTTTGTAGGCATCCAAACAAGGAATGAAAGAGACCTAGCTAGACTGAGATTTTCATTCCACCTCTTTGTTTCTTTCTTCTAAACATACTCTCATATCCCTTTCGTTGGTATGTTCAGCTTGACAACTACCTAAGGTAAGTTCATTAAAACAAGCAGTGAGCCAGTCCTACTGGCACAGGAATGTAAAGAAATGCAAAACAATAATTCTGAGGACATAGGTTTAGGTCTGATATAAATTCATCTTAGAACATTTTTTAACCTAATTTGTGGATATCATTAATGACTTAAAAATGTATTTTTAACATTTTAACTTTTTTTATTCAAGTATTGGTAAAATATATCAAACTCTAAACCAATTCTAACTCTAATAAATATAATTGTAACCATTAATAGGCATGTTGTTTGAAAAAATTAAAATTAAGTACTGAAATTTTTTATTCTTGAACTTTTAGCATCAAAGTATTTGAATACTAATTTTTTAAACTTGAAAACTTCCAGACATGTATTTAGTGTTTAGTTTAAAATTAAATATCCTTGATTTATAACTAAAATAATTTTGAGATCAAATTTCAAAATTACGTGGTAAGCAGTCGACACTATTAAAGTACTTAACTACAATGTACTGACTATTCAAATAAAACAATTATTCACCAAGGAATGAATTTTGCTTTACATGTGAAGGGGTTTATTTGCATACACTAAAGAATAAAGGGTTAGTTCAAGTTAAAAAGGCATAAAAGGAAAATTGTTATAATGACTTTAGAAAGCAATTAAGTTACGTTTATGAAAAAAAAAAATAAAATGGAAGCCCAAATTGAAATTTTCATATGAAAAGTTTAACAATTGGGTGCATTAAATGTGCATGTATCTCTGGTTTTAAGTTAAACATGTGATTAGGTGTATTGTGATTTATATTGTCCTTTGTTAGAAGGCTTGTTCTTCTAAAATAGAGATAAAATGCATGTCTCTATTAATTTGTCTCAATATGAAGAAAGAATTTTCAAGGTGGAAGAATCAAGAAAATCATTTGAATTTTTTAAGGTGTTAGTTTACAAGTGAAAAATAAGTTAAGCATATCAAAGAAATAATTGTGGGCAAAAGCTAAGAAGACTTGCTTAGTGAATGTTCCTTAATTAGTTGAGTAGGTTATAAGTGCTGGTTTGGTAAAAAGTTTGCATCACCTTTTCATAGTCGAGCACTAAATTAATTTAACTTTGTAAAAGTTGGTAAGTAAATTTGAGTGGCAAAAACTTAAAGCAATAATGTTTGATGAAAACGACCAGTTTTTGAGAGGTGAATTTAAATTGATTGTATCAGATGATCTAACATGTATGTCAAATTGCATGCAGTTGAATGGTCCAATAAATATAAAAAAAAAAAGTACGGGGCGAATTAATTAAACTATATTATTAAAAGATCTAAAAAGTATAAGAATTGAGAATTTTCTTTTCACAAGTTAAAACACTTGTGAACTACACCAAAAGGGCTATAATGTATAAACCATGTCAAGTTTAAACATGGACTTAACCAATTTTTGAAATAAAAAATGCATAGTTATTCAAAAAATGATTATGAGACAATTTTATTAAGGGCTTTTAAAAATAAATAAATAAATAAATAAATTTGGAGTCTAGAGCTTAATGAACTAACACTGGCCGGAAATAGGATGTATAATTTATTAAGATACAGTGGAAAGGGGGAAGTTTTTTTTTTATATATATAAATGCTTTTGAAGGATCATAATTTGAATGGTGAGAAATGTTAAAGCATCAACAACTCGACTTAACCAAGTTTATTTTTCATAACTACTTGAACTCGCTATATGGATTTTTTTTTTTCACCATTGCACTCCGTCAACTGTTAAGGACCATAATGTTAGTTAAACCTTAATACAACATCTTTATTTTTGGCATCACTGGTCTACTAGTAGTATCCTTAATGTGAATAGTGTCACTTATCCTTACCGAGACATTTATAAGTTTTCATTGTATAAGCCTAAATCAATTTAGTCTATTTTCCTAGTTGTATCTGTGATAAATGCTACCTCTATCTTTTAACAAATTTGTTAATTCCCAACCCTAGCTATCTCTCTATTAGGCTTGATTGCCCAATACTGTATTGCAAAGTATGATAAGTCTTTGGTTTGTTTAACTAGTAGTGACCTGTGTAATGGCCATGATTTATGAAGTCCAATGGATATGCTAAAGATTATTACATGATTTTGGTTTATGAGATACATAAAATAATTTTATCTAAAATAAATTTATATAAAATTCGTATCCTTTCAGATTTTGGTTTTGTATATATATATATATATTATGTAAGCCTATTCCTCTAACATAGTTATTGCTAAAAGAAATGTAAAAAGTGTCCCTTGTCTAAATAGGTTAAAAGTATAAAATTGGGTGTGGACCGAGATATCATCAAAGGCAATAGGCTTGAAAGCCTTGCATCAGTTTCTTAACAAGACAACATAACCATTTTTATGATATCAAATAGGACGAATCAAGAACAATGCTGGTTTCATTCAATGCAAATTAAATGAAACTAATTTGCCAGAGTCTCATTAACAAAGTTGGCTTTCCATTTGTTGGATAATAAATATATCAGAATTCGTTAGTCAGCTAATTTAAACATGATTACAGCTTGTAAGGATTAATTAACAGGGATGGTGGTAGTAGTGGAGACCTAAGCTTTTAAAAGGAGGCAATGCTTTCAGAAACTCAATTGGGAGATTTATCACATCTTGGTTTTTTAAATATATTTGTCTACTAGTACTTTTACTTAAATGTTTATTTTTTTCATGTGATGCATATCGAAGCTAGGTGATTACACTCCAAAAGTGTAATCACAATCCTATATTTAGGGGATTGTTAGTCTTAGTTAGGGTTTTAATTGTTGTTTTTAATCATAAAATGTTCTAATTCTGCCTTTGTACATATTGTAAGAAATTTAGGTTTAAATGGACAAAAATGGGCCAAAGTACACATTGACTGTTTGAATGGATGTTTCAAGCGTTCGAACGGATGACGTCAGCATACAAACTATTGAAACAGATAATTCTAGAGTTCAACGGTGAACCATTTGAACGCAACGTCAGACGTTTGTCTTTCAAAATCGATTTTTCTTGTCTAAAGAGGAGGCAGATTCAATTTTTCCTGTTTAAAGCCATCGTTCAAACGGTTGCCCCTACCATTTGAACGGATTACGGATCTTTATTTTTTTCATTATGTGACTGAGGCTGACTTGGGCTAGAGGAGAATATATAGATCAGTTTTGTACTTATTTCGAGGTACTCACAATTTTTCTTAGTTTTTAGCTTAGATATAGTTTTGTAGAGTAGTTTTAGAGAGAACTTTTAATTTTTCTTATTTTTCTTTACTTTCCTTATAACTAAACACCACTTAACTTCAAGTAATTCTTAGATCAACATTTCTTCATATTTTCTCTTTACTTTTACATGCTTTCTCTAATTGATTCAAGTAGCCAACCTTCTCATTTGGATGAAATTGTGAAGTTCTATCAAGAATCTACATAGATTTCAATGGAGGTATAAAAATTCCTTCAATGGAGGTATAAGAATTTCATAAATCAATCTTTCAATTTATCTTTCTCATCTCAATTGGGATTGATTTCTTAAGAACTCTTAGTTTCATAATCAAGGTTTAATAAATCTATGGTTTGCTTCTAAAAATCTATCATTGAATTGAAAATATAAACTTCATTTGGAAGAGAATTAAGGTTTTATAATCCAAATCTCCCAAATCAAGAATTCATAAAGAGATCCTTGATTTGAGTTATCAAATCCTCATTGAATTCCATGTGGTGAATTAGTAGATTGAATCAATTGTGTCCAATTTCTCTTTTAATTACATTTCAATTCTCTTGAATTTTTGTTAAATTCCAATTGCTTACTTAAATTTTTAACGTAGTGCCTAATTGTCTCTAATTTCAATTGCCTTAGATCAATTGTTAGTTTTCATACATTATGAAGTTATAGATCTATTAAACTCAAAACCCTAAAAGATTTTCGGTCTCTTTTCTTTTCTCTTTTGTTTATATTCAATTTACATAGTTACAATTTAATTCAAGCTAGTCTAGTGTTTGTTAAGTATTATTGGCCTATATTTGGCTTGGTCCTTGAGGACATTGACTCTAATACTCACCAAATTTTATACTTCAACCATGACACTCGTTCTATTGTAGGGAAGCTCAAGATTACATTATCTTTGCAAGCGATTCACTAAGTTTCTTTTATTATTATTATTATTATTATTATTATTATTATTACTACTACTACTAAGACAAGGACAATATGCTACTAATTGGGGCACAATTTAGAGCTATTTAATACTTTAGATTCTAAGGCCAGTCAAAAATAAAAATAAAAACTGAGGTCACTCAACCTTAACGAAAGCAATTGAATTCTAACCAAGTTAGCTAATTTAACTATGATAAAGACAGGATATTGCAGTTAATTAATTCTCTCTATTCTTTGTCATTATAACTCAAAAGGGTTTTTCGGACTAGGTGAGTGAGTTGTAGTTTTTCTACTCAAGTAGCCTACTTGCTAATAATTAGTGATTTTTCTTCAATAATGTAAGGTTCTTAACCTATGTTTGGATTGCAGGAATAAAAAGGAAGGAATGGGAATAGCATTATCAAGAAATTCATTGCTAGTAATAGGATTCCTAGTTTAATGCAATTCAAGTGTGTGGATTAATCAATGATTCTCTATGAAAAATAGTAAAAGTTTAAACAACGTGGGCAGTGGGCACATTTCTTTCTTACACTTTAATGCTTTTAGGAATGTAAGATTCTCATTCCACCCGTCTACACCTTCCATCTAAATATAGCCTCAAGATTTTTTTCTTGTTTGTATGTTCAACTTGTCACTAGGTAAGGTAGGCTTATTAAAACTAGCAGTGAGCCTCTGATATGTGCAAGAATGTAAAGAAATTTATAAAAATAAAAAAAAAATTTTGAGTACACAAGTTTAGGTGCGATATAAATTCATCTTCAGAAAAAAGAAAAAAATTAACCAAATTTTATGAATGTCATAAATGACTGAAATGTACTTGCTATATTTTAACTTTCTTTTATTCAAGTTATTGGAAACATATATAAAATGACAGACTATTTTTATCTATAATAATTGTACTTAAAAATAATACTAAGGCTTGTTGTTCGATGAAATTATAAATTAAGTACAAACAATTTTAATTAATTGGACTTTTAGCAATGAAATATGTGAATCGTTATTTTTAAAACTTGAAAATTCCAAGTCAAAATTTTCGTGTGTTTAGTATTCAGTATTTAGTTTTTAATTAAATGTCCTTTGATTGATGATTAAAATAATTTCTAGATCAATTTTCAAAATTATGTGCTAGGCAATCTACACTATTAAAGTACTAAATTACAATCCACTAAGTATTCAAATAAAAAAATCAATCACTGAGGAATAAATTTTGCTCTCAATGTGAAGAGATTTGTATGCATATGACGAATAATAAGGGGCTAGTTCAAGTCAAATAGTGCATAAAAGGGACAAAATTTAGAATGAGCTTAGAAAAAAAAATTAAGATACTTTCATAAAAAGTGCCCCAATAAAAATTTTCAAATGAAAATTTGAAGCATTGTGTGCATTAAATGTGTATGTATACCTCTATTTCTTTCAAGTTAAACGTATGCAATTAGGAGCATTCTAAAATTGAAAGAGAATGCATGTCTTTAAAAATTCTATTTCATTATCAAAACAGAATTTGCAAGTTGGAAGAATTAAGAAATAATTTGAATTTGAGGTGCTAATTTGAAAGTATAGAAAAATAGAAAGTATATATATAAAGAAAATAAGTATGAGAAAAATTAAGAAGACTTGCTTAGTGAATGTATAATGTTCCTAAATTAGTTGAGCAGGTTGTATGTGGTGGTTTAGTTGAAAGTTTTTACGAACTTTTCATAGTTGAGCGCAATGTTAATCAATTTATCTTTGACAAACAATAGTTTTCAAACACAAAAACTTATGGCAGTTATTTTCGAAGAAATAATCAATTTTGATGAATTTAGATAGTTAGTGTTAGATAATCTAAGATGTAAGTAAAATTTCATGTAGTTGAAACGTTCATAAATGTCAAAATAATATGAGGTGAATTAATTTAACTGCATTATTACAGTATCTATAAACTTTAAAACTTTAAAATATTATTGTCGCACGTCAAAACACATGTCAACAACCCCAAAAGGGCTATAATGAATAAATCATCTTAAATTTAAACATGGACTTAACCAATTTTTGAAAAATGAAGTGCATACTGAATTCAATAAATTATTATGAAACTTGTTTGTAAAAGGCTTCTAAAAATTCAAAAGAACACAAAACTAAATTTGGAGTTTGAAGCTTAATGATCTAACACGGATCTCAAATAATACAAATCACTTATAAGATTTAGTGGAAGTGGAAGCATTCTATATAAATGTATGGGCAGTACCATAATTTAAGGAAATTTTGAAACACTTTTATAAATGTCAAATGAACCTATCAGCTCAATGTAAATAGTGCAACTACTCTTAACTGGGGCATTTATTGATTTTTGTTGTATTAATCTAAACCATTTTAATCAATTTTCTCTCACTATAGCTTTGATAGATGCTACATCTATCATCTCATGAATTTACCATACATCCACTGATTGTACTCCAAAAATGTAGTTACAATTCTGTAAATTAATTATTTGTTGGCTTTAGTTTGGTAGTATTTCAGTATTTTAGCTATCTTTTGATGCTAATATAGTTTTATGACTCTTTTGTAAGGTTTGTGCTTAAGTGGAGCAAAGCAGGGCAAAATGATCAAAAGACCATTGGAATAGCCATTGAGGGTGTTCGAATGAGTCTCAACCGTTCGAACGGCTTCTAAGGGCGTTCAAACGCTTTCACAGAGCTAAGACCAAATCAAGTAGCCTGCAAAACCATTCAAACTTGTAGAGGCTTGAATTTCCTATTCGAAGGCCCATTCAAATACCATCCGAAGGCTGTTCAAACGGTCTTCTAGGCTGTTCGAACGGTTAATGACAACTCTATTTTATTTCTACACAATTTAAGCAGTTTTGTACTTGAAATTGGGGATTTGAGTTTTTTTGTACAAAAATATAATTAGATATAGGTTAATTTGATAGCTTTGTAAAGAGAGAAACTTGTACATTTCAATACAATTCATAGTTTTGTCTTGGATTCATCTACTATTCATAGTTTAAACTTGGATTCATCTTGTATTTCAATTGAATTGTCAATTACTTCATTGATGTGAGTAGCAAAGTTTTCAATTGGGCGCAACTGTGAAGATCATTCAAAGGTTCCAAAGTTATCAATGGAGATATATCATGATTTCATTGTTCTATCTTCTTAAACCTCTAATTCTTAACAATTAAATTTTAGATATCTAAGAATACATAGGCTATTGATTATGTGTGATAATTTCAATACACAATTTTATAATTGGTATTCAATTGTATTGGTGTATGATTCTCGATTTGAGTACATTTTCTAAGTTCAATTGCAATGAATTCTTGTGTTAAATGTTAAATTCTTTGAATAAAGTACTCTTGATTGTTGTGTTTGATTTAAGTTATAAATCTTCCTTGAGAACCTTGGGCAAATTAAATGATTAAATCAATTGAGTCCAATATTTTTTCCTAATTGTTCATTTAGTTTTAATTGCTTTCGTCTTAGTCAAAACAACCAATTCTTGCAATCAAGTGATTTTTCATTTTCCTTTTAGAGGCATTTTTATTGTGTTTGTGCGAATTTTGAGAGGAATTAATGCTAGTTAAAGCCGATTTTCTATATTGGACTTGATTCTCAGGGCATTCGACTTCGGATTTATTGAGTTATATTTCACGATCACCTACACTTGGGAAAGCATTACTACGGTCATGTCAAAGTTTTGGCACTGTTGTCGAGAATCGAAGGCAAAGGCGGGCATTCAAGAACCTTGGAAGTTGCGCAACAGATGGATTGCTTTTTCACTAACATTTACAACAACAATGTAATCTTCGACTTAGGCCTTGGGTTACGACATTCCATCCCTAACATTCTCATCTTAGGTACATTCATTTTGTTAACATGTTTATTGATTTTCCGAGAATGTGTTGTACGGCTAGTCTTTGGTCTAGTAGTGACCCGTGTGATATGCATGATTAATAAAGTTCAATAGATATGCTTAATATATGGAATACATGTAATTTTTTTATTTCAATTAACTTGATGTAACATGGCGTCCTTTCAGTTTTTGGTTTTGTACATTCTAATGTAAGCTTATTAATCGAACATGGTTATTGCTAAAGGAATATACATATATATATATATATATATGAATATATAACTGACCCTCTGTCTAAAAAGGTTAGAGGTATAAAATTGGTTGTGGACCAAGGTATCATCAAAGACAATAGGCTTGAAAACCTTGTATGAGTTTCTTAATAACTGTTTATGTTATATCACATACTATGTCTTCATGCTCAAAACAATTTATGTGATATCAATATTATGTCTTCACACTCAAAGCAATTTATGCACACAATAGCCACATATATATTTTGTTTAAAAGGGACCAATAGAACAAATCAAGAAAGCCCTCATAACATTTGATTGCGAAGAAATTAAATTGATAAAATATCACTAGTAAAAGCATAGATAAACTAACAAACAAAACTACAAAGCACATGAATGGGTCCAATAATATTTGTTGGATTTTCACAATAACACGAGATTATCATTAAATCATAATGGCATGTGGGTTATTAAGATTTTATAATTTTGAAAATAAATTAGAATGGGCAAAAGGAAGCTTAGGAGAGCACTCCGCCTACAAGTATATATATTATAGATTCAAAAAAGTAACAGATTATAATCCTCTTAAAAAAATCATTTGAATTATTCACGGAGTAAATTTCAATCCACGATAGCTCAAGAGGAAATTAAGTTATCAGACATCAGCCAAATATTCGTTGTAATATTTATTGATAACATCTATCGACATTCATAAGTCAATCACTATGTAGAGAAAGAAAAATATCAACTAACCCGTGCAAAGATGTAGGATAGATGGATGGTTGGTTGGCCTTGTATGGAGAAAAGGAGCACTTATCAAATGAAAGCATTTAAGTAGATATGTAGCCCACGTGTCATCCAGTGGTCATGTCCATAGATTGATAAAATGATACGATGTATCAGGTGTATATATCTGTATGTGGCATTTTTCACTAGTCTCATAAGGGTTCGCATGGTACCGGTATCTTGCCATCTCAAACCCTTCAATCAAAAGAATAGAAAAAACTAATCATTTGATGAGAATCTTTGAAAAAATTGAGTTTTGGCACCAAAATAAAAAAAAAAAAAGGCAATTAGTACAAATGTGATCCTCAACTACAACAAATGTGAGCATTAATTATCATAAATTTGACCTATAATTATCACAATGTAGTTACATTTATGGTAACTATTATTTCATTGAGCAGTAATTGTAGTGAATCACAACAATAATTATCCTCATGGTACCGGACCCATTCCCATATATATATATATATATATGTAGTTGCTTTGTATCTATACTATGTCATAAGCATGATTTTTGGTTGACACTGGCGAGTTTGCACACTCGACAACCATGAAAGTCCCATTTTCTTGTGACTTCAAAGTTTTTAAGAATTTTCCAACAATAAAGTTTCAAGTGCAACAATAATACGACAAATGAAAACAAATGAAGAACTAAAGGGCAAGAATTTGCATGCATTATATGAAAATCAAAGCCTGCACACCAGATCATCTTGTTTCTTTGTCACAATTTAGCAGCACTCTCTAAAATAAATTATCAAATAGATTTTCAAATGGCTTGACATTGTACAATGTGATAGTGAGGCTACACTGTCACGAGCATATAGCTATATTTATAATGACAAATCTAAGCATATTGGCCTGAGACATAACAATGTGAGACAAATGCTCACTGATGGAGTTATCACCATAGATTTTGTGAGATCATGCCAAAATTTGACAGATCCGCTTACTAAAGGACTTGCAAGGGACTTGGTGAAGAAATCATCAATAGGGATGGGTCTTCGGCCCATATGATTAGTCATCACTGGTGGAAACTCGACTCAACGCTTGAAATATCAAGTCTTGAGTTCAATGAGCCAAAGTACATCAGATGTAGTGACTGCAAGCACTATACATATTTTTCATCCCAAGGAAAAAGGTGCTTGGTACCAGTAATGTAAATGGGGAAGGTTGAGCAATATGCTCTTAATAGACTTATAATTTATTGTGTTTAAGTGTTTAAGTTATTGGAACACTTCAGATAAGTCTACCTATATGAGTGTCGAAGGTGGTGCCGCCTTCTATGATGACTTGGGCAGTCTCTAGAGCACTCATGAAACAGGATATAGACATAAGGCCAATCCATGTGTCGGCTTTTATGAATTTACCTAAAGAAGAGAATAGTAATGTGTGAGACATGTCCGGTTAACTATACAGGATTGCTAGTTCAAAGCTTGCCTACTATGCCATCCTTGTTAACCTTGATGTGTTATCACTAAGTGATGGTTCAAGTCCATAAGACACCTTCATTTATGCATTAGTTTTCCTTGTCTGACCAAGATATGTTTTTCAAATTATTTTGAAAATGGTGGGGGATTGTTGAAATTATTTTCAAAATATATAATATATGTAGTAGTTTTGGGGTTTTTCCATTTTGGTTTTGACTAGCTTTGAAGAAAGTCTTTATTGCCTTATTAAATGAATCCCACATCGGAAAGTGAGAAGTTTTGTAAGGCATTTATAAATGCCAACAACTTTCTATGTATTGTTTTAGAGCAATGATTGGGTGTAGCACTCAAGTGTGAGTATGTGTGCCAAGCCACATGTGCGCCACGCGCACGTCTTGCGTGCGAGTCGCGTGGCGCAATGTGGCGCTTTAGTGGCGCACTTGGCACTTGGCACGTGCGCGTGTGGCGTGTGATCAAGACCATTGATTTTTGTCAATCATGATGATTAACGATCAGATGGCTAATACAGAAGCAAAAAAGATCGTATGGTGAGAACTACACCTGATCATAGAGGTGTGATGTATGATCTGATCAAATAATAAATAGATGCGATCTACACCGTTAGATTAAGAAAGGGGCGATCCGACGGCTGTGTTTAAACCTGCAAGTGACTGTTAGAAATCAGTTATTATTTAAATTCTAACAGTCATGTCTGGTCCAAAAAGACACCAAAATGTCTATAAAAACATGACAAATTTGCAGACAAAAATATATAATTTTTCCTACAACTTCTCTATATATTGAAAGGCAATACAGTTCTTGATTCTTTTCTACTTTTATTATTCATCATCTCTGAAGTCTGTTTCTGCAGAAATAGATATTCAGATTCTTGGCAGACTTGATAATCAGAGGGTATTCGGGTCTGATTTCGTGTGTGCAACACGCAGTCAGAATTTCAGATAGGCGATTCGCCATTAACCCGGTGCACACCAGATTCTGAGAATTGGTAGGGGCGAATATCGTCTTAAGGAAAGCTATATTAATCGTGCCTTGGATGCTATTATTCATCTTATTCTTTCTTTTACAGATTTTTGAACTAACACACAAAGTCCTGGTGCTCTCTCTAATCAGCAAGTAAATATTCTATTCAACTATTACACCACATCATCATAATGTAGTACAACAAATTAATTAAATTATTTTGGTAAGGTAGTTCAAAATTTTCCTTTCAAAGGAACAGAAGTTGTCCTAGTCTTCTCAAAGAAAAATAAAGATCCAACACAACCCCGGTAGACTCCCTTGACATGCACACTGAAAAAAATAATACTCCTAATAATGTTTAAAGTTTCTTGAGAAATTATTTACCACAGGGTATAAAAAAATTGTGGGAAAAACAACTTTTATCGTCACAGATGATTTATGGGATAGCTTGTAATAAACTATATTTGTTTCAATACAGAAACATCATTATGTAGTATCGATGGCAGGACAAAGTCCATGATTGGTTGCTATATGTAGACATGGTCCATGGTTGTTGTTATATATTATTATTTTTTTTCACGACATTTTCATCACTACTAGAAGTTTAAAAATAACCAAATTTAACCAATGATGTTGAGAAGCGTAATCTTTATTAATTAAAAAATAAAAAATAGTTAAAAGGATAGAGACATTGAAGGCCGGAGAGACCTTACTCAAAGTGCCATCTGGAATTTTACAATTTCAAAGTGTTAAGAAAATTGGAACGAGAAATTGAGAGTATGGGTAGATATAGGGCAAGCTAAGCCAAACAGCTGGGTTGGATTTGGGTCGTGCTGTACTACATTGAAACAAATAGAGGACAAAAAATAAATCAACTTCCAAAAAATAAATTTTTAATAAATCAACTTCTAAACCCCACCCATTTAGCCCGAAACGTTTTAAGAATTTTTTTTTATCATGATTTATAATTAAAAAAAAGTTGCTTCATTGGTTTGGGTGCCAATTTTTTAAAATTAAAACTATGGTGCAAATCTCTTGATGGTTTGTTACACAATTAATACAACACATTTTAGTATTAGAAAATATAATATCGTACACTATTATATATAATATAAATATGATTGCATATGTATTGTATACATCAAAATTACGGGCCGGACTTAAGTATGCATGGGAGCTTCACAGAGGTTGGGCCGATGTCCACCCCTGATTGGGAGTCTACTACATTTCTATACACAAGTGTTGATTTGCATGATCTCATCTAATCTTCCAACAATTCTTTCTTTTGGGTTCGATTGCATGGTCTATTAGCATTAGACATACATGAATAAATTTTAATTCAGGTTTTTAGTAAAAAATAATAATAATAATAATAATAATTTTTTTCCTGTTTCCATCATATTTTTGAAAAGTTTTCTATTTCCGAGTTGACATAAACTATACACCAAAACCAAAGTTTGATCCCTGTGAAATAATAGACACATTCAAGTTTAAAAACTATTCAAATTTTGAAATAATTGTTATGGATGAGGGGAGAGGAGTGCACTGCACGTGTGAAGCGGTTATTTCAAAAGATGTTAATGTGACTTTCGATGATTTTGTGGCTTTACTCTTATGATCAAATCAAAGGACAATCTAAAGGAATAGTAACTTTTGTTTGAACATAGAGATGGTTAGGCACATGAAAATCTAATTTCACCAAGTTGGTTTGTTGTCTTTAATAATTGTATAGATTATAAAAACATTATCACTTCCTGAAAAAAAAAACAATTAAAGACACAAAAGTTTTAAATCATTTAAAAGAACATAATTCTTTTTATTCGAAACCATTTCTTTGCCCGAAGTTCATGTGCCCAACACAAAATGGAGTTGTACCAACCAAAAGAGAAAAAAAAATAAAAAAAAGTAAAGGAAAATTAAGTAGATGGAACTTATGAATAGATAGTCAAACATTTTCCCTCTAAATGATTCAAATATGTAAACAACCAGAGAACCCTGAACGCTCCAAACACACCCCCCCAAAAAAAAGAAAAACACGCATACACACACCAACAAAAAAAAAAAAAGCAACAACAATATCATGGAGGTTGTAGATATATATGGTGCATATGGCCACTGTTTCATGCGACTTGGTATCTCATGCAGACATTCAATTAACTTTGCATTATGAATAAATAAACAATGGATTAAAGTTAGCATTACATGCATATATTCAATTGCTTAGTTAAATTATTGAAAAAGGGGAAACTAGAATTTCAGGCGTAGCTATCATTTTGTAAACAATGCAAGGAAAAGCAATGGAAACTGCAGGGTTTACAATGGAGAAGGAAACCACAATAATCTATTCTTAAGAAGAGGAAAACATTCTTTTCTTGGTTTGATGTATCTGCTACTGTGTATGATGCTTTCCTTGCAGGGATGAAAAGTGACAAAGAACATATTCCTCCTTTTCTTTTTCTCTCTTCCTTTTTCCTTTGATATTCTTTACGTTTTCCTCATGATATTCTTTCTTTTCTTGAGAAAAATGTAATACACCTTAGTTGTGGAAAACTCATTTAGAAAGTGAAAGCGTATTTCTGTGAAAGTACGCTTTTAATATAGGGACGAAACTTATTTTAAAATATTAAAAAAAAACTTTACGAAAATACTTGAAAAACGTTTAGGATACTTTTAATATACTTAATGAAAACTCTTGAGAACTCCCAAGAAATGGCTCAGTTGTCGGCTTGCTTTCATGCTAAGCATGAGATCTCAAATTCGATCTCTCTTCACCCCTTATAGTCATCCATCACTCATGCATTGCATGAGGTTTATATGGCTCAGGTGAACAATGACTCTATATGAACTTAAGAGAGTAGGGTGGACAATAACTCTACATGACCTTGAGTAAGTAGTCGGCTAAATGCCTGGATACCTCTATAGAAGCTATTTGAAGTATTATTATAGTTTTTTTTCTTAATTTCTAATTAAGTATCTATTGAATTATTTATATAAGTTTTCAATAAGTTTTTTAAGATTTTCTTTAAGTTTTGCAATAACCATACTTACTAAAATTCCTACTAAATTTTCCAATCAATCCTTAATCATTTCCTCGGTTGCGTTTTTTATTTTTATTTTTTCTAAAGATTTCCGTTTTTACTTCCCTTTGGTAATTTTGTTATACACACCCTAGACTCGTTACATTTTATACCAAATTGGCTCATGGATGATAGTTCAATGGCAAAAGCAGTGTTTCAGAATTACTGGTGGATTGAGTTGGCCTGCAATTAAATTTCTAGCTCTGTTTAAGTTGAAATTGTCCATGCTTGCTAATTTTGATCCCAATTGCTTTGTTAAGGACGTTGTAGACGGAAAATTCTCTGTTAAGGACGTTGTATATATATATATGTTTGTATATGTGGTGTTTTAAATTATAGCGAGCTCAACACCTGAGTAGAGTCAGCTTTTTGACAAGTCCATTGAGAATATCAGCAGCCGTTGGGTAACCAAACCTGCATCCCTTTGACTATATCATCACTCTCCCCAGGATTCTTGATAAATAAAATGAAGATGCCCCAGCTCTGGTAAAAAAAATTAACACAGTTCAAGGAAAAAAAGAAATGAAATACAGTCACTGAAGTTTTGACATAATCTAATTGCAAATAAATTTTCTTTTAAAGGATTTGACGACCGGTTTGGAAAGAGTACTGAACTTCATCAACAGCAGTGAAGGAAGGCTATAGTTTTACAAAGGTAAATTACAGTGACCTTCTTTAAAATTACAGACAATGACAAGAAATTTTTTGTAATTTTTGAAATAACACTGCACTCACTCATTTTTGGTTTTTTGACAATATGCAAGTATTTTCCCTCCCTCAGCAAATCATTAATAAGATTGACGGTAAAATATGATGTCAGCATTTTTAATTCATTGAAATACCAATTTTGCCCTTTTAGTATACAACTTAATTCTATTTTTCTTATGTATTACTAAAAATAAATTAGCTTGCTTTATTTCGCACCAAGTACATTTTGCCACATCATCATTACTACATAAAATATTAGTACCTATCATTACCACACTCTCCTGTATTCTCCTAACCAAACACTAAAAGCTTCATCTTTCTCATCTTTACGATCTGGGCATCTAAACCCAACCTTTACACTGCTGGTTGGAGCAGTCTGCGGTTCACCACCCATCGCTAGTAATGGCAATCGATCGAGTTCGGATCGGAGAATTCTTTCTCTGAATCCGTCCCGATTAAGTAAAATTTTTGCGAACCCGCCCTGAACCCGTTTGACTGTAACTCTGAACCCGCAATTGAAAACCTTAATCCACCCCGATTCGCTCCGATTAAGCAAAATCTCTCACAATTTTTGATTTGTATTACTGGGCAATATTACGTTTGCTTTGATATCCACAATTTCTCATGGCTAGCAAACTAAAACTTACTAATATTCATAATTTTCCAAGTTCTACCAAATAAAACTACCAAGTGGGTGCAACATTCAAAATAAAACTATACATAAAGAGGCAAAAATAATAATTGTCTTGACAAAATTTATATAGAAGATCCTCATTTGCTTTGACTCTGTCCACTCATTGATTCCAGTTCAAGATGGTATACAACAGCTTCTACTTTAATTCATCAATGCCCTACAAATTTAAACAATCAATGTGTGTGAGAGAGAGAGAGAGAGAGCTCAAATACAAGAAAATGTTGAATAATGGTCAACAAATGCGACTATTTCAATTCTAACGATGTGGGAGGCATGTTCCAAAATTAGGGAGCATTTATATCATATCCTACCATGTTGAGCAACAAATATCAGCATTTTCAGTAAAAAAAAGAATAATAGCACAATAATATTTTCCCCCACCAGGGCCACCAAAAATAAATATATATATATATATATATATATATATATATATATATATATTAGGATACTTATTTGGCTTCCTATATAGTAGTCCAGGCCACAAAACAATATTTTTATAGCAAAATATTGGAGTTTTTGCACTTTTGAAATGTATATATTATCTATTATGTAGTTTCTTTACAAAAATCACTTGAAATCATTGTTCTCACAAATCTTGTCATCATGAACCACCCAAAACACTAATCAGTAGATAGCAAAATTAATCCAATACTTTTAAGGTATCCTTTTTTTACCTGGATCGCTAATAATTCAATTGCATTCAAGTATACAACAAGTTTTGGGCAATGATGATCTGGGTGCTTCTAATACAATAATTCAACTTATTTAAACATTGTACATGAACTACAGTGTAGTTTTGATATTCATTTCTTGGATACTTTATTCGACATTATTCAAAACAAAATCAGAAAAACCCTTGACTGACATATACAAAGACAGATACCATAAGTCATATTACATTCCCTATCATTTCCTCCATACTAGTTTATAAAAGGAGAACATTAGTTTAATGTTCCCATAAAATTGAAGCCACATCAATATTTTTTCTTCCAAAAAAGGCCTTAAGAAAATTAATATCCATAATCTGCACAATGAATTTCCATCCAACAAATGAATGACAATAATGATATATTCAGTTGCTTTGAAATTAGCATCAACTGCTAATCCACATCCTACTCCAATATTTGCCTAATGCCTCATAAAACTCCTTTCAATTACCAACTTCATCTCACGCAAACTTCTTCACACTCACAAACATCTAGTGTTATTATTTGACGATTAGAAATTGCAGCAACAAACTATGATGAAAAGATATGTATGCAATTACTAACAGACAGAAGACACCAAAATTGTTGCTTAGGAGAAGTCCAAAGCATGAACAAGTGCTAAGCATTCAAAAGTCCATCAGCCACTTAGCCAAAAGAAATTATAAAAAAAGACAGAAAATATGTAGCAATGATAAAAAGCGGCTTCTAGTTTTTCTAATAATAGAAAAGAGATTCCTACCTCATACATACACAAGTCAAACATTCCTCCAATTTGCTCTATCCAGCACCAAAAGCTCATGCACTTGCCTGGTAAGATGTCATATTAAAAGGCATTTTACATTAAAAGAGAAGAAATTCTCAAAATGTAGCTTTTCATAATCAGACTTGTTTATGCACAAATACCTTTTTAAATCAAACTCAAAGAAGCCTCGGAATGCTCATCAAGATCCTCTTCTTCATCACAGATTTTAGGGGGATAAGGTGATTCCACAGTCGAGCTAGTAGCTAAAAACAAATAACAATAAATTTTATTAAATAATTAAAATATGATAAATTAACCAAATAATTAAAAACTTATGTTTAGTACCATTAATCTCGTTTCATAGCCAGCTTTGTGCACACATCAATGCCTCCAAAGTTTTTGGATGAAGTCTACTACGATGTGGACTAATCAATCTACCACTTGTATTGAAACTAGACGCAGATGCTACCGTGGACACAGGAATAGCAAGGATATCACGAGCCATCTTCTATAAAGTAGGAAATTTGACTCCATTTATCTTCCACCAACTCAACACATCAAAATCTGGAGTTCTAGGCACCACATGTTCCTCCAAGTAGTAGTCCAATTTTGATTTAGCATGCACATTACTAATGCTTCCACTGATATATAAGTCAAAATTGGCAAGAGTATCATTTTCATCAAAATCACCAAGCTCCAAATTAGAACATGAAGCAGAAGCTACCACCCCACTATTTTCATTTACCTTCAACCTAGATTGGTACTCATGAAGCAAATCATAACAACTCTCTCGAATATTTCAATATGAGACCATGCTCCATCTCCATAAATACTTTGGAAGCAATATTCCACAAGTTTCATTTTATACCTAGGGTCCAAAACACATACTATTCCCATGATAACATGGCATACACTCCAATATTTGTCATATTTCTCTAACATTTTTAATGCCATCACCCTAACAACTTCAATTGTACATTCCCGCCACCGAGACAATGCCAATTTAATCTCACAAATTTTTGCAAAATAGCAATTTGTAGTAGGGTAAGTAGTCCCGGAAAACAACTCTGTAACACTATTAAATAGCTTCAATCTCCCACAAATCTCTTTTGCCAAAGACCAATCTTCCTCAGTTGGCAAACTAGTGTAGTGTTTCTCTCGTTGTTTTAGTCGTGAGAACACATCCTTATACCCCAGAGCTGTTTGAAGCATAAAAAAGGTAGAATTCCAACGCGTTTTCACATAGAGCTCCAAACTCTTGGAGCATGGAATACGTAATTGGCGGGCTGTCTCCTCAAATTTCTCAATTCTACCTTGTTTTGCGGTCCAAAAATAAACACTCTCACATATTCTTTCAATACCCTTTCCTATCACCTGTAAGCCCTCCTTCACAATGAGATTTAAAATGTGCGCACAACATCGCATGTGAAGGAATTTTCCCTCCAACAAAAGCGAGTCTATAGAAAGTTTTTCCGAAATATTACTCATGATGGCATCATTAGTGGTAGCATTATCCACAGTTATTGTGGATAGCTTCCTATCAATGTTTCAATCCAATAAGGACTCAACAAGTACATGTGAGAGAACATCTTTATTATGAGGAACAGGAACGTAGATAAACCTATAACCAATAACAAACAAAGAACATAATTAATATGCAGTACACAAATCTAGTAATTAGACATAAAATAATGGAGGAGGAACCGAAGATGAAGGGGCACTGTGCCACCGCCGCACTGAGGAGTCCGTGTATCGAATGAGATGAAGGGGCACTGTGCATCTGTGCGGCGGTGTCGAATGATGAAGCAAAAACCCTACTTTGATGAATAACTGGTCCGGGTTCGGGTTGGATGCCCTTCCCCCGAATTCGACCCTAACCCGATCGGATTTGTTAATTTATTATCCGAACCCGCACCGCCCCGATTATAACTCTCCGAACCCGCTCCATTCGGTTTGGTTCAGGTCGGATACCTAAAAAAATGGGTTTTTTGGCCATCCCTACCCATCGCCAACATTGACTCCTCCTCCTCCTCCTCCTCCTCCCTCCCTCCCTCCCTCTCACTATTTCTGCCAACCCAATTGACTCACCCAACCACTAGTCTACTACCCATTACCAGAGCTCTCTCAGATCACCTCACTGCCGCTATACTCGCCTCTTCCACAATCACCACGGTACAACACCGCCACCTCTTCCCTCTCTCTCAATATATATATGTACATGTGTGTCCATATATATTAATAGGCGGGTGTGTGTTAGCTGAGAGAGGTGAGGAATTGAACCCAACCATCTCTCTCTCTCTCTCTCTCTCTCTCTCTCTCTCTCTCTCCACAACTAACCCAAAAAACCTCTTACCATCACTGCCCCTTTACCAAAACACCTCCCACCGTCGCCATCACCACAATTACAACCACTATTGCCATTTCAGTTGATTGAATTTATCAAATTTAGATTATGAGATTTTGAGAAATTGGAATGATCTTAGGGTCTAGTTTCATCAACTATTATGTGAATGTTTGTGTATGTATATATACGCATATATGTCTAGGTAATTTGTTTGTATTTATATATTTATACTTGCATGTAATTGTGTGTCTGTGCATATATATGTATAGGTGGGCCAATTGTAGAGGCTGAGGAGGACTAGGAGGGCGGAAGGCAGAGCTGTGCATGCGGTGATGGTGGCAGCAGTTGGGGCGGTGCTGTGGTGGTCAATATGAGAGGAGAAGAAATTTGTAAATACAGTGTGTACTTGGACGGAGTGTGCTTATGGAGAGAGAGAGAAAGAGGGAATAAATGGTCAGTCTTCTGATTTGTGGAGTAAAGTGCTTGGGTTAGGTGGCTGGTTGTTGGTGTAAGGAGACAACCCTCAACACGAGGGCCAGTGTCATCTTAAAAATCACAAGATCACAAGAGAAGTTTCTGTCACTATCAATAATTTCAAGGGAGTTCTCTGTAATTTATTCTCAGACAATTGATAAGCATTTGAAAAAATTAGAAGTGGAGGTGTGCATTATATCCACTAACTCCACTAATCTCTCATCTTAGTAACCAGTAATCACCCCTTTAATCTATTAATTAATTAAGTTAACTACACATATAAAGTTGGCAAATGCTTCAAATGCCAAACTTTAAATGTTTGTTTTATAATAATATATAAATATAAATAATGAGTTTTGTTTATATATGTCCTTAGGCCATATTTTGTTTGGCTGTATAAAATATTAAAAATATAAAAATATAATTTTTAATACTGAAAATATAATTTTTAGCATTTTATATAACAAAATAAATAAATGCTTAAGATATGCTCAAAGGGTTCAAGATAACATTTTTGAAAAATAGTCACTGGCTAGAAAAAACGGAGGCAACCCATTTAGCTATACTTAACATTTAAACTGATATACACAATTTAGTGTGTATATATATGAATAGACTGCTCTTATTTTTGTCACACACAGTAGTACCTGTCAAAAGCAAAGAGATCCCCGCAAAAGGAGCAGATCACATGAATAGCTAACAATATACATTTCAATTTGCAGGGTACTTCCAAGGTTCACATGAAAATGGGCCAAACATAGAAGTTACCAGTTCTGCAATTAATTTAATTTAGTTATAAGTGTGCATCTATAAGCTAGCATTATTTGGTTTTTATCTTGGAAATACCTTTAAGTTTGAAAAAAAAAATAATAAGTGAAAAGCTTCACCTGCAGCTTCAAGTTGCCTCTGAAGCTCTTGGCCTACAGAATCATTTTCAGCCTGAGCAATAAATTCACATGCAGGAATATTACGAGACAATATCACAAACAGTGGCTCTGTGTGGCACTTGAACTTCTCAAATTTTGAAAGTTACACGTCCATGGTTTTTAAAATTCTTTTTAATTTGGCTTTTAAAAATTTAGAAATGCACCTTCTCAAATTTTTAAACATTTCATTTTTATCTACAATTTTAAGAAATATTTTTAATTTTTTCCTCTAAAATTTTATAAATGCCCTCTCAAATTTTTAAATATTCTATTTTTACCTACAATTTCAAAAATATTTTTAGTTTTTGCCTACTAAAACTTTGTAAATACTTTCTTAAATAGTTAGTTTTCTTTAAAAATCCATATATATATATATATAAAGTTTAGTACATTATACATATAAGAAGTCAAGTATTTTATTGTTGATTAGAAAAAAAAAATTCATTAAGACTAATGGTTGCCCTGAATAAATTTTTTTGACTCCACCACTAATCACAAATCTACTACTGTGTCGATATATATTGGATGGAAGACTGTATTGCTCAACATCGGACCTGAAGTTCTGCAATCCTTTCTAGTTGAGCCACTTCACCTCCCGCAGACAAAGGAAGTGCTGCAACCAATCAAACTGCTAGGAATACAAGAAAAACACCCAACACAAATTTTTGGGGTTAACTGATCCTTGCTGGACGATCAGCACGAGTCCACAGACCACTTCTTCCATTTTTCTGTAAAATCATCGCAAACAGCGGCGGATTAAAAATTTTTGTTTAGTGAGGACAAAACTTATATAAAGTCGTACACCCAATTGCTTTTTAATTGACACTTCATTTTCTTTGATAAGTAAAGAAATATTATATTCAAGCAGACAAAAAATAGGTACCGTACAAATGTTGCATATAAAAAATTATAAAAGAAATTATATCCCTTAACAAAATTAGAATGACCTATAAAATTAAAAAATGACTCTATAATTACCACACAATTTTATAATTTTAATTTACAAGTGGTCCTTACGACTTTTTATATTTTAAAAATAATCTTCTTTTAGGGAGGAGTTCGCAACGAAAGATCTTAATTCAAAATTTGGCTATAGGGAAGAACCAGAAATACCTAGAAATATCTAGGATGTTTGAGAATTTTGGGTCACGTTCCACGACGAGATAGGGTTCAAGATATCAAGAAAGTTGGGGATTTGGATCATGTATGACAAGGCGTTGATAATAGACTAAAAAAGAGTTTGAGGATTTGAGTCCTTTTTATTGATAGACAAATAAAATATTAAATGCATAAAAGTATTTAATTTAATATTAGAATACAGAGTTGTTATTATATTATTTATTTGGTTAAATAATGAGAAGTTAGTGAAATTTAGTTAGAAAAATGTAAGCGTTAGAGTAATAAATTCAGTGAGTAGTAAATTCAGCGACCCACTTCCAACAGTTCATTGCTTCAATGTAGAAAAAAAAAAAACCCAATATATGTGGGATAAGACTTTGGTATAAGTTCGAAAATTTAGCAATTTTTGGAGTTAGGTCACAAAAGATAAAGTAAATCTCCTAATCTTGGCATGGATAATCTCTAGTTTTGGCGTGAATAACTTGTATTTAACTTGACGGAAATGAAATTTAATCCGACCTAGATACTCCCGACTGCATAATCCAAAAAAAAAAAAAAACCAATGGAGCTTCCAAACTAGCCCTTACCGTTACTGGTTTAGAAATAATTTTTTAATGTATCTATAAAAATTTATAAATGCTCCTTAAATTTTTAAAATTTTCATCTTTACCTATAATTTTTTTTATATTTTTAATTTGCCAATCCAAAAATTTATAAATATCTCTCTTAAATAGTTATTTTATTTCAAAGACATATTTATATTATATATAATTTTATATACATTATATATATGTATATATATAAAGTCAAGTATCCCAGTAAAAATTCGTGAATGTAATTAATAATTACCCTAAATGAAATTTCACACGGATTATATGATGATCTCGCTGTAAATAATAAATATCAGATTGGATCGCACCTATTAGATCAAAGATAAGCCTCTCTTTTGGCCCAACTTGATTCTTGTTAGGTATTTTCTTATGTGAGTCTTAGATGGACAAATCAAAAGAAGAGTTCGTGATTTCCGCAATTAGAAGGAGAATCTGATCTGATCAGGACCTTTGTTTTATTTGATCACCATATTGTGGGGCCCAACCCAGACCACGAACATGTGGGCACGTGGTCTGCACGAGACCATCGTTAAATTGTGTGGACGTAAAAATACACCAACCGGCATATGTTTTCCAAATTTCCAAAAGCACTGAAAACAAAAACAGAAGTGCTTTCAGTTTCCTGCGAAGACCCTTCCTCCCGCATCCATGGCTTCTCTTCTTGCCAACGGTATTTCACAATTCTCTCCTCAACCCCACTCCGAAATAGCGAAAATTCCAAAAGGGTTTTACCCAAAACTCGAAACCCTAAAGTCTTCAGGCCCCCAAAACCCTAAATTCGGTCTGTTCAAGGTCAGAGCAGACGTTGGGTACGAACCCAAGACCGTCGATTCGGACCTTCCAAGTTCGTTCTCAGCAGGTAAGCTTTCAAACGATGAAGATCAAATTCAGAAATTCCTCAAACGTGACTACAAGTGGGGGTTTAACGAAGAAATCGACTCGTTTACGATTCCGAAAGGGCTTTCAGAGGAAACGATTCGATTGATTTCATCGCGAAAGAACGAACCCGATTGGATGCTTGAGTTCAGATTGAAATCTTACGAGAAATTCCGTAAATTGACTGAACCCAAGTGGTCAGACAATCGATATCCTCCGATTGATTTTCAGGATGTATGCTATTATTCGGAACCGAAAAAGAAACCGACTTTGAATAGCCTCGATGAAGCTGATCCTGAGCTTGTTAGGTACTTTGAAAAACTGGGTGTTCCGCTAAATGAGCAGAATCGATTGGCTAATGTTGCTGTAGATGCTGTTCTTGATAGTGTATCTATTGCAACAACGCATAGGAAGACATTAGAGAAGGCTGGTGTGATTTTTTGTTCGATATCGGAGGCGATTAGGGAATACCCTGATCTTGTTAGGAAATATTTAGGCAGGGTTGTTCCGTCTGATGATAATTACTATGCAGCTTTGAATTCAGCTGTGTTTAGTGATGGATCATTCTGTTACATACCTAAGGATACAAAGTGCCCTATGCAAATTTCAACCTATTTTCGTATAAATGCATTGGAAACCGGGCAATTCGAGAGGACTCTTATAATTGCAGATGATAGGAGTTTTGTGGAGTATTTGGAGGGGTGCACAGCACCTTCTTATGATAGGAACCAGCTTCATGCTGCTGTAGTTGAGTTGTACTGTTCCGAGGGGGCACAGATTAAGTACTCCACGGTGCAAAACTGGTATGCTGGTGATGAGGAAGGGAAGGGAGGGATTTATAACTTTGTCACGAAGCGGGGTCTTTGTGCTGGGGCAAGATCGAAGATATCCTGGACCCAGGTCGAGACCGGGTCGGCCATTACGTGGAAGTACCCGAGTGTTGTTTTGGAGGGTGATGATACTGTGGGGGAATTCTATTCTGTGGCATTGACCAACAACTATCAGCAAGCAGACACAGGGACAAAGATGATTCACAAGGGGAAGAATACTAGAAGTAGAATTATTTCAAAGGGAATTTCGGCTGGAAATTCGAGAAACTGTTATAGGGGGCTTGTTCAGGTTCAGTCAAGGGCGGATAATGCTCGGAACTCTTCGCAGTGTGATTCAATGCTCATTGGTGATACTGCTGCTGCCAACACTTATCCATACATCCAGGTAAATTTTTAAAGCTGCTCACAGGCTTTGTTTTTATTTCTCTCAGTATATGAATATTTGTAATCGATACTGTTGCTCATTTGACATTTAGTTATTAACTCTTGTTACAATTATCTACTCGTGTCTAGCTGAGTTAGTGGAAAATTTTCCCTTTATTTGATTATATTCTAGGCCTTCTATGTCTTTGCCTCTTTGGGCCAATATGTGTGTGGTGCAAGCTTGCTAAGTTGTTCATTTCATGGCATGACATTCCAGGAGTAGTTGTAATCGATGTTAAACCCTGACTATGCATATGAAGTATTGGCCAAACTGGCAAACCATGTGTAAATCAATATGTTAGCCTGGCAGGCAGTAGTTCACCTTAAGATTTATACCTGTACCTTCCATCTGATTGTTACAAGGGCTACTGGCAGTTGAGAAATTAAATTCTGAATTGGTTGGAATGTTAAGAGTTGTACTTTCACCAACCCTTTCCATGACTCCATCAAATTCCCATTTGTCAAATCCAGTTTTAGATTTCCCTTGTGAGCAGCTAAATTTAGTGAAAACTCTGTTCATGAGTTTTTGCTTTTTAGACTCTGTTCATGAGCGCATCCTTTCTTACTCAGAAAGACAATAAGGGAACTTGAACCCTAAGGTTGAGAGACCAACTAGATACCACTTGATCTATTAGGCCACTGGTGAGGAGCACAATCTGGCACCCTGAGAATGTTGCACTCTTTTATTTAATTTTGATTCGAAAACCACAATTTTTGGAGGAACTAAAGTCTGAGTGATGCCAAACAAGTAGACATTTGTGACCTTTATTGTCCTAGCCCAATGGTGTCTCTTTAATATTTGATTTTTTAAGTGCTTCAAAGGATAATATTATTCTGCCTTCCTTAGGACAATCACTGTTCCATTAAGAGGTGAGATAAGAGTAGATTCAGTGGCAATGTAAATAATTGAAGTTGGTGGCAAAAGTTGCACAATAAACAATCTAAATTTATGTTGAACTATGTTGCTTGGACTTGGAAAAGTATTAATATCTCGTAATATACTTATATTTTTTGGAATAAAGTAATATTTACGAGCTATTATAGAGTATTTCATTGATAGTATGAGAGTTTTATGCCTATTTATATGGTAAACTCGAATTATTAAATATTTTTGTAATAATAAGTGAGTTTTATGTATATTTGTTTGATAAACTCGAATTATTAAACATTTGTATGGGTTTGACTCTCCTAGGTTTGACCTATGAGGTCATGGGTTTGACCCACACGGCAATAGTACTCCTTCTCCACACCCCCCCACCACCAACAACCCCCCCGCCCCCCCCGCCCCGCCCCGCCCCACGTAGGCGTGCAGGGTGCGGGGTGCCAAAAAAAACAAAAATGTCCAACAATACAAGTTTGTCACATAGTCCTACTCATACTCTTACTCGAGTATCGAAGTTTAAGTGTTAAGTGTCTGACATCGGTACTCTATATATTTTAGAAGAGTCCATGTAATATAGGTGTTTAAGTTATCTGTATTGGAGAATTTTGTTTCTTGGGATTCCAAGTCGCTCGACAAGAGTCACAATACTTGTTGCGTGGTTTTAATTCCTCAGTTTCTTAGTTTCTTTGTCTTCCTTAGCACAATGTCATGCTTCCACTCTCTAAAGGATGAGACTGACCAAATTCAATATTGTGGGTAATTGAGATTATCATCTACATATGGTAACAATAGTGCCATAAGGACCAAACTAAATTTCTTTTCAGGTCACACATTGGGGAGATGTAATCTTGTTAAAAGTCTTCGTGTTTTATTGTTTTTAATTCCTGATAGCTATGTACCCTTTTTGTGCGGAAAAACAACGGGAAAATGAGGGAAAAACAAGATCACAAAACGCGACTTTGATTATGATTTCAATAATCTAGGTCATGTGATGTTGCCAAAATCATATATATTGTTGTAATTATAATGATTTTCTTATGGTCAGTGCATTGTGCTTTACGCACATTGTCCATACAAATGGGAAGCTTTTTCCAATTCTTATTTGTTGTTTAATGGATTATCACATTCCTTTTTCTCAAAAGGTGAAGAACCCCACAGCCCGCATCGAACATGAAGCTAGCACCTCCAAAATTGGTGAAGATCAGTTATTCTACTTCCAGCAGAGAGGAATTGACTATGAGAAAGCCATGGCTGCCATGATTTCTGGGTTTTGCAGAGATGTTTTCAATGAGCTTCCTGACGAGTTTGGTGCTGAAGTGAACCAGCTCATGAGCTTGAAGCTGGAAGGATCTGTTGGTTAGGCAGCTGTTGTTTATGATTCTCGAATCTATAATCTTATAGAAGAGTGTTTTTTTTTTTTTTTCTTTTTTGGCTTGGCAACTGTTGTATTAGAGATTGGTATGAAAGACATCATATGTATATGATTTGTAAATGTATAAACTTGTTTTCCACTTTCGAATTTCTAGCTTGAGTGCTTGGAAATGGTTTGCAAAATCAATTGTACCAACATAATTCCTATTATCAGTATTAAGTAATTTGCATAGGAAGGTTGATGGAAGTACTTGGTAAAATAGCAAATTTGCAAGCTTTGTTGGATGCAATCCCATAATGTTTTCTCTATGGTATTTGTTTAGAAATGTAAATGCAATAGGTCATCTAGTAAAGATTCTCTTTTACCTCTCATCTATGATATTTGTTGGATGTAACTCCATAATGTTTTCTCTGTGGGATATGTTTAGAAATGTTAATGTAATAGGTCATCTAGTAAACATTCTCTTTTATCATTGTGTTCAACCTAGCTTTAACTTTTCAACATATGCATGGATAGATTTGACACAGTTAAATGTTCTTTAATGCATTTGTTAAGAATGTTCTTTAATGCATTTGTTGACACAGTTAAATGTTTCTAGACTAGATAATTTGTGAGTTTTGGTGAATGGAAGTCAAGAATGTTCTTTAATGCATTTGTTAATGAAACAATTCATCCATTAGAATTTAGAAGTGTTAGGCTAACATATACTTGCTGAGGACTGATCGCAAAAATATATATATATATATATTTTTTTTTTTTTTTGAGCAGTGGGTCTGCAGAGCAACATAAAAAAATCTTTGGGGAATTATTGATAGGATTTTTATGTTCTACACCATATACTGTATCTTAGTGAGTGAGAGACGGATAGGATTGTTATATAATCATAACCATAAACAGAATTTTGCACATAGTTTGTGGGTGATGACAGGTTCTTCATTTCAACAGAGTGAGAGGAGCATTTTTCATCAGTTCTGCAGTCTGCTTATCCCGCCGAATTTCAGACCGCGAATTTCAGACTATATCCCGATTGTGGTGGATTGTGGTGGGCTTCATGATGGCAAAACCCCGTTTCGATTTGAAAATATGTGGCTTAAGGAAGGAGGTTTTATTGATTTAGTGGGAAAGGTTTTATTGATTTAGTACAACAGTGGCAGAACATATGTGGCTTAAGAAGGAAGGTTTTATTGATTTAGTGCAGCAGTGGCAGAGGCATGTACTCAAACATAGTTAAATATTTTTAGTTTGAAGAATTTTTTTGAAAGGTACTGCTACCCGATACAATGGAGAAAAGACAAAAAACAGATTGGATTATTTATTTTAAACTCCTAGTCGCTCATAGACATGGTTCCCAACACTTTGTTTGACATTTTTGGCATAAAAACTTTTCATGAACTCTTTGAAGTTTATTCCAATTTTTATAAATTCAATTCAATTTTTTAGGACGCAGAAAAAAGTGAGAACTAAACAAGAGTAAAACATAACACTAAGAAAAGATATGATAGGTGCAAAAAAAAGATGATGAACATGATGATGAAGTGAAAAAGTAAACATAAATAATCTATTTTTGAAGGTAATTTACTTCGCCAAAACCTTTCCCGTTAAAGTAGGGGAAAATAAATTTAGTTTTCTCCAATATCTTATTTTATCATGACTTCGTGATTGACTCGTCATTTTTGTTTTTTGTGTTTTTAGTAGTGTCTTTTATCTCAATTTATCATAAGAAATCATGACATTGTAGTGTACAGGCACCATCTGGGCAGTTAATTATTCATGCCATAAATTGGATGATCACACTTTTGGTACATTGCAGTACTCATTGAGTGAAACATGAAATAAATCTCACACTAAATATATGATAAATAAAAATAGAACTTTGACTAGGGATTGCTTCAATTCTTCCAAGTTCCTGTGTCTGTTTCAGGTAGCCACAGACATTTTTTGTTTGTTTTTTTTTTAGAATAAAACTGACCAAATCAAATTAAAAGAAACAGATTCCTATAAAGTTTTTAGGAAAATTGTACTTTACAAATCAAATGATTCACTAATTGTGTTGGATAAAACCACAGACCTTGATTTTTCTTCTTATAATTTTTTTTTTTTCTGTCGTGGTTGTTGGACTATTCTTCCATAACATTTAACACAAGGGCCTAATACTAATAAACTAAAAGAAAAGGGTAATGAGTAGCAACAACAGCTACCAGGGTGATCATTAAAAACAAAAAAAAAAGCAAAAACAGCCATGGATATTATCTGATTATATTGACCAGAGAATGTTAATAGAGGAGTGATTACAAAAATTGAAAGAAAAATAATCCGGGATATTATCAAGTTACATACAGAGTGTTTTGCACGGCTTACTTCCTAAACCATATATTAGGTCAATTATTAAAACAGGAAAGAGGAAACAAAAATGAAAGAAAAGAGAAAAGGAAAATAACTTTCCCTCGTCTTTCTTCCTCTCAAAGTAGTTGTTTTGCAGAGTTTGCTTTATTTGACACAAATTTGAAAATAAGGATTAATTGCTGTATTGTACATTATTTTGAGCGATAGTGAATAGAAAATACTAACTTTTTTGACAATAAATTCATAGTGGCAATGGTCAAAGCAACTCATAATCCTGTTTAGTTTCATGGTAAAGGTTTTCAGAATGTTTAAATAGAGGGTTGCTGCTTTTTGCATGGTTGAATATCAGCTGCACATTCTGAACTTGGATATATGTTCATAGGATCGAAAACTACTTGGGACTTAATACCATAGGTCAATGTAAGAACTTCATCATTTTAATGACAACCTCTCAAACATGCTCATGTTGATCAAAAACGCATATATAGCAACTCTATTAATGAGGAAAACCAATATCTTTTCTACCTCAAGAATGAATATTCATCTCCAAAGGCCGGATCTTTAAGATCATTTTGTATTTCGAGCCTATGAAGATCGAAACACAAATTTCCTGTTGCAGTGGGAGCAGTGCATAGATGACTGGTTCTTGTTCTGGTAATTGCACCAACGCTTGCATTTAAGGCACTCCCTACCCCCGAATGCCGATGAAAACGGTGGTACTGGTCGAGTAAACCAAGCCGGCTCTGGAGTTGGTTTACGTGCCCACATCGATGGCCATGATGAATTCCATACATTACGATAAGGTTGTGCTCTTGCCTCTGATGATACCACCTTCCAGGCTTGTGATACCATCTTGAATGCACCCTCAGCAGCAATCGAGCTATTCTTGTCCGGATGAACCATTAGAGCCAGCTTTTTGTAGTGCTTCTTGACTATTTCAATGTCTGATGTAGGGCCTCCGATCCCAAGAACTCCATACCAATCTACACCACCGTTAAATTTATTTCTAGAGGCAGCAACATGAACTGCATAACTGGCCACGAAGTTGTCGACGCCTTCGAACTGAGGATCAACTTGTTTGGCCATGTTAGCCAGTGTGAGAGCCTCTTCAACATTGTTGGACTTGAATTTCTCATCTGCGGCATTCAACAAACTCTGAGGAGAATATGAAGACATAATGGTGTTCATCGAATAACCTAAGATAAAAGAAAATAATGAAGAGAGGGACTATGTTGGCTAATATAGGAGAAACTAACGAGAGAGTCAATATGTGGCTTAGTTTACACGCTAATGTTAGGATTGGATTTAAAATTGAAGCTAAAGTTAAATAGAAAGGTAGTTGTGTTATACTTGTTTTAGTTTACCTCTAAACTAGGGTTTCCCTTATTGATTTGGACTCTAATGTGATACTTTGTTTTAGTTTACCTCTAAACTAGGGTTTCCCTTATTGATTTGGACTCTAATATGATACCATTGGAGATATATATATATATATATATATATATATCAGGGATTGATATTCACTCCCTTGGGATCAATTCCTACCATTAGAAAAATTCTATTCTTACATAATTTCACAATAGTGATATTTTTTTAACTTAGTAAAAGCCAAATGTTAGGTATTTTGGTTTCAAATATGAGTAGCACAAAGCTAAAAATAGCCACGTACAACATTTTATATAAAAATTCAGTGTAAAAATTCTGTCTGTATAGCATTAATTTTTGCAATATTAGGGCTTATTAGTAGGATGTAGTGATACACAAGGAATAAATGAAAAATTAAATTCTTAAATTTTAAAACAGTGATATTTTTAAAACAACTACAAGGATAGCGTGCACATAGAGCGCGTACGACACTACATCCAATTATTCTCTCTTCCACTAATATTGTAGTGGGGTGATTACAGAAATTGAAGAAACAATTTCACCAAACTGGAAATTTCACCAAAATAGAGGTTTCACCAAACCTTAAGAGTTTACTTTATAATAGTATAGATAGAAGATGAGCCAACATAGTTTTTGTTTTGATTTGAAATAATAAGATCACATATTTTATACTGTACAAAAGTTCTATTTGTATAACATGACTCTAAACACATTTATTCCCGTAATTTGGGTCATATATTTGATGGCCTTCATTGTTTTAGGGCTGGCCGCTGGTGCAGTTACAAATAGTCTAATTATACATAAACAAAAAAAATATTTATCAGTTTGCATTCTGATTAGTAAGGATCACATCTAATCAATCAATTAGAGTAATGTGCAAATTTCATAGAAAGAAGAGCAAAACATAAACATCTTTGTATTAGTGGAACGACAGACTTATTCTAATTATGAGGATGAATCGATTATTAGCAAGGCCGACTCAAGACAATTTGAGACCTAAAGTCATAATTTTAAATGAAATGTTTTTAAAGGAAAAAATTATAAATTTTCACATCTTTAATAGTGGTGTGAGTTTTTTATTTAAAATTTATTTTTCTAACCTTTTGGGATGAAAAATTATTAATTAATATATTTAAGTTAGAAAATAAATCTTTTTCACTTGGTAGTATACCACATAGCCATGTATGACAAATTATATACAAATATTTTACCATATTTACCGAATCAAAATTGACCCAATTAATATAATAAAAAATTAGTTTTCAGTTTTTATCTTAGCGGCTACCCATAGGTAAACCCCCAACAATAAAAAAAAAATTTGTACTTTGTTCAATTTAACATCTCAAGCAATAAAATAAAAAATTATTCTTTTGGTAAATAAAATAATATGTTGTACATATAAAGGTAACTTATAAAATCAAATAGAGATTAAATACAATTTGACAAGATAGAACCAAACAAAGATCAATTCATACAAAAAACAAACAAAAAATAACATCAATAAGCCATATGATAATGAAATTTGTAAGATTTACCAATTCATTTTATATTTTAAAAATTTGTGTTTGCACGAGAGAGAGAGAGAGAGAGAGTCATGAGAGTTTAGACTTCTGACCATTTATATGTTAGAGAGAAAGAGAATTGTATGTAATTTTTTTTTTTCTTTTCCAAGTTAACTAATGTAGTTTATTTGGGTCCTTTTTTTTTTCTTCCTTTCTTATAGGGTCATTTCTCCTTGAATTGAGGCTTTTATTATTATTTCCTTATATGAGTCATTTTTCTCATTTAGACTGGGGCTTTTTTCTTCTTCCTCTTTTTCTATGGGCCTTTTTTCCTCATTTGGACTGAAGGTTTTTTTTTTTTTTTTTTACTATGGGCCTTTTTTTTGGTATTTGGACTGAGGGCTTTTTTTTAAAGAATAAATATATCAAAATCGTAGAGCTTGATGAGAGCCTATATGAGTTTTTAAAATTTGGGAGCTTCCAAAATTGGGGCAGCAGTTGCTTTATGGTCTAGTCACCTGATCATTAGTGATGGGTGGTTCGATAATAAAAGAATTTGTTTTATGATAGTTTTTCTTGCTAAAAACTCTTTTGCAGTTCTCAATATTGTTTCTCAATCTGAAACATGATATCAAAACTTATTATTATTATTATTATTATTATTTTATTTGGTTTAGAATTGTACTCTGAAATAGTCTGTGACTTGTAAGGAAACCAATCTGCAACAGCGAGTAAAAGAATTTTGATAATAACTGGATGCTTATATTTGAAGACGAAACTAGATATTTACCCTTTTGATGAAGACATGGAAACATACTCAATTCAATAGCCTAATGAATTTGTTGAGTCAGGCTGAGTTAAGAACAACACGAGTAGTTGGGATTGGTTTATAACTTCTCAATTTTTTCCAAGTCTTAAATGCTTAGTTTTTTTTTTTTTTTTTTTTTGTCGTTTCTAAATAAAATAAAGCTTGACAAATGAAAAATATTCCATCCAATCATTAAAATTAATTTAAGTTAATTTGCCGATGGTTGGGTGATTCTCTTTTAATATTTCATAGGTTATCGTGGGAATTATGCAAAACTCGCTGACACCCAATACCATGTCTAAAAAGATTTGTCTAAATGATCGAAGACCATGAAATATATAATAAATCTATAGGTTAATCATGTATATATGTCATTGTTAATCTTGATTGTTCTCCAACTGCGTGAAGATTCATTTGTGCTTAAGTAACCATCAATAATTTTCTTTACGAATGGTGTATCTTATGATGTATTCGTGCCTTAACTAACCATCAATAATTTTCTTTTCAAATGATCTATCCTATATATGACGTATTCGTGCTTAACTAACCATCAATGATTTTCTTTTCAAATGGTATGTATCCTATGACGTCCTCATAATAATGCCAAGACACGCGTGGTTGCATGGCTTTGATTCATAACCATTTCTTCAAGTTGTCATCTTTCTTTGTTTCAATTATATGTTTATTACTGGCCGTGAAGTGGACGTCAAACTTTCAATTTGTTATGAACGTAGGAGTTTTACGTACCTAGGAAATTTGTGAGTTCTGTTGGATGCCAATCCAATAATGTTCTCTCTACCGTAGGCATGGATTGTGTCTGGTCCGAATCCGACTAGAGCCGGATCTAATCTGATCCGATCCGTTAAGGTCTTAGATCCCATATGATCCAGAATGAAAATATCGGATCAGATCCATTCCGCAATAAACGGATACTAAACCCGAAAATCCAACCCGATCCTTTTTTTTTTAATTTTTGGAGGAAGGATGGCTGTCCCGTTTTCCAATATAACAGAAATTAATATTTGCCTATATCCAAAACGAAGGAGCAAGAATTAAATCATTTTAGGGAGGGCTGAGAGGAATTTGTAGCTCCAATAGCTCCAATAGAAAGAGGAAAAGGAGATAAAAGGAATTTGAACCATTCAGATGGACTGGCTGAGAGGTGAAGGGGAAGAGAGAGAATATACAAGCAACCCAATTTGTACAAGGCACAAACACATACCCAAGAGATTAGAGAGAGAGAGACAGAGGGTTGGAGGAACTAACTGAGGACGAACGAAGGGCTTTTCGTGGAAGCAAGTTTGCGCCGCTTCCTTCTGGTTCCCCTCCCCCCCCGATCCAAACCCAGGTCTATATATTTGTATCTATTGTTTATTGTTTCATGTCTCTGTGTACAGAGAGAGAGATGGAACCCAACCTTGCTACTCTGGTCGATGACGACGGCTAGTGGAGAGGACTCGTGGAGACTAAAATAGGGCCAAGAGAGATCATTGCTCAATCAAGGAAAAAATCAATATATTGGATCCCTAATCGGATAGGATCTACCTTCGGATCTATCTATGTCCGGTCAGAAACTAATCAGATCCATTGAATTCGGATTATCGGGTTGCAGGATCGAGTCTACAGGATCAAATTTGTATTTTCTTAAACCATATCCGAATTCGACCCAGATCAAACCTGATCCACTAACAAACCTACTTTACATGTGTAGAAATGTCATTAGGACCTTGGACCTATAACCATTGGGCTGTTACTCACCAGAATTAATACACTTGATTTTCCAACATATACACATATAGTCGCCATATCTTGGATGGTGTGCTATTCGTCTGCATTTTTCAACATATAACTCGTGTGCTATGACGTATTCATCAGAATGAAAACACTTCATCATGGAAAAGTTGAGGGTTTAATTTATAATTATTATTGAGGATGGGTCAACCCACAGACAGAGGTTCCCAACTCCTCTATAAAGAAACCTAGTAATATAGGACCAAGGTATTGATACAAAGATGAATTAAACTCTATATTCCCAACAGATAGTGAGAAAAATAAATCAATAAATTATAATCAATAGAATAGTAATTGGATACAAAGAATGATACTCTAAAATTTTCTCTTCTCCTATTTATATCCCTCTTTAACGGATTGATTAAAATTTGGTCAACTTAGGAGAGGAATGATACATATTTTCAATTTTCTCTCTGTTATTGCTCCTCCCAACTTGCATCTTCAGACTATACAATTCGTAATTGTACACCGAACTATTTACTTTCTTGATCTACTCATACCATCTCTATTAAAAAAGAAGTAGCTGATACAATTTAATAGGCTAACCTAATTTCAGGTTCTTCTCCAAAACTACCGAATTATGTTTGTGATATTGCAATATAAAGTAAACAAATCTCGAACGTTGAACTCTTTTAACAGGTTTCAGAAGGGTTGAGTGATAAGAGGTGTTATGCATACAACCATTTTGAGTTTATGGAGCTACTGAATTTCTTTATTTTTATTTTCTGAAACTGATAAATTTAAAGGAAATAAATCCATATAAAAATTCTAGGAAATTTGTAATTTACAAATGAAACCTATCACTATATGCGCGTGGTATCCATTGTTTTGGTGAACCCATTTAGTGCTAGGTTCCCCAGTTGTTTGGATAAACACAAAATAGTGGTCAGACCATATTTTTATTTTTTATTAATTTCTTTTCCTGTAGTAGTTGTCATACTCTTCTACTATGACATTTAACACAAGGCTTAATAAAAGAAAATAAAATTCTAATAAGTAACAAGAACAGCCAGAATAGCAAAAACGGTGATCATGGAAAAAAATAAAGCAAAATAAGGCCTCGATATCATCAAATTATATTGACCCCACAAAGTTAACAGACTGTTTTGCATAACTTACTTTCTAATAATATATTGGAGGAAGTGAATGTGTTCTCATGGTTTAGAGTCTTGGACGCTTACACTTGAAGAAGAAACTAGATATTTATCCTTTTGAAGAAGACATAGAAACATATAATTTTTCAGTAGCCTAAGGAATTTGTTGAGTCAGCCTGAGTTTAAGAACAACACGAGTAGTTGAGATTGGTTTATAACTTCTCAATTTTCCAAGTCTATTAAAAGCTTAGATTTTTCAATTTTTGTTTTTTTGCTTTTCTAAATAAAAGAAAGCTTGACAAATACCAAATATTCCATCCAATAATTCAAATTAATTTAAGTTAATTTGCTGATGGTTTGCTGATCCTCGTAAAATATTTCATGGGTTCTCATGGGAATTATGTTAAACTCACTGATACCTTCCACCATATCTAAAAAGATTTGTATAAATGAAGAAAATGAAATACATAATCAAATGAGGGAGTCAGTTAACTGGTCCGCTTGATTCTCAAGAGTTGACAAAATAGTATTAGCTAGCTACTCTTATTTGAAGAACTATTCCGGAAAGGTCTTTCTACTTAGAAATTAATGTCCAACACTTAGAGAGATTTATGATTTCATTACTTTCATCAAACTTTATCGAACTTTTTGTATTATCAATTATATATCCAGTTTGTTCTCCAACTGTGTGAAGATTCATTTGTGCTTAACTAATCCTCAATAATTTGCTTCTAAAATGGTGTATCTTATGACGTATTATTCGTGCTTAAGTAATCCTTAATAATTCTCTTTTCAAATGGTATATATCCAATTAGTGACGTCCTGATAATGCCAATGCACGCGTGGTTGCATGCCTTTGAATCATACCCATTTCTTTAAGTTGTCATCTTTCTTTGTTTCAAATGTATATTTATCATTGACTGTGATATGAAGTTCAAACTTTCAATTTGTTATGAACCTCCAATTTCTGTGTTTTACCTAAGGAAATAGCCACAAAATAACCTATTTTTTTTCTTTCATCTTCACTCACATGCCATACAGGATGGTACTAATATAGAAAGTTTAACTATCCAAAGTCAAAGATCAATGGCCAACACAAAAAAGAGGTGACCACCACCAACCCACCCGAGAGAGAGAGAGAGAGAGAGAGAGAGAGAGAGAGAGAGAGAGAGAGAGAGAGAGAGAGAGAGAGAGAGAGAGAGAGAGAGAGAGAGAGAGAGAGAGAGAGAGAGAGAGAGAGAGAGAGAGAGAGAGAGAGAGAGAGAGAGAGAGAGGTGTGTTTGGGGACTGCGAAATTTTTCACGACCTGGCTATAGTGTATACGTATACTAACAAAAATTCTGGTCTGATTAGCATAACCTAATTTACGTGATTAGAATCGTACTTTCGAGATCTCTCTGATTTAATCCCGAAAACAAGAATCAGCACCAAGCACGAATCAGCAAACTCGAACTCAACCTTCGGACTTCTGCTGTATTCTTCGTACACGCCTTGCTCTATAGAGAGTGGGCTCGCTGCTGCTAGGGTTTCTCTTCCTCACAAAATCATGTATCTCTCAATTATGTGTAGAGTATGTAACCCTAGCAGCTCTTAGAGCGCATACATATATAGGCTACAACAGGGACCATAGGATTAGTATAATTAGGGCTTCCTACGCAAATAAGGACTCCTAATCCAACCAGGATTAATCTTTATTTACGTAAATTATAATTCATACCACTAAGAAATTATAATTGCACTCCCTGTTATACTAGAAATTATATTTCGAGCTCTATATTATTAAATGCTTATTTATCTCCCCACGTTAAGATTACAGATACCTGTCTATTAAAATAAATTACTGACAATTAAATTTAATAGACTTATTTAATTCCTTGAGACCTTCCACTTAACTTATTTGATATGTCGGATTCATAATCCACTTGCAAAGTTTGACATAATCAAAACTTATAAGCTTCCTCAAGGGGGTATCATCAATCCCTATACGGGAATGTAGATTCCATCAATAATAAATATTCACCATACACGTAATGTTATCGTCCAACTCACTGAGTTTATTGATCCACAAAGAATCTCACTCTTCTGTGAATCAAAATAATAAATACTACATGCACGTGTCTATTTTTTATGTTAGGATTAAGAGTATAAGCACTCATAATAATCATGAGGTATTAGTTGTTTTATATAATCAGTATAAAAACAATTACCTCAACACGGTCCTGTTCAATACACACAAAGTGTACTAGTACAAGGAATTGGAACTATACCATTCTCCATAGTCAAGACAGACCTATTAAAATCTTGTACTACAGTCCTACTGATAGTGTGTCCATTTCCATCTAAGACTGTGAACGATTAACTTATATTACATAAGAACCGATGATATGATCTTCTGTGTGTAAATTGTACTCTACATACTAAATCATCTACTATATAGAATAAGAGGCACACATGCATAATCATTAAATAAATAACGCAATGCAAATATTTTTCACACAGATTTTTATTAAAATGAAATAACTAATTTATTAATAAATACTAAAGTTACTACACAAAGTATGCCTCTTAGTATAAATTCTCAACAAGGTAAAATTTCAGAACACCTGGAAAAAACAGGCGGCCGGGGGGTGGTTGACTCTAATGAAAGCCATTGTCCCGATCACACTTTGAGAGCAGACATATGTAGGCTGGCCCTTGTTTGTCCTCCTCACTTCCCATTCACACCAATCATTTTCAAATGTGGTTTTCATTTTTTTATTATAATCTCTTCTCGCCGGTGGAAATTCTGGTCCTACATATACATACAATCATACATTATATAATAACCCTAAATGTATACGCATATTGTATTCATGCCAAAGCTACATGTTTCCCTTTTGACTTTGGAGCTCACTGACAACCACAGCACATTAAATTATGACCTGTGATGTCGATAATATTTTACTTTGGCGGTGTGCTTCTTTAACCAGACATAGATGGTATCGGTATATAATTTAATCTATATATATATATATATATATTTCCTGGTGATGCTAATCGCTCTTCGTGATATACTATAACTTGACTCATATAATTTTAATGAACCTGTGATGGCATATACAGAAAAATTTATAGAGCATTTATCATCAAAATGATATATTTAGATAAGAGTAATTCACTTTAAAATAAAATACTTATCATAATGACTTTTAATTACAACAATATTATTACCACATCATTCTATTATTATTTTCTGTACAAATTTCTGGAATAATATTATTTTTCAACTTTTAATGATAATATTAATGTAACCAAACAACATTATAATCCTTCATTAGGCTCTCTCTCTCTGTATAGATTTTTTAAAAGAATATTATTTTTCATCTTTTAATGGTAATATTAATGTAACCAAACAACGTTACAGTCCTTCATTAGGCTCTTTCCCTCTCTCTCTATGTACAAATTTTCTCTGGAAGAATATTATTCTTCATCTTTTAATGGTAATATCAATGTAACCAAACAACATTATAATCCTTCATTAGGCTCCCCCCACCGCCCCGCCCCCCCCCCCCCCCCCCCCCGGCGGCGGCTAATCAACCTAGAACCAAACAGTCTAGTACCATCCTCTCCTTGAGAGCAGGTAAAGTATTTTTATACTTTTTGTTTGCCAAAATTAGCAATCCTGTAGAGTTACCCATGATGCATGCAAGCTAGCCCAGCTCAGATCTTGTTTCAATTTCATTATTATCAACCAAACATTAGTGCACATGCACTGCTTCATCACCATATGACCTCCCAAAATGACCCCACACATGGACCATTACAACGCTTCATTTCCCTATAAATATTGCTCCAACACCATCTCAGTTCTCATAAATTCACATTAGCTCTCTCTCTCTCTCTCTAACCATTTTTTTTTTCTCTCATTTTCTTAAAGAAATGGCTCTTCTGGGTAGACCATATGCTTACCCGAAGATGGAGAGGGAAGACCCAGAAGAGATGAGACATCGACGAGCACAGTTTTTGATCTACAAAGTGCTAGAGCAAGCGGATTCCCAGAGAAGACCATCGTTCTTGAGAATTAGGATATGTAAGTTGAAGATTAAGACTGGGAAGAGATTGAAAAGGTTGAGGAAGAGAATGTTGTTAACCATGTCTGCAGCTAAATTGGGTCTTTACAAACAAGTTATTAGTCAATTGAAAACATGGAAGCGCTTGTTGAGTGGTGGAAAGGCTATGCTCAGTCTTCCTCCTACTTTCTGTTGAATTTGCGCTCCTTTTTTAGTTTTGTTTGCCAAGAAAACAAGATTGTCTCCATAAGGGTCTTCCATTTTAGTCATGAGATTGACCCCTTTGTTCAATCATATATATTTTCATGCAATGGTATTGTTGTTTTGCTTTGTGATTTTCTCAGTGATTTTTCATTTATAACTTCCTTTCTTCAACTTTTGGTGCTAGAAATTTTCTGACATTGTCTTTTCTTAGAAAGTATTAGGAGATATGAAGTTATAATTAGATCGGTAAGAGTGTTGTTATGAAAATAACTCCTCCACAGAGTTCGGTAATATCCGAGATCATTAGTTTACCGCATCTATTTGAATGATTGGTCTCAACTAGGGAGTAAGAACTGGTAATGGACACAAAACCATTCATTTGGATTCTGTATTCGTCCGAACAAATTGCTTAGCTAATTCCATGTGTCTAACTTATAGTTATCGGGAAACTCGTTTTGAAGAAGAAAGCGCGATTTTCCAAAAATACATTTTTAATATTGGTACAAAACTCATTTGAAAATTTTGAAAAAATATTTGAGAAATGTTGGAAAATGTTTTCAAAACTCTTGAAAAACGTTTGAAAAGCTTTAAGGATACTTAACAGAAACTCTTGAGAAACTTAGAGAAAATGCTTTAGAAACTTAAATATACTAAATTCTATGCATTTTTTTCATTTAAGTTCTAACTAAGTATCTATGAAATTATTCATATAAGTTTTTACTAAGTTTTTTAAAAGTTTTCATTAAGTTTCTTAAACGTCTCCTTTAAGTTTAGCAAAAGTTTCCTAATAAGATTCTTTTTAAGTTTCTCAATCGTTTCTTGTTTCTCGTTTCTCCTTATATTTTTTGGTCACATTTTGTTACAAATTTGGATTCTTTTCATTCTATGATTTAGAATGAAGAGCTTCATTCTATTGATTGAGGTATTAATATGTCAACTAATATAAAAATGAAAAGTTTAGTTGAGTTGATTTAAAATTTATTTAAAATAAATAATTTTATAATTATATATAAGTAAATAAATTTTAATACAAAACGACATAATTTTACTAAAACATGTAACAAAATTATACCTAATCTATTAAAATTGAAATCTTTATTCTAAGTCGTGAAATTGAAAGAATTCAAATTCATTTCCCCTTTCGTTTACTCTAACTTTTCTGCTTTCATTTTTTATTTCGATAACTGTGCCCTAACAAAAAAAAAACCATTCTTCTTTCTTTTTCGTTATTCTCATTAATCCCTGTGGGTCCTTCTTCCGATGCATAAAAATAAAAAAAATAAGAAATCGTAATCAGAAGTTTCAAGCTCACTTTAAAGAAGTGAGACTTAAATAAGTCTGTCAATGACCTCAGCCTTACTGATGAATCACCCTTTGACAGAGCTAAACCAAGGGGTTGCACAAGTCTGGGCATTAGCTAAGCCCAAATCCCCAGAGAGAGAGAGAGACAGAGAGAGAATGGTTTGCATGTTGCAGGAAAAAGTAATACTATATAAAAAAATTTATACAAAATTTATCATTAGAATAATATGATTAAATAAAAGTCATTCATTTAAAAATATAATATTTATTATAGTGACTTTTATTTATAAAATACTATTATCACGTTATTTTGATAAAATTTTTGTACAAATTTTGCCGAAAGAATAACAGTTTCTTTCAGGAAAAAGTAATATGTAGCTTTCATGCTTTCAGGCTTAGGGTCCATTTGGTAACGCTGTCAATTTTTATATTTTGCTGTGTATTTTTATTGTGTATTTTTGTTATGTGTTTTTTGTAATTTGATGATGGCCGTTTATAGATTATCGTTATGCTAAAAATACTAGACCAATGCTTTGATAAGAAAAAATACACTTATTTTAATATTTTTAGTTTTTTTTTTAAAATTTTGTAAAAAATTTAAACAAACACTATTTTTTATTTTAAAAAAAAATAAAAAATAAAAATAATAAACGTTACCAAACGGGTCGCGCCTCCCCGCAATGGCCTTTCAGACACCTAGAAAATTGATATAAGGCAGAAATTGACCTAATCTTCGTCAACTCATTTGAAACAGTAACATGATGCGATCTTTACGAATCAAAAAGATCAACAGTTGATTGGTCGCTTAGAAAATTGAGGAAAAGAAAAGAAAACTGAGCTGGCATGCTGCCTATAGTCTCCAAATTTCACAAACTGAAAGCAGAGAGGACCATAAAAACTCATCTATAATTGGTCATCTGTAGCATTGTAATGCTTAGATCAAAGTTTGGTATTGTGAGTTAATAGATCCAATCCAACTATACAAGTTCAAAAGAAAGTTTAATTGTCCTCCTAAGCCTCACCCGCCACCTCCTCTCTTTAATGGTGGGTACAGCCGTCGTACAGGTTAGTCCCATGAGGGCCAACTCATAAATCTAACCTAATTTATAACGTTAATGTCTCAGATTTTCTAAAAGTATTCATGCTCCAAAATCTCTCACATGCGCCACATGGGTTTTTATTGTTATTCAACTGGCTCAATTAGAACCTTCTTGATATGTTATTAATAAGTAATGCTATACAAACATAACTTTTTATAAAATTTCATACTGAATAATGTGATTATTTGTGATCATTACATTTCAAACCAAAACACTTATTATTTTGACTCATTATTTTAGAAATGTCACTAACATATAATTCTGATAGAGTTCCCTATATAAAAATTTGTGAACTGCTTGAACGTCTCCCACTCACACATGCCCTCTTCAAGCAAGCATGGGCTGGTTTTCCATTGACAAGAAAACAATTGTATGCTGGGTTTGTATTAGGCCCTCTCCAAAGCCAACGAAAAGCCCATCATGAATGTGTAAAACTACAGCTTAACCAGGAAGATGTTACGAGTAAGGTGTATCAATGCTTCAAACAGGTTATTTGATGGGTGTGTGGTCATGCTCCAATCCTGAAGAATGCTGCAAAATGGGGATTTGATGGGTGTGTGGTCATGTTCCAAGCCTCCAATCGTTCTCATTAATTGACAAGTTATAATAACCAACTCAAAGTCCATTATTCCTGCGTAAAGCTACAACTTAATCAAGAAGATGTTACAAGTAAGGCGTATTGAAGAAAAAAGAATGCTTAAGATTAATAGGGAACTTTTTTCTTTGCTACAAGTTGTCCAAATCTTAGACCAGTTATTCACTTGAACTCTTGCAGGGTCTCCATCCACATAATTTATATAAACTTCACGTACTACATGAATAATGGCTAATGACAAGAGAACGCAAGAAAAAATCAAACTTGATGCCACATACTTAGTGTGAAGTCAAAAGCCGACCACAAGGCCACCTTGCTTGAAATAGAGAATTTGATGGGTGTGTTGTCATGCTCCAATCTTTCTCATTTGAAAGAAAATATTACCCTCGTGTATGCATGCATGTAAGCTTATAAGTAAACAAAGCGGAATGAATTAAATGTCAAACGTCTCTTGATGAGGAAATGGCTACGTACACTGCCATGGAAGCCTGAACTTATGGCAACCAACCACAGCAGGGTTTTCATTAAAAGGTTACTAAACCATGAACTGAAGGGGAGCGGCTTTGCTGCTGTCTCCAAATGTGCGGTCAGTATGGTCGACGATGTGGTCCAGTTAGCATTCGTCAAGTAATAGTATCAGCATAACGCATGTCTCACCAAATTCCCAACTCTCTCTTCTTGTCTTCCACTATTTCTCCGGTTGTTAATAGCTTTCCCCTTTCCCAATGCCAACGCACACTCTCTCTTTTCTCTCTCTTTTCTCGCTCAAAGAAAAACACAAGGAAAGCTGAAAGCCTGTAGCTGCATTTCAATGGCAAAAATGATGTTGCAAGCTAATGCTCAATGTATAAATGGTGGTTGCTTCTAAATCTCCTATATTTTTTGTGACGAAAGTTTTGTTTCATTATAAATTTATAATTACTCTTGTCATGTCCTTCAAAAGTTTAAATAATATATCACCACTCAACAAGTAACATGAATTGCTGTATTGCCATAAAATATTGTGTCGGGTTGATATTTGCTTGGGCTTCTTTTCCCCCCTCTCTGACGAAAAATCTCATATCAAAGCTTCAAACTGTACGGCTGTAATAAAAAAATTATAAAACAAAATAAGCAGAAAGCGTGTATATATATATGTTTTGTTGGTTGTCCAAAAAGTGTATATATTTAGAGAGAGAGAGAGAGAGAGAGAGAGAGAGAGAGAGAGAGAGAGAGAGTTGTAGAGAGGAAAAAAAAAGAAAAGAAAAAATGAGCGAAAAGTGGGGAGGTGAGAGGTGTTGGAACTTAGAATAGAAAAGTCATTAATTGAGGAGAGAAAAACAATCAGGAGAGTCTTAAGAATTGAAATTCGGTGGGACGCATGTAATGTTGTTACTGTCACATGACAAATATTGAGTGGACCACGTCATTGATCGTATCGACCGCTCATTTAGAGACCGCAACAAAGCTGCTCCCGAACTAAAGAGCTGTACCTATTCAACTTATCAACTGCTCTTTCATTTCTTTTGTTGGTAGAAGTCTATTCTCGTACCGGCCAGCCGTCACATTAACTGAATTAATGCCAATAAATTCGACTATGAACAATGTTGATTCATTTCCTCAAGAAGATTGGAGTGTTGAATTGCCTTGAGTGCAGTTAGGTTGAGATTAAATTTGAGTTAATCGGTTTTGTTTATTAACATAATTTAAGGAAAAAAAAGTCTCTAACCTTGACAGAGAAAACCCCAGTAGAGCTGAGGATCCTTGTGATTTCTGGATAAAGGTTTGGAAGGTTCAGAGATAGTTCTGGTTGGTTTCGTCTAGTTTGTTATTGTTATAGGCCAAAATAAGTTGTTTTAATGAATTTTGTGTTGTGTGTGGGCATGTTGATATCTAAATTGGATAGAGTTAATCCTTCAAAAAAAAAAAAATTTGAATAGAGTTATTGGTTGTTTTGTGCATTTTGTCCTTGTTATTTGTTTTTTCCCCTCAAAATATATTCTTTTTATATTTGTAAAGATGATATTTTGACAAAAAAATAAAAATAAAAAGAGAGAGAAAGGCCTTTTGTATAGTTTGTTTATATATGTATACCTGTTTATATATTTATGTATACCCTTATTACAGCTCCCTTGTACCATCTAGTTTTAATTTTAATTTTTTGTTTTAGAGAGATGTTAACAAAATTGGTCAGAGTAGCTTCCACTTGTATTAGACAGGCACATCTACTTGGTGGGTGAATGCCCTCCCCAATATCTTGCTCTCAATTTTGCTTAAACACATGTGACATGGCACTATAAAGTTATAAACTACTTCACTAGTATTTCACTCTAAAAATTTGTTGGAGATCAGGTTAATATGTTAATAAGTTGAGCTTACACACATTTTGAAATTTATTAATTTTTCAAACTCGATTCAAATTCAGTTTAATAACTATATGTACTTAAAAATTGTATAAAAAAAAACTATGCTGCTTTAATTTGACTGAATTGAAGATCATTTGAAAACAGATCAAATGATAATTAAGTCAAGTTTGAATACCTTCTAAAGTTGGTTAAGTTTTCAAATCAAGTTTAAATTAAACCCAATACTTGGTTCGTTTACACTGTAATTGTCACATTTTTTTTTTTGTAGTTTTGGGGTAAATTTCTTTAGCCGAAAAGTAAAAGTAAAAAAGAAAAAGAAAAAGAAAAAATTCTTCTACTCCATCACATATATCAGGAAAAAGGAAAAATAAATAAATAAAACCCTTAAAAAGAAACAATAAAAAATTTATGACCCGTATGGAATAGTTTTTAAATAGCATATCTTAGAAACAAGTTTTTCAAAAATCATGAAAATTTTGACAACACAATACTTTTGATAATTTTAATATACTTGACCAAACATTTAAAAAAACAAAACAAAAAATAATTTGCTGAAAATTGATTCTTTTTCAACCATTTTTTTATCAAATAATTTTTTTTTTATTTTATGTCTTATTTGACATTGAGAAATTTTTTTTAAAAATAAGTCAAAAACAATCTTAATATTTGTTTTATTTTTATTTTTATTTTTTAATTCTTTCGACCTAACCAGAATAATCGAACCTTTTGCTTTTGCTCCCTCGAACACTCTTCCTATTACATCTTCATCATATATACAACTTATAAAGTATCAAAAAAAAATATATATATATATACACACACGTATATACGTAGATCTTCCGAAAGTTGTCCGCTCCCAATTAGCAAGCAATTCGGAGATATTCTCTCTCAGCCACGACCCTCTCCCTCCATTTCTAGGGTTTACATCTCTCTCTAACCAGGTTCGCTTCAACCTCTCACCATCTCTTATTTGCAACAAATTTCATGGAATGTTTGTGTAATTTTACTCTTTCATTCACACATCAATAGACATATCTACATATGAATCTATGTATGTAGAATAATGTAATCTCTTATTGATGTTGCCGCAATTGGTGAAATCTATGTTTCTGCCTTAATCAATTAAATTGTGATAAAATGCTTTAGGTGTTTCCTGATAAATTTCCGACACAAGTTTAAAGCTTTGGTTGCATTTCAGTTTTCGCATTAGTTTTGTCAAATTTGACGACCTCAATGAAGCAAATTTGATGAGCTGATCATTGAGCAAACGGTTCAAATTTAGGTGATATCTTTGCTGATTTCGTGGAGAAATTTTCTGTTTCAGTTCGTGGGCTTCATAATCAGCTTCAGTCAAGATGAGTGTGGTGGGATTTGATATTGGAAATGAGAATTGCGTTATTGCGGTGGTGAAGCAACGAGGGATTGATGTTTTGCTGAATGATGAGTCAAAGCGTGAAACGCCCTCTGTTGTATCATTTGGTGAGAAGCAAAGGTTCTTGGGCTCAGCTGGGGCTGCGTCTGCGACCATGAACCCGAAATCAACAATCTCTCAGGTCAAGAGATTGATTGGCAAGAAATATAAGGCACCCAGTGTCCAGGATGACCTTAGGTTGTTCCCTTTCCAAACTTCTGAGGGTCTGGAGGGCGGCATTTTGATTCATTTGCAGTACTTGGGTGAAACTCATACTTTTAGCCCAACTCAGATTTTGGCAATGTTGTTGGCGCATTTAAAGCAGATCACTGAGAAGAATCTTGAGATGCAGATTTCGGATTGTGTGATTGGGATACCATCTTACTTCACCGATTTGCAAAGGCGCGAATATCTGCATGCTGCAGAGATTGCAAGGCTGAAGCCATTGCGATTAATCCATGAATGTACTGCTACAGCACTGGGTTATGGTATTTACAAGACGGATTTCCCCAATGCAGGGCCATATTATGTTGTGTTTGTTGACATTGGCCATTGTGATACACAAGTTGCCGTTGCATCCTTTGAACCCGGACATATGAAGATTCTATCCCATGCTTTTGATAGTAACTTAGGGGGGAGAGACTTTGATGAGGTTCTATTCAGATATTTTGCAGAACAGTTCAAGGAAAAGTACAATATTGATGTTTATTCTAATGCCAGAGCCTCTATAAGGCTGAGGGCTGCATGTGACAAATTGAAGAAAGTCTTAAGCGCAAATCCTGAGGCTCCACTTAACATTGAGTGCTTGATGGATGAGAAAGATGTCAAGGGTTTCATTAAGAGGGAGGATTTTGAGAAGCTGTCATCAGACTTGTTAGAGAGGTTAAGTGTTCCTTGTCGTAAGGCTTTGGCTGACTCTGGTCTGAGCGTGGAGAAGATTCATACAGTTGAGCTTGTTGGGTCAGGGTCTCGTATACCAGCTATTATGCGGATTTTGGCTTCCCTTTTCAGGAGAGAACCCAGCAGGACATTAAATGCGAGCGAGTGTGTGGCTCGTGGCGCTGCTCTTCAATGTGCAATGCTTAGCCCAGTATTTCGTGTTCGAGAGTATGAGGTTTGCATCTTTGTTGTTTTACTATTGGTATCTATTAAACATGATGATTTTGTTGTTGATTCTATATGCTAAAGTACGGTTGCTTTCATGTTTTTTCTCTTTTTGTTCTTGGAGCTTCCATTTTAGGAATGATTCTTGGGGACACATTTGTTTTTCAAATGTGACCTAATGTTCATTTGTCACGCCTAGTAGACATAAACATGGTTTTAATGTTTTTTCCTCTCACTGATATGTCATCCATATTATTAATTTCTTTGTTTTTGGTTGTGAAATGTCAAACATGAACCTCTTCTATTTTATGCTACTTTACCCGTTACTATAACTGGCAATGGTTAGTGGCCACTGTGCTGTTAACCTTTAGTTGATTTGGTATATTTACATATATCCTTGTGTATCTAATGTGGATTCTTCTTTGGTGTCCAATTATTGAGAGCATTTTGTAGTTTGATTGTTTGGGGTGGGTTTTTTTTTTTTTTTTTTTTGAAAGAGGGGGGGGGGGGGGGGGGGGGTGGGTGGTGGGTTAGTGCATCACAATTAGTCTGACATGAAAAAGAGCACTGGGGAAGATGTATTTTGTTCTTTCCTTTTTAGGAAGGAAGGACAAGATGCAGAGGAATTTTAACGTGCCTTGCAAGTCGCATCATTAAAAAGGGAACTAAACAAGAGCCTGCGACAGCTGGCGCATTCAATTTTTGGAAGATTCCATTGTGATGGTGTTAGATCTTTCTTCAATTAGTTTGGACATCTTAATTTAACTATTTGAGAAATTATTAATAGCATTGTCCAATTTGTGTGTTTTTTTTAAAAATTTATCTATCTATTTAACACTAAAGGGCACATAGGTTTTGTAACCGAAGTTACAAGCTGAGTATACAAGTTGACCCACAAAAAGAAAATGAGACAAAAATGCAAACTACAGTTTAAAAAAAAAAAAAAAAAAAGAAGAAAGAAAGTAAAGAAAACAGATAAAGCTCTACAGTGACAGGAACTAAATGGACAAATTCAATATCTACTGATATAACTTGGGAACTCAATAAATAGTTGGACACAAAACACTCCCCCCCCCCCCCCCCCCCCCCCCCCCCCCCCCCCCCCCCCCCCCCCCCCCCCCCCCCCACCAACAACCCATCCACACCCACAACCTGGGGGGGGGGGGTTGTTGGGGAACCCCTCCCTCCACTTAATTCTTTCTCTTCCCCCCTCTCTCTCTCTCTCTCTCTCTCAGCCCTGTTTCTTCCTTAAATGTTCCATGGCAGGCACAGTGGCACTTTTTCCTGTTTCTGTAGCTCCATGAACAGGCCAACCGGCCTATCAACTGGACATCTAAATAATAATGGAGTGGCTAACCTCTTCAGGAAGGAAAATGAGTCTCTTAGTGGGGACAACTGAAGCTCTATGATAATTTTTTGCAGATGTTATGAGTTCTTATCCTTTTTCTTTAGTCCTTTTCCTTGGCATAGGCTGGTGAGCACCATATTTTACATGCATATACTCTTGCATGCAATTCTGGGCTTGTATTTGTGATTTGTTGCTTTTCACATTTCACCACTCTAATGTTTGCATATGTTCTCATTTGCAGGTTCAGGATTCATTTCCTTTCTCAATTGGATTTTCAACAGATAAGGGTCCAATCTGCACAGAGTCAAATGGCGTGCTGTTTCCAAGAGGCCATCCATTTCCAAGTGTTAAGATGCTTACATTGCATAGAAGTAATACATTCCATATGGATGCCTTTTATGCTGATCCAAGTGAACTGCCTCCTGGCACATCACCTAAAATCAGCAAATTCACGGTAAATTTTTGCTAAATGTATATAGAACATCTAGATGTGGATCCAGATTAGAAGTGTGTTACTTTCAAAGATTGTGCACTTGAGATAAAACAACTTTATACATTCACCAATCCTTTTTGGGTGAATGGTAATTGTGTAAAGTGCTCTTTGCATGATGATATTGCAATTATACCCAACTTTTGATTTTGATAATGTATAACTCCACTTTTCCACCAACTCTTTTACTCAGCATTCCATGATTACAAACTGTTAATGTGATTTTTAGAATCGCAATACTTGGAGGTAATCAAGGGTCTCCTTGGGCATTTAGCATGATAATGTATTGTTGGCTCCAGCTCTTAACTTGCTTAATGATTGGGAATTAGAAACAGTGAACCCTTTTCTTTCAAGTTCTACACATGGAGATGCCTAGAGAAAGGGAGGATCATTTGGCATGCAATTGTATCCTAGATAGGTTATTGACTAGTAGCTTTAGGATTAGTTTCCCTGCAAAATGATAAAAGATACTTTTAGTTTTAGTGGTACAGTGGATGCTTCCTCCTTGAAAGTGGATCTCTTTCATCGGATGACAGTTTATAATTCTGATGGTTATTTGATTTACAGAAAGTGTGTGCCTCCAAAGAGATATTGCATGTGTTAAAAGATGTAGTTTCAATTGATGAAATTATTTTAACTCAGGAGGTCTTAAGCTTGAAATTGATATAGATGGTCAACATTTTTGAATCTTCAAATGCAGATAATTTTGTGAAAGATGGAATTATGGGTCCAACTTTTTCATAAATTTTGTCCTGTAGATAATGCTGGATAAGAAATGTGAACCTCAGTCAAGTCCTATGTTATCTGGACTCTTCTAAATTTGTGAAGTACCTGTATTGGATATTCAACACTAGTTGGCCATGCATCTAACAAAGATGTATAACTAATTGAGTTTACTATAAAACTAAGCATAAGACTTCTATTTTATGTATGAAATGCTATATTTTAACTTGTAAATGCTATTTTACCTTAAAAAAATAAAAGAAGTAATTAAAAAATATAAAATCTAGCCGTATTCAAGTGTCCTTGGACATGAGAATTAGATGAATCCGACACTTGGACACATATCCATACCCGACACCCGTACCCAACACCCATTCTTTGGACTGGTTACATTGTTGGGGTAGGCACCTGTCTGGAATGGAGTTTACAGAAATCATTTTTTCCTACTCTCATTCTAATTCATGTTCATTTCCTAAAATTTTTGATACCACTGACTACAAGAGTTTACATCTGTGTTTTTTCTTCTCTTAATCTGTAATTAGTCCTATTCAGCTTGAGGGTTTTTAATTTACAAAATTATTTGTATGGATTATCTTTTACATATATTGAATTTGGTGTATTTTCTGATATCACCTTCTATTAAAAACTTGCTCATTATTTTTGCTAGATTGGTCCATTCCCAGTCTCTGACCCAGAAAAAGCGAAGATTAAGGTTAGAGTTCAGCTAAATCTCCATGGAATTGTTGTTGTAGAGTCGGCCTCGGTAAGTATGGGTTCTCATTGTTTTATTCTATGAACATCTGAGCTTCAGTTCTCTTGTAGGAAGTGGTGCTAATTTGTCATAAATTTCTTTAATTGCTCAGCTAATAGAAGATCACAGTGATGTTTCTATTTCAAGGAGTAATGCTCATATAACTTCAGAGAAGATGGAGACTGACCATCCTGTGTCTTCTGATGTGGCAAATGGAGCTGAAGATACTCATTTGGCACAGTCCAATCCTTTGCCCAAATCTGCTGTAAGTTCAGTTGGAATGTGATGTTTGAGTGCACTTTCTCTCTTAATTCTTTTTGTATTTTGAATAGTGGAAATGGAAATGTTTGCTTTTACATTTGATTTATGTTGCACAGATATATAGACATGCCACGTTCTCAATGGGCTTGCCTACATGATAAATTCTTTCTCTGGTTGAAGTCTTGTTTATGTGACACTTTAGAACAGACCATGCCCATAGACGGAGAGAAGGGGGGCAAGAGAGGACTGTGGTGCCCCTCCCCTCCCCCCCTCTTTTCCTCTCTTCTCGCCTCCACTGCCCCCAAAAATTCATAAAAAAATGTTTTGATGGTAAAGAGTACAGCTTGTATGTTTGTCAGTTTGATTTGTGAACTGTACCCTTACAGATAATGTTGTTTACTGAGTGGTCTAAGCTTAGATAACCCAAGGGGACTCCTTTGGATTTTTGACTTCCCTAGTCAAATCCTTAAAATATGGTTTATCTTTGATCTAGTTTTCACCTTAAAAAGGAAACTTCTATCCACTTTTCGTTTGTTAGTTTCACAGTAATTAGTTTTCCACTTTTTGAGTGTTACATTTATTTGATTAAACCATTTAGGGTCCAAAGAAAAGAAAAAAATTGAAGGTAGCTTCAGTATTTTGTATTTTTCAAACATAAAGGAAGTCTCTATACCAAAGACATAGAAGATGAAAGTTAACTTTGTATATTGAACTCTTCAGCCATTAATTAATCATGGTTCGTGGCTTTGTCCCTGACCATACTTGCTACTTGTACAGTTTGCAGTTGAAGCATTATATATTTATGTTTTTTAACCATATTTGCTTTTGAGTCAAATTCAACCTGTTTCTGGAGTAATAATGCAAGTAACTTTTTTTTGATGGGCATAATAATGCAAATAACATGATCCAATTTCATTGTGCAGGCTGCTGATGAAATGAAAAAGGGGAAGGCCATTAGGAGACACGATCTACCTGTTAGTGAGAATGTGTATGGTGGAATGTCAAAGGCTGAACTCTCACAAGCTCAAGAGAAAGAACTTCAGTTGGCCCAGCAAGACATAAAGATTGAGCATACGAAAGATAAGAAAAACACACTGGAGTCTTATGTCTATGAGACACGCAGTAAGGTACAGCTTCTAAATTTAGATATGGCAGTTTTGTCATCCTGCATATTTCTATTAGCTAGGTTCTGAACTTCTGGCTTATCAATTGATTTGCTCCGAAGTCTCAGAATTAAATTGTTCACTCAAGGTCTGTGTCAAACAGCCTTACAACTTCGCTTGGAAAATCGAGCATGACATGAGATGATGTTTGATAAGAATGGCTAGGCTCATTCCTGAGTCCCTTATCTCTTGGGTTAACAATTGGCTTATTTCTGAAACATGTGTCTTACTCCACCAGCAAGGAGTTTTCCTTTCCTGCTTCCAAACCCAACTCCCCTGTTCCTTGTCCTTTTTTTTGACTTTTAAACTTCTGAAATTAATTTCCAATAATCCCCCACAAAGTTTGAAAATTTTGAAACTGGTACCAACCAGCAAGGAGCTCTCCTTTCCAGTTACCCCCCTTCCCTCCCTCCCTCCCTATCGTCGTCCTCCTCCTCATCCCTCCTTTTCCTTTTTTTGACTTTTATATCTTTGATCCTTTTGTTTCTTCTTTGGTTTAATTGACTTAGTGTGGTCAAATTGCAGCCATATTTTCAGGTGAGATCTTGTAATTTTCGTTTGAAGCACCGTATGGCTCTTGCAGAATCACCAAAAAATTCTAATATGCTAGGTCTTCATATTAGAATGCACATAAAAAAATATGATAAAATTACATTAGAAAAGATATGTTTCATTAACTCTCTGTTTCTTAAAATGAAAGCAGTCTCTATTGAGAAATAGCAATACATTTCAACTGGTGATCTGTATAAGCCCTATCCCTATGTGCTGCATTTGTCATTATGTGGTGTACCGTGTTGGCGTGCCCATATCATGTGCATGGACATTTCATGTTCCAGGTAACATTAGGCTGTTGGGTTTTGACATCAAATACTTAGAAATCTTAAGTAGTGTTGAAGTACCATATTTTCGTGATTGCATTTTCACTCTTATCTTATTTTCAATTATTTGCTTTGAACTTGATATGTGGTTGTTTCATGATTTTTGTCACGGAACTTTGGTGTCTGTATCCATACATGGGTAGCTTCATCTCTAATTGACTCAGCTTTTTGTCTTTTCGATTATTTACTTTGATTTGATCTGTTGGATGTGAGAATAACTAAAGTAAATAAATAGATTTTGGATAAGTATCGGAGCTTTGCCACCGAGTCAGAGAAGGAAGGGATTTCTAGGAATCTACAACAGACAGAAGAGTGGCTCTATGAGGATGGAGATGACGAATCTGAAAACGTTTATACTGAGAAACTGGAGGATCTGAAAAAGGTGCTTATTATTTACTTATCAGTTTTTCATGTTGCTCTTTCCTATTATTTGCTAATTGTGCATTCATTTTCTTCTGCTTTTTGCTAGTTGGTGGATCCCATTGAAAATCGATATAAAGATGAAGAGGCACGAGCACAAGCAACAAGGGGTCTATTAGATTGCATTAAGGATTATCAGAGGGTTGTTGGATCACTTCCAGCCAGTGAGAGAGATGCAGTATGTTCCTTTCCTGTTGTAGATGATGATTCATATAGGATATATGGAATCACGGTGCTACAGTAAGTTTTTGGTGATTAGCTGATCAGCCAACTACTTTGAACTTTTCCTTTTCAGGTTATTAATGAATGCAATAAAGCAGAACAATGGCTGCAAGAGAAAACCCAGCTGCAGGATTCGTTGCCCAAGAATGCTGATCCAATACTATGGTCAAGTGAAATCAAGAGAAAAGCAGAGGCTCTCAATGCGTATGGTTTTCATATGTTTTACTTGCACAGTGATTTAAACCTTGTAGATTGCAGTCAAAGGTTAAGCTTCTATTGCAATACACTGCTCATTTGAGTACGAGAGCCATATGCTATATAAGTAGTCATTCTTTGACCCTATAGATAATAGCAAAAATACAATCTATGACATTTTGTTGCCCAGATAGGACGCAGGTATACGTATGAGATGGTTATGGCAATCACTCCATTGGTTGTGCTTCAAATTAAATTCTCGTCTGTTGCAAAGGCTCTTGTGAGTATGTAAGTGTAGAAGTTAGCTCCTCAAATCCCTAAATCTAACAATCTAGGTTCTTGATAATACATGATTTTTATGAATCCAGTGTGAGCTAATATGTGTAGCAATATCTACCCATTTGGACTTCAGAGATCTTTAACTTACACTTGTGTACTGTACTACAATTTGAGACAATATTGAATACAAGCCTGAGGCAGCATCCAAGATAAGATAATTTTGGTGTAGTGTACTAGAATTTGAGAGAATAGTTGAAATACATGGCATCAAGTGTTTGAAATAGGCACTTCACTCATTTTCAGGATTCCATGTAGCATATTTATTATGTGGTAGAATACAGTAGAAGTTTTGCCTTTTCTAGTGGTTTCTGTGTATGTATGTATATATGTTATATAAAATGTGTCTTCATATGTGGTTTACAAAGCCCCATTGTAGCCATGCCCTTCTCAGTCCTCATTCAATTTTCCTGCTTTTCCTCTCTCCACTTGCATCTGATAAAAGTGTTTTATGAACTATATTTCAGGATGTGCAAACATATAATGAGATCCAAGGTTTCAGACCCGCGACCGGAAGACGCCATGGAGTCGGACCACAGAAACAAACAGGATGATTCCCGAGCAGATTGATTTACACATAATACAGATTTGTCGTATGAAAGAACTAGACCTGAGAAACAACCAGATCCAAATGCAATTCGGTGGTTGTGGATTTTGCACAGATCAGTTAGCCCATCAAATTCTCCTTGCTCATCCGGAATTGTAAAATCTCACCATTCTTTTAACAAAATAGCATCATGTTCATTGTCTAAAGCTAAGACTCAAATTTTACTTGTTTCCATATGGTGTTATCTCCTATATGTTGTGATGTTATTCTGTACAATGCCTATGCTATTCCCTATATTGTTTTGAAAACTATATAGGAAACATGAGACATCCATAGCAAGAGGGTGGTGGCAGGTGGCTGCCGGAGTTGATGGGTTTGGCCATGGGTTTTAGGTCAAGTGGCAGTGTTCGAGCTGAGCTTCTTGAATCATTTGTACTAAATGTTTGCTTTGATAATCATTGTAAATTGAGAAAGGTCCTAAACATCTCTTACTGAGTTGACAGATCCAATCTTATTGAATTATTATAGAGCTTTCAAATTTCCTTTTGAAATTGTCCATACTTGTAAGATTTATTTTAAAGATCCAACAGTTGGCTGCCATTCTACGATAAAATCAAAAAACCTTTTAGGTTAAAGCCTTGATGCAGCTACTTGGATGTCGTGAGACATCAGCATTTGGGATAAGATTGTATGCATCTAATTCTGTTCAAGATATGTTGTGGACGAGTCAATTTTTTATTTTTTATTTTTGTTTAATTTCTTGCTGTCATTCTTGAATGAGATTGAAGGCCTTTAATTAAAGCTGAAATCATAGTGCAAAGAGGGAAGTAATTGGTAGAATCACAGATGGAAGAGAAGGTTTTAAATCAAGCACAATGTTTGTTTGAGCCCTTGTTATTTATAAATGATGGAAGAGAAGGTTTTAAATCTAGCCAGGTGCTGTTCCTCAGCTGCTCTATGGTTGAATCACCATAGTTGGTTTCAGCAAAAACCCTTCTCCCCAACTCTCTAGTTATTGAGAAATATCATTGACAGTTTCTTCAGCAGCAGTCATGGAGTCCTTCAGAAGTGGCTGTTTTATGTCGTCCCATTTGTCTAAACGCTTCCTAGCTTTCTCCACCTGAAAAGTTAAACGTTCCAACCTTTCACTAACTCCAAGTTTCTCTTGAAATACATAATGAATGATATGAACGAAAATTCTATTTTTGAAAAATTTCTTATACACAAGCCGCAGTGTTATCTTTAAAATTACGAACCAACAAAAAAAAGTGGGTGATGTGATTTGAAATGAAAGTACCACAAACAACTACTTCATTCCATTTAGACATTCTCAATCTAATGTACGAGTTATTACCTCTTTGTTCCAGTCCGTTCGATAAGTTGTCCAGATTAGGATGATGGTCTGCATCACTGTTCCTCCAAGCATTCCAGACCATATTCCCTAACACATTACGGAAACACTCAATCTCTTCAAGTTTGCAAGCAAATTTGCATATTTACTGTGTAGAAGACTGAGTGAGTACTGATACTAGGAGGAGTAATTAACAATAAAGAGATACCTTAGCTCCAAGGTCGAACTTGAAGCCTAGAAGACAACCCAGTGGAATTCCCAACCCGTAATAGCAACCCACATTTACGTATGCAACAAATGCTTGCCATCCACACCCAACAGCCACACCTTCAAGTTTGCAGATGATTCGTTGTTAATAATAAAAAAAACAAAACCAAAAAAAAGGTGAATTTTGCATTAACAAATCAACCAGCTACAAATAGACTACTAAAACATTAATGCTATGTTTGGATAGCGAATTTATCAAAAGAAACAAAAATAGGTGAAGAATGAGTTAATTATACATACTCAGTTCTTATAAGTAAGCAAACCAAGAAAAATTGATTTTCTTTAACAAATATATATTTATTTTCCGGTCCTTTTCCTATAATAAATAAATTAATTAATTAAGCTTCATTCACTTCATTTTCTTTTCTTATTTTTTCTCCTTTCTTTTTTCTTTCCTTTCATAAATCTAGAATCCAAATATACCATAAGACTGACTGTATTCCCTCGATTTTTTTTCTCTCTCAAAGTTTTGTTTTCTCCATAAATTAGATAGAACTTTCATGAAATATTCTTTGCTATGACAGCATTTTATGCTGTAAAGCTCCTGATAAAGAAAAGGGTAGAAGATTTTATAAAAAAATGGGATTTATTTAGGCTGTGTTTGGATCAAGATTTAGTGATGGAAAAGAAAAAGAAAAGAAAAAGGAAAAGGAAAATGAAAAAGTGAGGAAAAATATAATAAACATTCTATTTAATTTTGTAATCTTTTCTCTCATCTTTTTCTTTTTTTTTTTCCTCTTGATAAATCTGATTTCAAACATAGCAGAAAGACAAGTTGATTAAGAGAGGGAGAGTCCAACTAGTTCTATGTAATTTTGATGGCTCCTAGACCAAATATCCAGGATAACTAATAAAAAAAAGGATTTTTTTAGTTCTCCGCCATGGCCAGCTTCCCTTTGAAATAAGTGCTTTAAGACTATTGTTTTCTGCATACACATATAGGCTGTGACAAAGGAAAAAAAAAAAAAGAAAAAGTAAATGTCTCTAATTTATAATAGAGAAAGAGAGCGATTTCGTTCTTTATTCTCTAACAGATGGTCAGAAATTCATCTGCGTTCAAACCCTATCCATATCCCTAATTTTCTACTCAATCCAGAAACAAGAACGGTCGTTATTTCTTTTGTCACCATTAACATTTAGAATCTCAATGCATTACTATGATAATAAAAATAATTTCATGACGTGTTCTGAAATTCCCTCTTTTTGTTAATGGGATTAATGAAGAGAAGATCATGTGGTGCTGTATGATCCAAATCTATATCATCCCATACCAAATAATAGTGCAATGGCCATACGATATACATGTAGTCACTGAAAATATGCAACCAAGCATGTAAAGACAAGTAGTACTAGACACTCCCAACAAGCCATTTTGCTACAAGGTTTGGGAGCAAAAAAACAAAGTCAATCACCTACTCTAAGCCTTTCAATACTTTAAAAACTTCTATATCACCTACTCTATAGCATTCAAGACATTGAATTAAACTGCAGGGTAGCATCTCAGATCTCTGCAGACATATATGATCTTCATTTTTTTAATGCATTCCTAACAACTAACTTCAATTGAATGTGCATGGAACTCACCCCTATAAAGCCTAACATGTTGATGTATAGATATAAGGATTACTTACATGTATATGGTTATATTAAGAAGCGATTACCGGTTAAGACTGGTTGGACCCCATTGAGAATGAGAGTGACTGCCAAGAATGGGCACAGCTCAGAAACTGCTTCTGCCACGGTTTCACCACTTGTGAAGACGTAGCTGATGACATGCCGGAGTGATAGAACAACCATAGCTTCAATTACAGCAACAATAAAAGAGACTGAATTCACCACCACAACTGAGAAAGCTGCCGCCTTTGGATTTCCTGCTCCGAGCTCATTTCCAACCCTTACACTGTAATAAAATGTTTCATTTCAAAACCTTTAGTTGTAAACTAATAGCGATATTAATGATGATCAATTCCACATTTAAGCTGGAACACAACTTTGTATTTGTTACATGGTTCGAAATGCTAAAAAGACTGACCTAGCAGCCGCATTGAAGCCAACTGAAACCATGAAAAGTAGCGCGCTTATCCCCATGCTGCATAAAATTGAAAATATTTTAAGTATTAAACAGTTTAATCAAGCCATTATATTGTCATTATGCACACCAAAAAAAAAAAAATTCATAGTTAAAAAATTTGAATAATTACAATATTGACAATTTTTTATAATGTTACTAGGGCAAGTGATTGCTTTCTTGTTTATGGAATCGTATGTTATATGTAAATATGAGATCCATTACTTGGTTTCGCATTATGTTTAAAACAAAACCTCAGGTTGTAAAGTTCAAGCTATATTGGTGGGATTCACACTTGACAATCAATCAGCTGGAAGGGAATGTGAATAGTATATATGTTATTTTGCATTGGTATACATACATACATACATACATACATACATACATACATTCATAAATATAAATAGGCATACAAATAAGGGGCTGTGGTTTAACGCAATCTGCTTAATGATGAGAAGGCATCTATGGGGTTGATAAATTAAAGGCTCACTAATTTTTTGATCAAATATGCAGACATATAGCAATTAATCTACAATAAGCAATAGCGTAGCTAGCATCGAATAAAACCCTGATACATTTTGAAGGAGGTGTGTTACTTTGATTCTAATAGGCCCTAATCATGTGAGCAGTGGGTTTATTTATTCGATGAACTTCATTGAAAGACATAAGAATAAAACGGAGTTGAAAAAGTGCTACAATTATACTCTCAGGAAATGCATGCCTAAGCTATAAAGTATGCTTTGTTACCTGCAATGTTAGCCATAATGTTTGATAAATTTGGATAAGAACTGACTCTAATGTCCATGCCTCTGTGTTTACAACTTTCATAGGAAAATTCTGAAAATGGTATGTCAAAATTTGTAAGATTAGAAGTGTTCGAGCAATTAAATAGTAAATTATTTTATTATCTTGAAATTGAATTTTTTTGTCAAATGAGAGTGGTGACTTCAGTAATTTGATTTCATAAATTAAAAAAAGGCCATTCCTAAGTACTGTTTTCGATATAAAAGATCCCTCTCTCTCTCTCTCTCTCTCTCTCTCTCTCTCTCTCTCTCTCTCTCTCTCTCTCTCTCTCTCTTTCTCTCTGTGAATTTTGCTACATAGCAAGGAGTTTGGGCTTTTGAGGGTGTGGTCTCTAGCCAAAATTTATTTGCCAGTGATTTGAGAGCTGCATGATCTGTTCAGTTAGCTTTACAACTGAGTAAATATTTTGTAATGTGTCGAGGCTACCTTATGGAAAATTTCTTTTCTAAAAGCCAGCCTATTGTTCTATTGCTTCAAACACTTTCTAGTAATTAAAGTAAGATTATTGTTATCTGGATTGACTCAACTTGTTTAAAAGTAGTCTACTCCATTATAACAAATAAAAGTAGTCTACTCCATTTATTATAACAAAAGTTAAATATGCCCTAGCCATAAAGGTTCACTGAAGAACCAAACGTAGGAGAGTTCTACTTATTCTCATATCGCTCTTAGAATATAATATCAGTTTGTTTCCCTATCTGATCAGTCTTCTCTTTTTCTATAATTTTTTTTATTTTTAATTGTGCCTGTATGTAGATTTCACCTTTGCCCCCAAGTCACGAGTTTGAGCCACCCCGCTTAGACTAACTTCTCACTAAGCCACTAACTATATACCATGTTCTTAATCCTCAATATATACTTGGATTGAGGATTAGAGAGTGTATTTGTATTTAATGTTCCTAGTATACATATAAATATTAGATCTTTTTATGAGTTATACCTGGATTGCTGTCAATATATATATACAATTTGTGCCTCCACACTCCCACTCACTCCACTAATTTTATGGTCTCAAAGTTAATTGAGTTAGATTAAATTATCATTCTACCCTTAGTGATTGGCTTTAGCAAGAAGTGGTGGCACACACGTGTGCAGTCATGACTCCAACTTAGCCCACTAACTTTATACTCTCAAAACTAGTTGAGTTAAATTAAATTACCATTATATCATTTGTGACAAGTTTCAGTAAGCAGGTTTCACCAAACCTCAAGTGTTTGCTTTTTATAATAGTATATATAAAGAGAGGGACTCTTAATGTAAGACCTATTAACAATGCATTATGATAAAGAGGTTACGTTCCCTCTAGGATTCCTCTTTCTCCCCATTCTCTTGATTCTAACATGTCATTATAGCTATTTTAACATATTCGTATTTCTTAAATTATGAGAAAAAAAATATCAGGTATTTTGATTTAAGATGAAAAGGTCAAAAACCATGTATTATGTATAAATATTCTATGAAAAAATTATGTCTGTATGTCAGTATTTCTTAAATTATGAGGAAAAAAATATTAGGTATTTTAATTTAAGATGAAAATGTCATAAACCACGTATTATGTATAAAAATTCTATGAAAAAAATTATATTTGTATAGGATCACTCAAAGTTGAATCAACAAGACGGGGGCTTCCTTACCAGATAGCTAGGGAATCCAGGGCAAGTTCAGGGTTCTTTAGCAAGCCAGCAATCAACACCAATATCTGCATGTACCATGTCTCCAAGCACAGCATCACCGCTGATGCTGATGACAATTTCACAAACTCCCAAAGCCCAGAAAAAGCCTCCAATCTGAACCCGGTCCACGTGGCCTTACACCTGTCGCTCATCAGTATGTACACAAACTGGGCCACCACTATGATCCACCACGACAAGCTCAACACCAGCGATGCACCGATTAAGCCGAGCCCGATCTTGTACACCGCCACCCAGCTTAGCACTAGGTGCACCACCAGCGTGGCCGCTGATATGTATGCGCTGGGGGCCACGATGCTCTGCGATTGGAGGAATTTCTGTATGGGGAAGTTGAGGGCGTACCCGAAGATCTGTGGGATGAGGCCGTAGACGAAAACTGCGGCTGCTGACGCCACCGCCGTTGATTCCCCTAGTGCGAGCAAGATTTGCTTTGATAGGAGGTAGATCACCGTTAATGGGAGGCCTGTTAGAGAGAGGACTATCGTTGATCTTTGGAGGTAGACTCCAAGCATTTCGTACCTGTGGGCCCCATATGCTTGGCCACAGAGAGTCTCCACTGCACTGCCCATTCCAAGCTGCATAATCATCAGTCAAATCAATAATAACATTTTGAAGATTGTATTGGCGGCTCGCGTTCAACTCCACTCTTTATGTAAGCTTGAACACATTATAAGTTAATAAACACATTATAATTTAATAAACGTGAAAAAATTTAAATTATTCGTGTTTGCTCGATTAATATTTATTTAAGGTCAGTTTAAAAATTAAATTTAAATATATTTTTAAACTCGTTAACACAAATTATGGTCTTAGTTCGGCTAGGATCATTTACTATCCGATATACATGTATGATCCATGTTTTTTTTTTTGTGTATGCAAATGAAACAAGTATATATATATACAGATCAGTACCATGAGACCGTACGCGAACAACTGAATGCCGCTGTTGCCGAGGGAGGCGGCGGCGAGCTCGAGATTGCCGAGTTGGCCGGCGAAGATGCGGGTGGACATGGACATTGCGTTGTTGATCAAGTACACCAGGACTGCCGGACCGGCAAGGGGAAAGAGGAGCTTGAGTTCAATCCAAGTGGCCAGCCGGAGGCGCTTGAAGGCTGGCAGTTGGGTGTCTGATAGTACTTTTTCGAGCTCGGAGCTTGATTCATAGGCGGTGGAGGGTGGTTCCGGCAGCGATGGTGGCGGGTGGTTTGGCTGTAAGATGGGTTGATGGAGTTCATCAGATTGAGACTCCATGCTTGTCACCATCCCTCAAAGGTTGATTACAAGGAGAGGGAAGACTGGTTCAGGGTTGGGTTTCTATGCGTATAGTTTATGCAAAGATGAATTTTGCTTTTGCTGTATCAGTTTATATATACCAAAAGATGTAACTATATATAAAGGAATGAAAATGTTATTCTTTCAAAAAAGCTGTACATAAAACTTACCAAAAATGATGTAACAAATGACATTATTGTATTTAAGGGTCATTATAACGAGTATTTTATTTTAAAAAAAGAAAAACGTTATTTTTACAGAAAACTTGTACGCAAACTCTCACTAGAATAATATAGCAATGACATTTTTGTAAATAAGATCCACCATGATGGGTGTTTAGTTTTTAAGGGAATAACTCTTATTCAACTACATTATTCTGATGATAAATGTTATAAGAATTTTCAGGTAATGCTATACAAATAAAAAAAAATTTGTATATAATTTATTCAAATGAGTGCCAATTACTTTAAAAAAAATACACCTATTATGATACTCTTAGTTATAAAAATGCCACTATTACATCATGTGAAGTTTTCTATGCAATGTTTTTGAAACAATAGCATTTTTCTTTGTTTTAAAATGAATTTTTCTTATCCAACTACAATATTCTAGTGATAAATTCTAAATAAAATTTTCAGTTTGTATGCTATTACTCATAAATGAATTGCTTATGCTTGGCTCTTGCATTAGTATAGAGAAAGGAAAAGAAAATGAAAAAGATAGGTGGAAAATAAAGTGAAAGAAGCAAAATTTTCTTTTATTTGGTTGGATAAGGAAAATAAACAAAAAAAATGAATAAGTATTTGTTTAAGAGGTACATTGTTTTTTTTGTTTTATTACAAGCACTTTCATTTTTCTTTTCTGTGACACATTCAATATACAAACATAACATCAATGTAATCAGAGGAGAATTATCTACTTCTCAGTTATTTTTTAACCAAAGATCATCAACATTCCTTAAAAAGGCGTTATACAATATTTGTCTTCGTTAATCGAAGATGGTGCGGAGAGCAAAATTAGTAGAAATCTTACCTTTGACATAACTCAATTGCTATGTCAGGACATATAATAGCTCTCAAGTTATTAGAACTATTCCAAATACACATGTTAAGCATTTTACAACTTTTTTTTCAAATTTGTGATTCAATAAATCAAAACCCAAAACCTAATACAGCTAGCCTCATCAAATATTTCAAAAGAATTATATCTAATTGATTCCATCTAATTATCCTCATGTAGTAATCTATAAAATGTAAGTTATACGCTCTCTATTTAGTTTCTCTGAATGTAGTGTAGACTTTTTCTGTTTTTTCTTTTAGGGGTGGGGGTTATTTTCAGTTGTTTTCCATTAAAATGTCATACAATAGAAAAGGAGAAAGTCGACACAGAAAAATAAGGAGGAATAAAGCATTCTAGCTAGTTTGAAATATGAAAAAATAATAAGAATAAAAAAAGAAAGAAAAGAGAAGGAAGAACACGTATCTTACATACATCTAATGACGAAGAACCGTCCTGGTTTCTGTCATATTTCTTCGGTTCCAAACTGATTTTCAGCGTTACATCGTTCGGGTTTTTCCTGGTCAACTTTGGATTCCTCACATGAAGAAAGTAAGGCACAGACATGTTTCTCACCATAATATAACTAAGACTTTGGCGAAATATCGGGCAATGATTTTTCTCTAAACAAGTTCCATGTTCTTCCTGTACTTGCTGTTTTGTTTCATGCATTTTGAAAACTCTGATTAAACCCCTTTGAAGCCATCACATCATGTCTTGAACTCCTGATTAATTTGAGCTGCAAGGCTTAAAAATTAGTACTGCGTCGACAGTTGGATAGACCCCTTGAAATTTGAGTTAAGTTGCTACCATTTCAGCTCAAAGTTTTACATTTAATTGCACATTATACATTAGAAAATGATTTATCTCTTCTTTTTTTTTTGTTTGAACTGGGATATAATCTTTTGTAATGTTATCCTTTTTTCACTATAACAATTGTATAGTTTTTGAGTCGCTTTATTGAGCCATTTGTCTATTTTATCAATCACCAAATTAGTGATCAGTAGAGTTATAAGACGTGTAAAATGATGTGTCGTAGATGCATTTTTCGTTGTCAAGAGAATAATGAAATTTGAAAGTAGGCTACTAGGCTTTACCCTTAGGATTAAGCTCCAAAAGAAGACTTTTGAAAGTTCAATCTTTTCAGTCAGTGGATATGGTGGTTTTAAATCAAGAACAGAATGAAATCTTATGATGCTAGATCCACTAACTTGTCAAATCTTTCCAAATAATCCATTTTGCATGATAGAAACATATATAATTAGTATATAAAGCTAAAAGTTCTGTGGAATTAGGGATCCATGGAAAAGAAAAAACTATTAATTTGACAAATAATTTGATTTGATTTCAAGTTCGATTTTTTTTTTTTTCTGGACCAAATTGATGGATATATAATGAAGTTGCTAAAAGCAGCAAATGTTGATAAGAGACACCGATAACATTTCTCCAAATAGTTGTTTAAGGGCTATTAAACCATGCTGCGGCTGCTACTCAGCTTGCCAAAAGAGGCTCCTCCTCCTCGTCCTCCTCCTTCTTGTCGTCCCATTTACCCAATCGGTCCCTCGCTTTGTCCACCTGAAAATTCAAAAACTCAGAACTTTCATGCCCATTATTACTACTTATTCATCCATCCCAATTTTCTAATCTATGTTACAACCAGTATTTATGTCCACAAGCTCTACACCCCCGTCAGCTGAGTGTCGCACTGGATGAGCAATAATAACTCGTGAAAAAATATTTACTTACGTTTTAAACATAATACGGACAACAGAAGCAGCAACAAGCTAGAACTCCATGGTTGTTGCTGAGATGTATCGAGAACGTCAGGTAAAATTTTTGAATTTTGGTTGCCATATATCAATGCTAGAATTTTAGTACTTCTATTTCCATTTTTATTTTGCGGAGTTATAAAGTCCTTTAATTAGACATGGTGCTAATAGGAATTCGGTTCAACGTATGTTTTGGTTTTCAAGCCCATTAATGTGTGAAACATTTAACATGTATATATACACATAAAGTAATGTTATACAATCAGAATATATAACCAAAAAATATAACCAGAATGATGTGGCTTAGTTGTGGGCCTATCACTTTAAAATAAAGAACCCACAAAGATGTATTTTAATTATAAAACTGCCACTGCCACTGCCACATCATTCTGGTTCAAAATTCTGTACAAAAATTCTGAAAGAATAGCATTTTCCATACAGATAGAGTAATGTTATACAACCAGAATATATAACCAGAAAATATAACCAGAATGATGTGGCTCAGTTGGGCCTATCACTTTAAAATAAAGAACCCACAAAGATGTATTTTAATTATAAAACTGCCACTACCACATCATTCTAGTTCAAAATTCTATACAAAAATTTACCATCCATTGAATCTTACCTCTTTATCCCAGTTGGTTCTAAAAGTTACCCATAGTAAAATAATAGTTTGCATCATTGTGCCCCCATCATCCCTGTCCATATTCCCTGCAAAAAAGCAGAAACTAAATTACCCATATTCTCTATTCTATGATTTTCATTTCCTATAAAGACTGGATATGAAAGAATCCTTTCAGTCCATGCCTATATTGCTCATAAATTAAGGGTGGGAAAAAATTGAATTCATCAGGGTAGAAAAACCAGACAAGTAAATACACATGGATTAACTCGATCTTTAGATGAAAAATATAGAATTTTCATACAGAATGATGTGTCTTAATAACAGCCTTGTACTTCAAAATAAAACATCCATTATAATAGCTCTTAATTATAAAACTGTTATTGTCACATTATTCTAATGAATATTTTTGTATGAAGTTTTTGTAAGAATATCATTTTCCGTAGATATATATACCTTAGCTCCAAGGTTGAATTTAAAGCCAAGAAGTGAACCCAGTGGAACACCAACTACGTAATAACACCCAACGTTTACGTACGCAACAAACGCTTGCCATCCACATCCAACAGCGACCCCTTCATTCATTTAACAGAGAAAATTCACATCCTCTTTCATCTATCATAATCATTAACATAACATGAGAGAGAGAGAGATGTATAACAACTAGCCTATCTGAAAGTGAATGTTAGTTTCTTTATTTTTTTGTGTCAAGCAGTGCTATAGATTCGATCTTTGTCTGCCCATGATAGAGATTATCTTCCAATAAAAGCAAAGAAACAGAAGCACAAGACAAGAATGCTCCTACGATCATATGCCAACTCTACCACTACAAGTTTGGGAAAATAAAATTTTAAGGCACTGGGATCTTCATCTTAATCATCATATACATTACTTGTAATGCTTTTTTTTTTTTTTTGGAAGTTAGTGAACAATTACTATTTAATTAGAAATGGTTGGCGAGTTATAATCGAAACACTAGTCGTCAGTTTGATCATTATATTGCAAAGAATTAAGCTTAAGCATGAATGAGACATTCCATACATATAAAACCTAATCCTCTGAACTTTTTCAGAAAAACAATAATATATATTGGAATAAGGTACATAAACATAACTTGATACCAAAATCTCATTCACAATGACGTAGTAGCTACTTTAAAAATTATGCGCCACAATGATGAGTATTTGATGCAAGAAAGTGTATTGAAGAGATAAAAAAGATAATTGACTATCTCTTGGTTAAGACTCAAAACCTTATCTAGACCAGTTGATTCCAACCGAATAAGTTGATTCACGAAGAATATGTAAAGGTTGGAGATCAAGAAGAAACTCCCAAAAGGCAGTACAATTTTAAATAAAAATTCTATACAACCATTTTGTTTCTGCAGCCTTACTTATATGATGGAAGTAAGACCTAAATGGATAATATTGTGTTGATCGCTTGAAACCAAGATTAGGGTAGCAAAATAGCTCTGTGACAAGGAGAAGATACATGAACATATATCCAAAACGATGTGGCCAAGCGTAAATAAATAAGTTGACAAACTGAAACTTCAGTTCAATCATTGATTAATGAATGATTTAACTTGATAACATAAAGGTTAGTGTTTTCCAGCAATGGCTAATTAAAATTGACCCATTTGTCGTCTTTATACTGAGCAAGTCACAACATGCATCATCATCTTCATCATCCTATGCTAGCAAAATCCAACTTGATCACTCTTTGCTTCACAAAACCAGTGTATCATTAGATCCACCAACTAGTTAAGTTTCTTGTGCAACAAGTGAAACAAGTTTTCATCCTAGTCACATTAAAGACAAAATTGTTATCATGAAAGTTTTAATAATTTTCTTAAATTATGTTGAAAAGGTGCATCATAATAGGTTTGAAAATTAATGAAGATCAGATAAATTAACAGGTAAAATACCAAAAAAATCTTCAGAAGCATTAATTATCGATCATTGAGTATATTTTCGCATGGAAGGTCCATGAACCCTAATTATGGGAGAGAACTCCAATACAAACACCGATAGCCTTACTTTTTTATATTATATTTAAATTCTGAGAAAAAAAAAATGTGTTGCGTTTAGGAGTCTTGCTTCAATAAAACAAAAAATTTATATTATCAATGAATCAAAATTAAACTCTTTTAATATTTGCATCTATTAGCTTAATTAGAGAAAACTCATACCGGACAAAACAGGCTGGACACCGTTTAGCATGAGGGCAACTGCCAAGAAGGGTGCAAGTTCTGAGACTGCTTCGGCAACGGTAGTACCGCCGGTGAAGGCATAACTGATGACGTGGCGCAATGCCAGCACAACCATGGCCAAGATTACAGCGATGATAAAAGAGCTTAAGGTCACAATCACAACTGCAAAAGCGGCTGATTTAGGATGTCCTGCCCCGAGCTCATTGCTGACCCTCACGCTGTCATAATGAAGAGAAGTTTATTCTCAATCAAACCTTGGAAATAATAGGATAATGTCTTCTGATATCACTTGCATACACACACACACACACACACATATATATGTACAACTTTTCACAGCTCCTTTCTTAACTTATTGTTGCTAGGTGGTTGCATCAGATTCTTACCTCAAAATTAAAAGGCTAACCTTGTTGTCATGTAGTAAATTACCATATGTAAAGTATTCTTGGTTATAACTTTACAACGATTCTTTATTATCATTGATACTAAATAGTAGTATACAACGATTGAATTGTTTCTATCTTTGCAATAATATTAGCAGTTGTTTGGGCTCACTACTTACTGAATAAAGAGACCATAGGAGAACAAATAGATCGAAATTTATTCTCAAAAATCTCAGTAGAAAAAAAAATTTTGACACAATTTATTTGTAGAATTTTGGTTTTCCAAGTGCACCTTTTTAAAAAAAAAAAAAAGAAAAGAAAAAAAGAAAAAAACACATACCTTGCAGCTGCATTGAATCCCACTGCAATCATGTAGACCCATCCAGATATTGTCATGCTGCATGTGGTACCCTTTAGCAATTCAGATGACTATATTGATAAATATATACCAAGAAATTTCTAATTTATTTGTGTCTATAGTTAATGAGGAATGAACTTAGCTACAACTATAGTAATTTTTTTTATACAAATTAAACCATTTTTTTGGAGCAAGTAGACACCCTGTAGGGAGGAATTTGGAACCTCTTACTAATATGATCATGTTTTTGCCCCAAGGAATGTTTTAATCGAGCATAGCTTTTTTTACGCTAATGAGCCTAATTTTTTAAAACAAACTCAGCTCGCCTAGCTGAAATAATTTGGTTTTATTCACAGTTAGCTCGGTTTATTATATGAACCTATAGTAAAAGAATATGTTTAATATGCACTAAGAGTGAACTATACAACTACAAATACAACCACCCCTCAAATAATATATATATATATGTGTGTGTGTGTGTGTGTGTGTGTGTGTGTGGAAAATATCCTTCTCAAAAGAATTGATAGTTAACACAATATCCAAATCCTAGATGAATTGACTGACTGATGTCTTCTTAGTTGTTAGGACTTGGGAGAAACGACAGTTTGAATGTTAGTTGTGGAGATATATAGGGGCCTACCATAAACATATGCTTGAAACTCTGTATTTATTTAGAAAGGTACCACAAACATACCCATTTTCATACTTTGTCGTGATCTTGACCTTTGTTTTTTTCCCAAGACGAACACAAATTGAATACGATGCTCGGACCACCCATGTTACTGCGTTGGCCTACAGTGTGTGTATATATGTATATACTGCATAAAATATTAGTAGTCATACTCTGAACATACTTATGAGAAAATTCCCTTTTGGAGGAGAAAATCACTTTCAAAATGGAGATCAACCTCTCATAAAATTTTAAGAAAAATTTTTAAGGAATCTTTTCAAGATTTTTATAAACTCTAACATAGTTAAAAAAAAATAAACTTCATCAGAAACTCTTAGAAAGTGTTGTTGAAACTATCTACAAACAAGCTTCTCCACATATTTTTTGTGCTCTCAAATCTTTTTTTTTTTTTGACAAAAATATTGTGTTGCATTAGTATTTTAATTGATTATAAAAATATTCTAATATTTTATACAGATATTTTTGAGGTTCTTAGTAAAAATTTTCTTATAATGTTTTTAAACCTCAGTTAAAATTTTCTTATAATATTTTTAGGTCATGTTCAGTGTTCGGTTCTGTTTTCCCGCTTCTGTTTTTCTTATGGGAAATTACGTTCCAAATGTGTAAGGTAATTCTAGTAAGGTTCAAATGTCCTACATTTCAAATGTGTATGGTAATTCTAACATCATCTAATTAAGTTCAAGGGACCTCTCATTGTGTAGCTAGCCGTAAAGGTGATACATATAGCTTTAAGGCTTCTCTTACCAAACAGAGAGAGAGTCCAAAGCAATCTCAGCATTTGGAGTAAGCCAGCAATCAACACAAGTATCTGATAGTACCAAGTCTCCAGGCACAGCATCACCCCTGATGCAGCTGACAGTTTCAAGAACTCCCACAACCCAGAAAATGCCAGCAAACTGAACCCACACCATGTCTTCTTGCATCGATTACTTGTCAATACATATACAAATTGAGCCACCACTATAATCCACCATGACAAGCTCAACACGAGCGAGGCACCCAACAAGCCCCACCCAAACTCAAACACCACGAGCCATGTTACTAAAAGGTGCACCACTAGCGTGGCTGCGGAGATGATGGCACTGGGGGCTACAATGCTTTGCGCTTGCAAGAATTTTTGTATTGGAAAGTTGGTGGCGTATGCAAAGATTTGTGGGATGAGGCCGTAGACGAATATAGCGGCGGCAGAAGCTATCGTTGAGGATTCGCCGAGCAAGAGCAAGATGGGCTTGGAGAATAAGTAGATGAACACAAGTGGAACTCCTGTAACCATGAGGAGTATGGTTGATCTTTGTAAATATATGCCTAGCATTTCATACTTGCGAGCTCCATATGCTTGGCCACACAGTGTCTCCGCTGCACTTCCCATTCCAAGCTGTACGCATGAAAAGAAATCAGTAACATATAGGATAATTCTAATGTTGTGTATAGGAATACTGCATACTTTTTCTATTTAGATAGCATCACTCGCACATGTATCGTGTATGCATTTGTTTGTATACAACCACATGTTTATGTGTACGTGAATCATTTTAACTAGATTACATTTATATTTATCCGTATCTATATATGCACATGCTTGTGTATATATGCATACATGTATTCACGTCCATTTCTATTGGAACCAAAGTCGGCTTTATCATAAGGTAAGATTCAACTTTGACGGGTAGCTCAAATGGTCAGGCCATGGGTTTGCTCTCTATTGGCCGCTAGTTTAACTCTCCTTATAGTCACCTTCAGGTACAAAGTTATGGTCATTAATCAGTTTGTGTTGAACAGCAGACTGCACAAGTTTTAAAATTAATCGAGGTGCATGCAAATTTGGTATTATACCCAATTAGCAAAAAAATAAAATTATGTTATATAAATAAAAAATTCATACAATATATAAATGAGAGTCTTTGATCCTCTTTGTAATCCCTTCTGGTGAACCAACTGAAAAAAAAAATTTAATTACAAAAACGTTAGTCCAATATTTGGTACAAAAATTCCGTAACATAAGATTCAACAATTTTCTATGTTTATCCTAACATGTTGAGTTAATTGGGTCGTGCAGTCTTCATGTCTAATAATCACAACGTGATATGTCAGTTGATGATGATTGGCTTTGATGGGCCCAATGTTATTGATTGGTCACGCAATCATCTCTACCCAACCATTTCTCTCAATTGAAGGAATCAGCTCTCAGTTAAATTAGGAAGATTCGATGAAAATTTAGTATAATAGTTCCGGCTGTGTTGTCTTAGTTTTTGGTTATGCTTTAACTTTGTTTGGTCTGTTTTGATTTTTTAATTTTAGTGATGACAAGTTTTGTATTTTTGTTTTCATAAAAAAAAAATTTCTTTGCTAATAAAAAAAAAAAAGGGAGGAATTCAAGTGTACGTGGAAATAGTATTATTAATCTCGTTATATTTTTTTTAGATTTTAGTAACCATTCAAGGGATTATTATATCAGTAAAAATTATTTAAATAATAAATAAATATATTAATACATCATCAAATGATATACGTACACGTACAAAGGTAGAATGAAATTCATATCCTTTTATTTTTGAATTCTTAAGTTACAAGTGTATATATGTATGTGTAGTTATTCTTATATACAAACATGCATATTCTCATATGTCTATATGCATACACACATATATACACATGTTTCTACATTGAACATAAATATACAGTGTACTCATCTATACACATGTATACATTCACAAAACATATATGTATATATATATATATATATATATATAGAGAGAGAGAGAGAGAGAGAGAGAGAGAGAGAGAGAGAGAGAGAGAGATTACCACGACACCATAGGCAAAGACCTGGATGCCGTTGTTGCCAAGAGAAGCAGCAGCAAGCTCAAGATTTCCGAGATGGCCGCAAAAGATCTGGGTGGCCATAGAAGTAACATTGTTGAGCAAGTAAACAACAATTGCTGGGGCTGCAAGTTTGAAGAGAGTATTCAGTTCGATGGCTGTAGCGCGCCGGAGACGTTGGAAGTATGATAAGCTCGTGTCCGATAGCACGTCTTCCAGCGCAGAACTTAACGGCTCCGGTGTAGATAGTTTGGAATTCAACATGGTTTGATTGAGCTCTTCATCTTGAATACACTCCATGCTCTCTCTCTCTCTCTCTCTCTCTCTCTCTCTCTCTCTCTCCACTGCTAATGATGGGAGATTTTAAAAGGGTAACTCAAGGATTCGAGAGTATTGTGTGGCTTGGCTTCCTTGAGATCTCTTATCGATGTTAGGTCTAATTATACAAGAGTAGTGTTATAGAGACAGAAGTTTTATACATTGTTTATGCTTCTTTTATTTTAAATCAAAACACATGTTATTTTAATTTATAATTTCAAATTTTTCATTAGTATGTCATTCTGATAAAATTTTATTGTATAAAACTTCTATAAAAATAAAATTTTGGATTACATAAATGGGTGATATAAATATATAAATAAAAAGCGATGCAATATGTCAGTGGTGTATATCTTATTTTTTGTATCACTTCTTACATGCTCAGACATGTTATTTTTGTTCCTTTTATAAAAACAAATTGAAATTTCCAAGCTTAGCTTGTAAATTGACGTGCCATCTTATTAAATACCTTCTTAAATCACTTGCTAATGTGATAGATATAGTTAACGACAGATCTCAACCCTTTGGGAGTTGGTACGTATGGTACACTCATTTTTTGCACCCTGGAGAAAATCTGAGGACAAGTACTGGAGATATATTTTACTAATGGAGTGGAGAGTGCATGATGAGGTAACCGACTCTTAATTAAGGTCACTTAAGAGAGATCATTGAAGTGTGCAGTAACCCATTTGATTTGACTGACATGATTCAGCCATTCTACCAAATGTATGATTGAAGTTGAACATAACAAATTTAGCAGTTCAATGTTATAGCCTCAAGATTATATGTCACTGTCTCTGTAATAATCTTTAGCCAATAAGATGATCAGGTCCACCAAAACAGAGATCCAAAACCCAGTGATTTTACTCAGGGTAATGTTATACAACCAGATAATTCATACAGAACTTATCACCAGAATGATGTGATTAAGTTGTGCGCCTATCACTTTAAAATAAAAAACACATCAAGATGCTTGTTTATTATAAAACTGTCATCGCCATGTCATTCTGGTGTAGAATTCTGTGCAAAAATCCTAAAAAAATAGCATTTTCCTTTTACTCACTGACCACCGATCCATATATAGTTAGAACTAGATAATTATACACCACAAAGGCATAAAGAATGGAGAAATATTTGGTCCTCTTGGAAAAATACGTCACTCCTCCTCCTGTCACAATATACTGAGTCTCCCACCTATTAGTTGTGTCGGTGAGGGTTTTTAGGATCCAAGGTACCCATCAAACGAGAGAAACTCATTGCAATGTGGGAGGAGCAGGAGGAGGAGTGAACTGGTGCTCGAAGAGGATTGAGTTATTTTTCCTAGGAGATGTGCCTGGTATGTGCCACAGTGGAGAAGCTGCATTTGCAAAATGATGAAAATAGATCCTAGATACTAATAAGTGCTAGTTTAGTACAACTTTTTTAAAGCTTTTTTAGTGTGATTTTTTTAGTATATAAGCAAAAAAACTGAATTTTTGTTTCTTTTTTGCCTTTTTACTTATCTTAGCATATAAAAGAAAAAAAAATTTTAAAAATTTAATTTTTTGCTTATAAACCAAAATTAAAAATAAAAATAAACTAAATTTAAGCTCTACCAAACGGACTCTAAGTCTAAACTTATCTGATGTAGTTATCAAACTTGGTTCATTAATTCTGGTGGGGTATTCTTAGTCCTCAGTACTAAGGTGGAGTAATTTGGAGCAGGTAAATGACTACACAATCACAATGGGGGCCTACGTATATGATGTTTATATAACCTTAACTTTGTGTGATTTTATACACCCAACTACATTGTACAATTATATAACATATCTACTTTAAAACTGTACCACTTGATTAATTAACTACAAGAAATATTACATTTTGCGACTGCCTAAATAAAGTAACCAAAAGTATGCCATGGCGACTGAAAGCAAAATTGGTCACAAATAATAGGAAGCTAGAACTATTCGCAGCCAAACGAAATTTTTTGCAAGTTTTTGCAGCCAAATGGCATGTCGTCGGCTAAAAATTCCAATTTGAGCATTTTTGCAACCAACTTTGCTAGTGGCAAAATTTCGAGCTTTTAGCAACCAAATGCGTTGTCACGCTAGAAAATTTTGAAAACACATTGTTGGGAAGGGAGACTTTTTATGATCAATTTACCTTGTCAATACATATAATCATGTATTTTGTGACTCACTGGTCGGGAAAAGCAAGGGAAATATATATATATATATATATATTTTTTTTTTATAAATTAATACTTATATTTTGCATCAGTAAATTTTCATTAATCATTTGCTTGTCTTTTGGTCGTACTAGTTTTGATAACCTAAAAATAATATATACATACATATTCATACCAAGTGCTAAAGAAGTCTCTAACCCACATGCAATAAAATAAAACAGCCTAACTTTCTAGTTAAATAGAATCATTATGTAAGTAATATTTTTTAATTAAAATAGTTAATCATTGTACTTTTTATGAAGCAATAGAGAGAAATAAGATGAATTATTCCGTTAAGAAATTTTTGCATATAAATGTATAAATAATTTTATAGAATTGAAAGCAAAGAGACAAGTCCATGAGTATCTCGCTAGAGGGGGAACAATGAGAAAGTTTCACTAGCCGGAAGAAGAGTTATTCATGCGTGCTCTTAGCCAGGCATTATCCTTTATGGGCACCTGCTATTCCTTGGGAAGACCCAACCAACCTATCATAAAGAAGCCAAGCAATTTGAATTAATGCTTGGTTTTCTCTTAGCCGTTTAAATAACTTTTTGGGCAGTTCTAATTTTTGCAGAGTACAACAAATGTTAAAGGACGTAATATCCCTCACGCAGGCCGGACCAAGCTCTAGCTAGGCTTGCTACATTATACTAGAAGTGTGGTCACCCTATCTCGGCCTGGCCCAACATAGTATCGGCTCGGCAGCATGTCAGGCTAAACGTGAATTCCCAACTAGTCCAACGAAAAAGTTCCAAGTCTTATAAATTATGAGACTTGAACGGGCTTTGCAAGCTATCGGATCATTGTTTGTCAAACTCAAACCTCCTTTGGTGTGCTTTTGTTTAGAGGGCATTTTTGTTCATCCACATTTTGGAATAGCAACGGAGTAAGTTCGGGTAAGATTAGGCTAATTCTACACCACCGTTAATAGAAAATTTTCATTCCATGCTCATCCAAACTTGTGACGGGTTGAACTTTTTTTTTCCGTAACCGAGCCACTTAAACTGATAGGATTCAGGATTAAAGCCGCATAAAAATTCTAAATTAAAATAGTTCTCAAAAATTAAAAATAATACAAATTATAGAAGTATAAACACAACATAAAAGTTAAAAAATAAAAAATAAGCTAAATCCCAAAAAAATCTAAATCCTAACATTTACTTGTATGAACAAAGAGTATTTTGTAATATATAATTGTGGTATTCAATGTATTTTACAAATAATCAAGGCAAGTTTGGACAAGATGATCTATACCCTACCTTACCTCAAACCCACTTTGGTTTTTATTTTCTTTCCTATAATCCACTTCTAACCCGTTCGTTTGTACCCTAAACTCGTACTGTTAGGAGAGAGATGAAGCAAATTTCAAGTTTTTCAGATGAAATTGTCACCTCTAAGCACACTTTGCCCGGGTAAAAAGGCTACCTTAACTTCTAACGAAAATCATGTACATTCTACGTTCTCGTTACCAGTCATGCACGTCGACAATGAAAGATCGCCGGAGATTGTGAGTGGGTCCTCTTGACATGCATCGGAATATGAAGTAGAGTTTACTAATAGTTGTTGAAATGACGAAGTCACTAATTTTATGTTTCAAGCAATATCGATAAATTGCCTGTTTCCATACTGTTAAACAGGAGGCATCTATAGCAAGATGGTGGCGGCAGGTGGCTGCCGCCTGCCGGAGTTGATGGGTTTTAGGCATGGAGTCATAAGTGTCATCCGTGTATGCGCATGCCTGTTCCAGCTTATTGCTTCTGCTAATTAGACGTTTGCTTTGTTATCATTGTAAATTGAGAAAGGTCCTAAACCTCCCTTATCGAGATTGACAAACCCAAGCTCATTAAATTAATTGAGCTTCCAAATTTTCTTTTAAAATTACCAGGACTTCTAAGATTTGTCTTGAAGGTTCTTGCTGTAAGCAAATAATTGGCTGCCATTCTACAATAAAACTGTAAAACCTTAACAGTTGAAGCCTTGGCACAGGTTCAATTGTGACTTGGCAGAGACGGAGCATAGAGGCGCGAAAGGGGCACTTGTCCCCCCTCCCCTCAATTTTTCAAAAGTTCAAATTTTGTTCACAGATTTTGAAATTATTTTCATTTTACTCCCTTTAAAAATTTGTAAGTGCTCACATACACTGCTTTGAGCTACAATTTAAAAAACGTTTTCCAATTTGACCCCTCTAAAAATTGAAAAATATTTTTCTTAAATACTTAATTCATTTCAAAGACTCATAAATATATACATTTTATAGTCATACGAAAGTCATATGTCCTATTATTGATTATATAAAAAAAATAAAAAAGAGCAATAGTTTCAAAACGAAATTATTTGTTGACAATAATAGTAATCTTAACATTCCATTTCTGGTAAAAAAATTGAGAGAGTAAGAAAATATCTTGAGAGTCAATTTTTAGAGGAACAGATGTACTAACAGAATAATGTTGAAGGAGTAAAACTTGATTTTTAAGATTATCAAAATCAATTTTTGAAATATTGTGTCCGAGTTTTGAATCACGTAATTCCTTCTTGACTAAGTTGATTTTAATTTGTAAATCTTAAGTAAAAAGGGGAGAAGGTTTAGAGGGTTGATCAAATCGTTTGAGAATATTATTAAAATTATAAGGATTATTAAGAAGTAAGGTATCTTGTTTAGGTTGGTCAATAGTGTTTAAACTTTATTTAAGTTGAAGTAAATAGTCTTTTTTAACTTGGAGATCAATAATCTTAAAATAAATTTTTTTTATAAAAAAAACTTCATAAGAATGATGTGACAGCCACTATTTCAAGATTATGAGCCAAAATAGTTGGTATTTTGGTCTGAAATAAAAGAACCACAAGCAATCACATTATTATATGAAAATTTTGTATCAAATTTTAGTTATATAACATTATTTTCAAAAAAAAAATTTAAAATTATAAATAAATGTTGTCCTCTCTAAAAAAAAAACCTTTTTTGACTCTGCCACTGGACTTGGGTATTTCTCATCTTAGTAAACCTTTGGCTGCCATTACTGAATGCAATTGAAAACCTTTAGTTAAAGCCTTTGAGTTGTCCTCTCAAGTCTCGACTAAAAGAGTATCAAAGTAAAAACGGAGAAGCAATTGCCAGAACCACAAAATTAAATTTGAGTTTATAGTAAAGCATGCCGTTTATTTGAGCCCTTCTTGTCGATTTGTTGCTTTTAGCAACGAGTGATGGTTGAGAGTTGGTACCCTTCTCATGCCCAGCTCTCTAGTTATTGGGAAGCATGGTTGAAGGTCTCGTCATCAGCAATCATGTAGTCCTCCCGAAGTGGCTGTTTTATGTCTTCCCATTTGTGTAAACGTTTCCTAGCTTTCTCCACCTGAAAAATTACAATCATCTAACCTTTCACCGACTGCAAATTTTTACAATTTTAATGATCTATCCCAAATAAATATGAACCAGAAAAGAAAATACTATTACTACAGTTTTTTTTTTTTACCGAAAACGTCGCCAAAAGGATGTGACTGATGCTATTTTTAAAATTTTGAGCTAAAAAAATAAGTATTTTTGTTAAAAATAAAAATATCACAAACAATCACTTTATTCTAAATAAAATTTCTCGGTCTAGTATACAAGTTGCTACCTCTTTGTTCCAATCTGTCCGATACGTTGTCCAAATTAAGATGAGGGTCTGCATCACTGTTCCTCCTATCATTCCAGACCATATTCCCTAACACATTATATAAACACCCACTTAATCTCTTCAAGTTTGCAAGCAAATTTACATATTTACGGTGTAGAAGTGTGAGTTAGTACATCATACATATATATGTAGCTATATATAGGGAATGTGATACTAGGAAGAGTAATTAACAGGCAAGAGATATACCTTAGCTCCAAGGTCGAACTTGAAGCCGAGAAGACAACCCAGTGGAATTCCTAACACGTAATAACATCCCACATTTACGTATGCCACAAATGCTTGCCAACCACACCCAACAGCCACACCTTCAAGATTGCCAAATGATTGGATGTTAGTAATCCTAAAAATAAATTGAATTCAAAATTATGTATCTCTAATGACTGATTCTATTTCACACACCAAACTTTCCTTCAATGGTGGGGAATTCAATGGGTTAGTCTTTTTTCTCTACAAATTCATAGTGATTGATGATTTGATTAAAAGCACAAAACTTGGTAAGCCAATTTGCAAAGCTCTGTTTATGGTCATTTTATGGAAGCTTTGAAAAACTAGGAATGATATTTTCAGTAACAAAAAATTGGACCGGGAGGATATGGTTGAGAATATAAGGGCCTGTTTAAAGCTTCAAGTTTTTTTTTGAATTCAAACCAAAACAAGAGATAGATTGTGTAACTGCTTTAATTTCTTTCATTCTATTGAATGGATAAAATTTTTGGACTTTTCTGTCATAAGGTTATAGTTTTGTCTTAGTTGAGTGGGTTACTTGCTTGGATTGAATGGGGTTGGTTGAAACGTGTTCAACCATTGTCTTTGTTAGAAAGTTATGCTTTGTAAAGTCTCTTTAGCTTGTATTGATCTTCCTCATTTTCATTTATCAATAAATTTTCATCTTTTGCCATTAAAAAAAAAAAAGAGCAAATTATGTCAACCTCTCTTAAAGTTTCAGATTAATACAACTCACTCCCTGATATTTTAGAAATTATTATATCCTCCTTCTTATGATTTGAAGTAAGTTGCATTTTTCTCCAGATATTAAATCTTTTAATAGAATATATGTGATACAAAAAAAAAATAAGTTCATTGTCTAAATTGTTCTTAATGTGCATGAAATGACATAAATATGATTTTTTTTTTCTTTTGAAATTAATTAGTAAATGTTGATTTTTTAAATCTTTGTTTTTTGCTTCTAAATTCCCCCACATGTGTGTTAATTTTTTTTTTATATTATATAGGATCTAGAAACTTTGGTACAATTGATTTTCTTAAGTTAAACCGTTGTCTTTTTAATATAAGTTAACTAATGTTGTTGTTTCAATATTGCTTTTTATAGAGCATTTTTTCTCATATTGTTTATAACTTTTTTTTTATAAAAATTTATAGAATCTGTATAGGACTTTAATTACAGCATATAAAGTTTAAAAAAATATAAGACTTATAATTTATTTATTAATTAAAATGGTGTTTTATACAGATGTGATATTTAATTTGCTTTGAGAATATTTTACTGGTAATGCTTTTTTTTTTATTAGAAGAAGGTTAAAATTAACACACTAACTAATTTCATAAAGAAAAAAAATCTATTTATGTCATTTCATGCATATTAGGGACAATTTAGGTAATGAATTTTTTTTTTTTGGGACTGACGTTACATATATTCTGTTAAAAGATTTAACATCTGAAGAAAAATATAACTCACCTCAAATATCAAGGAAAGAGAATGTAATTTTTAAAATTTCAAGAGGTGAGTTGTATTATTCTAAAACTTTAAAGGATGCGGTTGTAATTTACTCAAAAAACAAAAAAAACAGTTAGAACATTAATGAAGAAGCGATTACCGGACAAGACGGGTTGGACCCCATTGAGAATGAGACTAACGGCCAAGTACGGGCAGAGCTCCGAGACTGCATTTGCCACGGTTTCGCCGCTGGTGAAGACGTAGCTTATGACATGCCGGAGCGATAGAACAACAACAGCTTCAATTACAGCGACAGTAAAAGAGGCTAAATTCACCACCACAACTGAGAAAGCTGCCGCCTTTGGATTTCCTGCTCCAAGCTCATTACTGACCCTTACACTGCTTGCAAATCAGCGAAAAACAGCAATGATTAAATCAACATTTTTTGCTCAAATCATAAAGAAAAAAATATAATTATTCTTAAATTTAATGAAAATTCTCATAGGAGTATTTTGTTACTTTATGTCTTTAAATTAAAATATTAAAAAGATGATCCGACTCTTTTATGGGAAAATAAAAGATCATCTTTCGTGGAGTTTTTTTATATTATTTCATCAAATTATCTTTTTGATATTCTAATTTAGTGATATAAAATGACAAAAACACTTTTATAATAGAATTTTTGTTAAATTTAATGATTTTTATACATTTTGTAGATTAGTTCAAATAATAGGAGAGTTATTTGTTTACTTTTAAATTACAAGAGAAATCATTTAATTTGACTTAAACCACAAAGGGGTAAAGTATAATTACCCTTTAAATTTAACGATTTCCATCCATTTTACTAATACGTCTAAACTATAAAAGGTCATGTATTCACTTCAAACCAAAAAAGATAAATTGTAATTTCCCATATATATATATAGGATTATACTTTGTAAATGTATAACATTTCAGTTATCTTTAGTACAATATTACAGGTTGAACACGATTTTGTACGTAATTGTAACATGGTTTGAAATGAAAAAAAAGTACATACCTAGCAGCTGCATTGAATCCAACTGAAACCATGAGCAATATCCCACTTATCGACATGCTGCATAAAGTGGAAACATTTCAAACAGTTCATTATATGCACAAAATGAATCACACACAATATAATTCGAATCTGATACGATATTGCTGTTTGAGTAAATTCCACCTTTTAGGCACCAAAAATGACAATTTTGTTATTTTTAGAAAGATTTTGTTGGACTGTACCTTGGCTTATATAATTTTGATTTAGTTTAGATTTTTTCCCTACTAGTTTCTTTAAGGCTTTGTTTGAAATCTGGATTTTCAAATAAAAAAGTAAAGAAAAAAAAATGATGGAAAATAACGCAAAATTATTCTTTCATTTTGTTCTATTTTTTTCACCTTTTTCTTTTTTTACCAAAAATTCAGATTCTAAACAGAGCGTAAGTGTCTAGTATCCAAATTTAAGCTTAACTCAAACTCGTCTTTTTTGTTTATTCTTATTTTCTTATTTTTAGCTTTAATTTGAGACATTAGGTTTAGGTTTGCTTCTTTTTTTTTTCCTCTATGAATAGAACATAAGGGCCTCTGCCCTAAGCAGATTAATAATTAATATTCAAAGAATGTTTAACTTTATTTCTGTTATTCTTTATGTTTGTGTTAAAAAATTACAAACAATAGTTGCCCATTGTCTAATAATTTCAAGGGAATCTCAACATATTTATTGAAGCCATATAACTTTCTGATTTTTTTTAATTTTTTTTTTATCACAGTTCGCATTCTTCTTAAAACAAAACATGAGATTATAAAGTTCAAGTTGTATTGGTGGGATTCACACAGAACAATCAATCAAGATGGGAACGTGACTTCTCTATATGTTGTACATATATATCAATGTGTGTATGTATATAACCATAGTATATGTGTATATATATCTATATAACAAGACACAATTTTTTTGTTAAAAATGTCTCCGTTACATTTTTATCCAACGGCTCAAATTCAGTTTTGAATTGCATTCAATAGTTGAGATTAATTAAACCTTTTATCTCAAAACTCAAATCCTGCCCAAACAAGTTATATGGGTCCCAGGACTTGTAAGAATCTTTTAAAAAAAATTTATTATTGTCTAGACAGTTTTTTACATTCATGTGGGTCCCATGCTTTTTCACATTCACGTTCAAATGCTGTGACATATGTTTCACATTCAATTTATCAAAAGTTAAATGAAATATTTTATTGAGAGTGCCCTGGGCACAAGTCTTATCTAGTAAATATATATATATATATATAAGTAGATAATATAATACAAACAGAAAAATTCATACAGAATTTATTACTAGAATGATATGATTAAATAATAATTATTTACTTTTAAACAAAACACCCATCATTTAGGTGAGTTTTTCTGTACAATTTTTTTTTTTCTTTGGAGGAATAGCATTTTTCTATATATGTATTTTAGATACATAGAGTTTTAAGATTTCTCTTACCAAACAGAGAGAGAGTCCAAGGCAATCTCAGCATCTTTGAGTAAGCCAGCAATCAAGACAAGTATCTGATAGTACCAAGTCTCCAGGCACAGCATCACCCCTGATGCAGTTGACAGTTTGAAGAACTCCCAAAGTCCAGAAAATGCCTGCAAACTGAACCCACGCCATGTATGTTTACATCGATTACTTGTCAATATATACACAAATTGAGCCACCACTATAATCCACCATGACAAGCTCAAAGCCAGTGAGGCACCCAACAAGCCCCACCCGAACTCAAAAACCACGAGCCATGTCACCAAAAGGTGCACCACTAGCGTGGCCGCCGAGATGATGGCACTTGGGGCTACAATGCTTTGTCCTTGTAAGAATTTCTGTATCGGAAAGTTGGCGGCGTAGGCGAAGATTTGTGGGATAAGGCCGTGGACGAATATGGCGGCAGCAGAAGCTATCGCCGATGATTCGCCGAGCAAGAGCAAGAGGGGCTTGGAGAATAAGTAGATGAGCATAAGTGGAATTGCTGTAACCATGAGGAGGATGGTTGATCTTTGCAAATATATGCCTAGCATTTCATATTTGTGAGCTCCATATGCTTGCCCACACAGTGTCTCCGCTGCACTTCCCATTCCAAGCTACATGTACGTAAAATAAACAGATGTCATGCTAGGATCATAGCATTTTTTGAGTTTTAGAACTACATGTTTTGATTTAAAGTAAAAGAACCTCATCATTTTTTTATAGCATTACTCAAAATATATATTGTATATGTATTTAATTGTCTATATACACATGCCTATATATTACATGAATAATTTATCTAAAGAGTGTACGTATACAATGGTGGATGGAAGAGAGGAGAGCAGAGCTGCAAGTTTTGAAAATTTTCTTTACACCTTATTGATTTTTAAATATTTAGAATATAATATAGTATATTGGTACCTCCAAAGTTTTTAAATTTAGTTTTACCCTTGTAAATTTTTGCATATTTAGAAACTATATAGTGTATTGATCTCCTAAAAATCAAAAAAATTTCCTTAACTCTCCCTTCAACGAAAATTTTTTTGTTGATCTCTTTCAACTGAAATTCTGAGTCCACCACTGTACGTACATTTTATGTTTTTTTGTATATATACGTACGGATATTTAGAATACTATTAAATTCACACTCATTTTTTATCCAAAGTCCATTAAGTAGTGGAGAAATTTTTGTTTATGACGACATGGAAGAACCTGTACAAAGTAGGCCCTTTAAACTCATCCCTAGCTAGTAAATTACTCAGAAGATGGTAAACGTCCACAATCTACAAATCTCAGGTAAAGCATGAAGCCGATATTACATAAGTGCTACACTCCTGGGCGCAGTTTTGCGGCAGTCTCCAAATGTGCAGTCGAGTCTGGTTGATGACGTAGTCCAACAAGTATTTGTCGCTCTTGCATCATACTCAGAGGACCCAGTTTTGCCACTAATTCTCAACTTTCTCTGCCACAACTTTTTTTTGTTTTTTGTTTTTTGGTTGAAGGAGAAGAACTACCAAGAAATCCATTCAAAATAGGTTTCAAGGTAGGCTTTTAAACACACACAAGCAACCACGTTGCTAATTTATGATGTTGGATTACCCACAAAAAGACTGTTTATTTATTTTTTTTTTTTGGGTTGAAGGCAAAAGAATTACCAAGAAACTCATTTTGAATAGGTTTCAAGGTAACCCATTTAAACTTGGTAACCCCGACATTACATAAACGGTACACTCTCGCATTATCTTCAACGAATTGGCAAAATTTTTACGTACTTACTTAAAGTCAAGTGCATTCTTGATAGTGGCAAGTTAATTTGTAAGAAGAGCTCTGTGTTGGCCCACTTGATTAAAACAAAAGGCGGTTCTCTCACCTCAAGGAATTATGTTGGATGGAAATTTTGAAGAAAAGTTATCTATGTTTTTTCATTGTTCTTTCGTTTTGCATTCTGAACTTGAGTTACAGTGTACATGAATGGAGTGCATACTAATTCTTTAAAAAATGCATATGCCTATATGCATATATATATATATATACATGCATATATGCGTAATGTTTGTAAACAGAAAAATTTAAATAGAATTTATTATTAAAATAATTTAGTTGAATAAAAGACATTCATTTTAAAAAAAAATACTCATCACAATAGCTTTTACGTACAATAATGTTCCTGTCACGTCCAGTAAGATTTTTTATATAAAATTTTTTAAAAAATAGTGTTATTGTATACATAATACATATATATACACGTGTTTATAGATGCACACAAACGTAAAGGTACATGTATAATCATCCATGTGCACGTAAACATGCACAAAAAATACACAGAGAGAGAGAGAGAGAGAGAGAGAGAGAGATTACCATGACGCCAAAGGCAAAGATCTGGATGCCGTTGTTGCCAAGAGAAGCAGCAGCAAGCTCGAGATTTCCAAGATGGCCGGAAAAGATCTGGGTGGATATGGTGGTTACACAGTTGAGCATGTAAACGACAATCGCCGGAGCTGCAATTTTGAAGAGAGTATTCAGCTCGATGGCTGTAGCGCGTCGGAGACGCTGGTAGTATGACAAGCTCGTGTCCGATAGTACTTCTTCCAATACAGAGCTTAACGGCTCCGCTGCGGATTCTTTGGAAATTGACATGTTTGGATTGAGCTCACCATCGCCATCACCACCTTGAATAGATTCCATGCCTTCTCTCTCTGTCTCTCTCTCTCTCTCTATAGAGACACTCCGAAGGATGGAAGTATCTAAAAGAGTACATATATGTATAGCTCAAGGCTTCTAGAGGATGAGATTTTTTGTGTGGCTTGGGGATTCCATGACATCTCTTGCACCCAATGTAAATCAGGAAAGTAAGGCTATATATATATATATATATACGTGTCTGTGTGTAAGTGGTATGTTTTATGTTGGGTGTGGGGATCCACCCTTGACTCAGGATTCCCAACCCTTGACTCAGGATTCCCACCCCTTGACTTTTGGCCGCCTCCACCGACAAGTGATCTGCAAGAACACAAGTCAAAAACGCAAAGAAGAAAAAGAAAAGAAAAAAAGACAAGGAAGAAAATATGTCGGCATCTTCCTCGGGTGGTTTCTTCTTCGACGAAATTGATCGGTACTATTCATGCACAGTGAAAAAGGCACGAGATAAAAATAATAATAAAAAAAATGTGGTGAGTCCTATGCATAGAGATTGCAGAAAGAAGTTTTTGTCAAAAATGTGTATTGCTACAGTAACTCCGCGTGGTACAATACCTAAGTTGCAGCAGTACTGAGTCTCCAGCAGTAAACAAGTTGTAGCAGTGCTCGAGTTGCAACGGTACTATGTAGCTACAGCACCAAGTAACAACAATAGCTAGATCAACGCGACATTTCAGATTCGACAAAAAGTGTTTAGAATCCATCAAATGAGGTGTTCTTAAGGTTTTCAGGGGCTACAGACTCACTGGTGGTGTAGATTTGGTAAATTCTGCATAGTTTAATGAGATCTGACAGTTCGGTTGATCAAGGTTGTCCGTGACAAGGGGCAGTACATGTCTAAAGGTGCAACGAGTTCAGATAGTACAAGATCGTTAGGCAATAACTGAATGGTGTCAAAAGGTTCTGGTTTCGTGATTGAACTTTTCAACGGCCATAACGACTTCACCTTATGGCAGCAAAGGGTGAAGAATATTTTGACAAGATAAGGATTGTTGAAGGCTCTCAAGGGAAAGTCTGAAAAGCCGAATAAGATCAAGGAAGAAGAGTGGCAATAGATAAGGGAGTTGGCAAGCAGTACGATTCAACTGTATCTCGGGAATAGCACTCTTCGGGAAGTCATCAATAAAAGCGACTTAGCGAAACTTTGGGCTAAGTTGGAGAGCAGATATAAATCCAAGTCCTTAACGAATTGGTTGTCTTTGAAAAAGCAGCTGTATGCACTTCATATGATAGCAGGAGCGAACCTCTTGGTCCATATAGAGGAGTTCAACAGGATACTGACAGAAATGGATACAATCGGTGCAAAGATCGAGGACGAAGATAAAGCAATTCTCTTGTTGGTCTCTTTACCTTCGTCATATGAGCATCTAAGGGCCACACTGATGTATGGAAAAGATACTCTCACCTACGACGAGGTGGCTGCTACTCTCATATCTCATGACGCATTCAAAAAGAACGAGATTGAAAAGCCACCAGCGGAGGGCATCATGGTTGCATCAAGCAATGGTCAGACTAGAAGAAGGACGTCGCAGAGGCAGGATGGGTTCGGGAAGAAGAATGGTTGTTCAAAGTCCACGGGTCATAAGTTAACGTGTTATTATTATGACCAGGAGGGTCATATAAAGAGAAACTGCGCAAAATATTGGGCAAAAAAGGCAAAAGGCCAATAAGGAGAGACAATAGTAGCAGAGGACTCCTATAATGAAGAAGAAGTCGCGCTCACCACTTCTTCATGTACTGAGAGCACAGATTAGTTGTTGGATTCTGGATGTTCGATTCACATGTGTACGATCAGAGAACAGTTTGATACATATCAGGCATGTGATGGTGGTACTGTTAAGATTGCTAATAAGACAAAAGTAAAGTTGTTAGTGTGGGGACAATGCAATTTTGTATGTTTGACGAGACAATTATGATTGTGATCGGCGTGAAACATATGCCAGATCTGATGAAGAATCTAATATCTCTAGGAATGCTAGCTTCCAGCGGATACAAGTTCTCATCTAAGGGAGGAGTTATTACGGTTTCCAAGGGAGACAAAATCGTGCTACAAGGACGGATGATTGGCAACCTGTATAGGCTTGTGGAAAGTGTTGTGACAAGAAGAGCTACGGTCAAACACAAGACAAGTAGTACAGGACGACGGTATGCGCAGGCGTGGCGGCGTATGTACAAACAAGGTGATCAGCAATTGCAGAGACACACAGGTGGTAGACGCAGGAGTACTAGACGGTGTGCAGGTACGTGAGTGAGCAGAACAAAAAGTGTGCAAGATTCTGGCCAGAAGCAACGGCAACAGCTGTAAGGGGTTTGTATAAAAGCTCTAGATAGAGGATATGAGATAGTTGTCACGAAAAGGTGCGCACCTAGGACGAAACGGGTCTCATTTGCTCTGGATTTGGATAGTGGCAGTGACCATGACGAGCTCTCCAGTTGTGCACATGAAGGAGGGATGAAGCCACGAAAAGGCATTCCAAGCTAGGGGGTGCAGGCACCTCAGGCGAGAGGGTGTTGACAAGTGCTTTGTGAAGGGGGTGTTGGCTTCTCAGTGAAGGTGTAAGCTATACTAGTTTTTAGTATGGTGGTACAGTAGATCAATGGCTAAAAACGGACAACATAGCAGACAAAACAGTGTTTGGATGATAACACAACAGACAAAGCAGTCGTCGAGGGTAAAAATCACCCACATGGGTGGAAGGGGGTGAATGTTAGGTGTGGGGATCCACCCATGTGAAGGATTCCCACCTCTTGACTTTTGGCCGCCTCCACCGACAAGTGATCTGCAAGAAGACAAGCCAAGAACGCAAAAGAAAAAAAAGAAAAGAATAAAAGAGAAGGAAGAAAACGTGTCGGCATCTTCCTTAAGTGGTTTCTTCTTCAACCAGCAAGAAAGCATTGGAGTCTTCTTATGTGCCACAACAGATCGTTGAACATTTGAGTCGGCGAAGTCTTGATCAGACGAAAATGCACAGTGGAGAGGAGCAACTATAAATACCCCCTTAGGCAGAGGTTGTGAGATGTAGCAAAGTCGAAGAAGTTCGAGAAATCGAATAGAGAAAAGTATGAGATTCGTAAGGAAAGTGTGTAGTGAGGAGAGACACGGAAAAATACTCTTGAGTGGAGAAACGGTTATTGTTTCAAAGGGGCTCAGATTTTTTTGGTGTCTCATGCTGTAAACTCTACTACAATAGGGAAATATCTCTCTCACCAGTGTGGACGTAGTCCTAATTGTTTGGGTAAACTATGTTAAATTTTGTATCTCTTTAATATATGTATTATTGTATGAGTGCTTCTAAGCTTCCGCATACGATGGATCTGGCGAGCTCAACAACTTGCTATGCAAATCTTCGTTGAAAAACCCAACGTTTTACTCTTTTATATCAGTCCATAAATGCTCGGACATGTCATATGTTTCTTCTTTGATTTTATGACTAATTAATGCTTACATAAACAAAGGGAGTTTACAGCTTAGCTTATAAATCGATGTGCGAGCGCATTAAATACCATCTTGTTATTGAGTCGCACTCTAAGGTTATCTAGTCAAATAAAATCGTTGCATAAAGTTTCTTTTTTTAAAAGGATATAGTAATGATGTTTTTGTATTAACTAGAATTTTCTACCGACAAATTGAGAGTGAAATGAGAAAAAAAAAAATTACTTGGCCCTATTAGAATATCACGTCATCCTCTCGTACTTTTCCTCTGGCCCTTCTGTTAATTAGGTGGATTCTGAACACGTCTACCAAACCTATCTCTGTACTATAGATGATGGGAAGAAGGGTCACGTGATATGCCAAGAGGACTGAATAATTTTCCAAAATGAGACACATCGTTCCGCAAGATAAAAATGTGTATTATGTGTATAAATGAGGTAAATAATATGTTAGAATGAATTGAATAGAAAGAGACCACATCCACCAGTCTCTCCCAAGAGGTACGAGAATGAGAAAGTTTGGTGAGTGCATGGAAGGAAAAAATAGACAGCAACTAGTCTCTCCCAAGAGGGAGGAGAGTGGGAAAGTTTGTTGGGCGGAAGAAACTAACAGCCTGTTTGCAACTTAGGAGAAGGGAGGGGTGGAAAGAGAAAATTTATCTTCCCTTGTTTGATTCTACTAAGGAGATAAATGAAAGAGAAAATGAGAAAAGAGAAGGGAAAAAAATCAAAACACTCTCTCTTTTTTTCTTCTATTTTCTTTTTATTTTCTTTACAAAACTAAAAATAGAATGAAAACTAATTTTTCTTTTTTTTTCTCATTCATTTTCCTCCCCAAGTTCAAAACAGGTTATAAGAGTCTATTCTGAAAAAAGAAAAAAAAGGAAAACAAAATTTTCATTTCTCTTCTTTTTATTTTTTAATAATTATTATATTCTTTTTTTCTTTTTTTTAATTTCAAATTACAAAAATTAATTTTCTTTTTAATTTTTTTTATTTCCTTTATAAAATTAAACCAAACAGAGAAATTACGTTTTGGTTCCATGGTCACCCTCACTTTCCCTCTCTTCATCTTTCTTTTCCTTCCAGACAAGTATCAAAAAAACCCCTAAAAAAAGGTGGTTGACCACAAGCGATCGGATGGCACGATGAATCATTAATGTGAGAGCTAAAGCAATAGGCACTAAGCCAAAATGATTAGACATCACATCACATCACAATCACTGACACAGCATTTAAGATTTGTTTGTAAGCACGAAAACAAAAAACTTTTATAATATGCTAATGAAAATGTTAACATGTTACCTTATGATATATTTTAAGTAAATTTTATAAAAATTATATTTTTAGTGTTAAAAGGAATCACAATTTTTAAGATCATAAACTTTGCTTGAAATACTTTTTAAGAACACATATTAGTAAGACCATAGATCATGTTATACAATTAAAAAATTTATTTAAAATTTATATACAAAATGATGTACCTAAGTTGTGATTTATCATTTTAAAATAAATAATCAATTAATTTTAATTATAAAACTATCACTATCACATCATTATGTTGCTGAATTTTGTATAAATTTTATTTATGAAATGGCTTGAATTGGTATTAGTTTGGATATAGCAAAATCATTCTATTAGATCAAATGTACTTATTCAATAAGTACCTTGTGTCAAGATTGAGAATTCTAGCCCTTCGAGAGTAGTATTTCACTAATGGCTCGGGCCCGAAAGGGGGCCTTCTTCGCCCTCTACCTAAGCTGTGCAGGAAAGGCCCAAAGCCAATCCCAGGAAACAGTAAAGCTTCATAGGGTCTTTTATGTCCAAGTGCAAATAGTTCACATCTTCACAGACATGTCTATTTCACTAAGTCTCTCTCCGAGACAGTGCCCAAATTGTTATGCCTTTCTTGCGGATCGAAACTTACTCAACAATGAATTTCGCTACCTTAGGACCAAATGATGAAGGAAGAGCATTTTCCAGTGTAATAACAAACTTGGGATGCTTCCCAACCCCTCAACGTAATAAGCCCTTTAGCCAGGCATTGTTCTTTGTGGCCACCTACCATTTCTTAGGAACAACCAACCAACCTTTCCTAAAGGAGCCAACCACCCCTAACTTTTAGGGCAATTTTGGTTTTTCACTCAAACTTACAGCCTTTTTGGAACTTGTGAGTGGGAAGAGAAAAGAAATGAAAGAAAAGTAATTTCCTTTTCCTATTTGGTTTTACAAAGAAAATAGAAAGAAAGTGGAGGGAAAGAAAGGACATAATTGATTTAAAATTTTCTCTCTTTTTTTTCTTTCCTTTCCCTTCCCTTCTCTTTTAGGTAGAATCAAATGAGGAAAGAAAAAATGGAGGAAACATTTTTAAAATTTTCCTTTTCTCCCCCAAATTCCAAACAGCCTTTCAGCGGTGGGCATTGGCTGAGTCAGGTTCTAGTTAGACTTGCACCACATCATACATGAAATGTAATTGCCTGAGCTGGGCCCAGACCCCTATCAGGCTAAAATTGTGAATTCCCAACTCAATCCAATAAGATTTTCAAAAAGCCCAAGCCTGCCCATTCATAGCCAAAGCCTCATAAAAAAGTGTGTTGCATTTTAGGTCAGGGGTTCAAACATTCTAATTAGTCCCTTTACTAGATAGTAGTAAATATCTTTTGTTTATAATTTATAAACAAAGTAAAAACAATCTAAAATATAAACACATACATGCGTAAAATATGTGGGCAGGCCAGGTGGGGCTTCTTCCACTCCTAGGCTTGTCCTTCTATTACAACAGGCCTACAAACTTTACCCAGCCCGGCCCTCACTCTAATTCCAAGTCTTATAATCGCTAGAAGGCTTGAAAGGGCTTTGCGGGCTACACCTAAGCTTGGCCTTCAGTTACAACCAGGCCTACAAATTTTACCCAGCCCTATCCTTCAATGTAATTCCAAGCCCTATAAATCACGAGCAGGCTTGACCGGCCTTTGCGGTCCATCTGCCGGCCACCCCTTAGTCAAACTTCAGTGGTATGATGTCAAACGCTTCTGAATAATAATCAGGTGATCCAAAAGAAAATAAGAATTGAGACAAAAAATCTTAACCTTAAGCATAAACACATGCTAATGGAAATTAGAAATTAGTTACAAATCATAGTTCAAGTTCAAGCATTAGTTGAAACAAAGGGGGATTATACTTATATAACACTCAGCTTTCATTCCATTCTGAAATTTACATGGCAATTTTACGCGGGTGATAATTATATTAACTTCCTTGCTTTGTGAAATTTCTATACAAAAATTTTATTACAATAGATTGCAAGAATGATGAATAGATACGATCTCAAATTCTAACTTAAGATTCACCTCAAACTGAGTTTTGCTTCCGAGTATAAAACTTTCTTGGATCCATACAGGTCAGACTTCATGGGATTTTCCTTGTTCACCAAGGACCGATAATTTCCATTGGGTAAGCTTTCTCAGTCCCAGAAAAGCTCAACTGAAATTTATAGGACAATCATGAGAACCAGTGATGCCGCAAAGAGCAGGTGAAATATTAAGTCTGCATTGTAAAGACCTGCAAAACATGAGAACTTAAACAGTTATTGGCATTTAAAACTTCTCTTATCTATCCTGCTACATGTTGAGCTCTGTGATAAATAGTTTTCATGATCTATCATGCCCTGTGCTTTATCTGCTACAGCAAATTTTTTTCTAAATTGTCGTGTAACATTTCGAATAAAAAGAGAAAATTTTGATTTTTCAGAGGTTATGATCTCAACCACATGACTAGCCAGAGGAGCAAGGATGATAAGTTTTCTTACAAGCAGGAATTTTTAACATCAATTAACTTCGAACTAAATCATAGATGGTTCCATAAGTCGAACCATCCAAGTCTTCAGAGAAAGGGCACCTTTTAGAGAGCAGCAGTTGACCCTCCTGACTGATAGAGGATCAAATTTGAGGTGAAGAATGTGGGACAGTTAGATCTTGGTTCACTCAGGAGTTTCTGAGGTTTTTCCCATCAATGACGAAGGGGTTCAGATTTGGCAAGCAAACAATCTAGTTTTAACCCCCCATAATGAGGAAGGTCCTGAATTCTTCAGATTTGAAGTTATGGTCTAAGGAAGATATTCTTGATTCAGACTTCTAACATGAAAATCTTGGCCACTGACTAGGAAAACTCTGAGAGATAACTAGACCGTTGCAAATCAAATCTGAAGCTGACAATATGCAATACTACATATGAAAGCTTAAAACAGTCTAAAAAAATCCATGAACTTTTATAACTAAAAAGAATAAGATAACAAAACCATAAAGTGAAGAAAAGAGACCATCTACTACATACAGCACACTCTGGAGAGATCAATACAGGTGCTACTGAGTCAAATCTAGCACAGTATCACTCAGTACTTAAATTATGGTTGCATAGTTCAAAAGCACATATAGTGTAGACTGCAGAGTAAGCAAAATAAAAACAGTCAACATATTCTTTTTAAAACTTTGAAGGAATTCATATTCTATGATGGCTGATGCGATATGATTTCTAGTGTACTGATGGGTGAAGCAAGAGCAAAAAATAGCATTCGAGGAGGAGAATTAAAGAAATCAAGACATGGTGAAGTTAAATGCAAGAACAAAGGCAAATATGTAGGACTTGGTATCTAGCTAATGCATGGCGAGCCATGCGACAAATGTATATTACAATATGAGTCGGCTGATACCAACATCATATTGTGATCATCTTGCAATGCATTAACAAATCGGCCTCTGGATGAATCTATATCCACTTCAGTTCCTTTTCACATTTTTTATGTACTGTGACAAAATCTTGGAATAGTGCTGAGAGATTCTGAGTCAACTCAATGGACTCATCTTGTGATCAGCCTTAAAAGGACTTTTTAGGCAAAACGAGGCTGGTGGGTCTAATCACATACTGTAATCTATGAATTCTTGAATGATCCAGCTTATGTTCTACTGTATGATTAAATCCCTTTTTTTTTTAAGTTTCATGCATAGCTGTAAGTTTAACATATATCACATTTGCAACACAACTACTTCCCGGCAAAATCAAAGAGAGAGAGAGAGAGAGTGCTGATTTCTTATTTGTTTACTCAGAATAAGTAATTGACTGAGACTGAGCCACAATACTATAAACTTCTTTTTATTTTTTACTCGTTGCTACAGTATTTTTCACCTTTGTAGTTGACATTCATACATTATCAAACAACAATATGGCAGTTAGTTGCTAAGCTGCAATCCAGGCAAGCATCCAATCAATTTTCCCCAAATACTTTCTTTAACAACGAAGCAACAAACAAAAGCATGTATACAGAATCAATAGTCGGGATGAGCTAATTGTCATGCTTACCACTTTGCCCAGATGCTGCTGCAGGAAGTGCAGGAAGTTTGACAGCTGCAATCCCAAAAAGTTCAGATATAAATTAGTAAGGGCATTACAGAAGACTGCAGATATTACTTTCAATTGCACAGGAGAAATAGATTTGGATGACTCCATTCGAAATGAATAGGAGTAACAGGTCCACATACTTTTATTGCATGATGAAGCTGGTATTTGAGAAGTAGATGGCCAAGGAGCTGGAATGTTGTCATTCAAATCACAAAGGAAGCTGACTCCTGAAGATTTGTCAAATGTTGCATCTGACGGCAAACTAGGCAAAAGGCATCCGGACTCTATTCCAAAAATAGGCAAGGCAAGTTAAATACTATCGGTTGGACAATGTAAGTCATAGCTGAGTGCAATAACGAACGAATACAACTAAACAGCTCACTAATTCAAAAACAAGTAAATATATATAAAGATTTTTATGTGTTCTGCCATCAAATTTATCTCCTTTTTCTGAGTCATTTGGTTTCTAGCTTTAAAGATGGAACAATGAACAATAAGAAGAAAAGAGCAGGCTTATTAAGAAAAAGTAGAGAGGAAGGAAGAAGAGAAGGGTAATGATGGGGCTCACCAAATCTTTTTATTAGCACTTCTCTCTCACTAAATCATGTGCCTTATTATAAATAAACACAAAGGAAAGACACTTAGCATCTCATTTAGTGAAACTGTGAAAACCGAGGATGATATATATATTTACTCAAGAATATGCGAGCAGCACTGCAGGCAAACATCTCTAAGGAGTTAAACGTGATTCTCCAAAGAAAAACTTTGGGATAACTATAACAACACCCCTAAACTATGATTCAGTGTCACCAAACCCTCGTAAACTCTAAAACGTGACATATTGACCTCCTACCTAAACTATTAATTTGTATCAATCAACACTATCAATTTGATCTTATCTTTTTATAATAATTGTCTAATGACTAAAATGCCCCTTTCAAGGGGCATTTCAGTCATTAGACAATCATTACAAAAAGAGAAAGTTAATTGAGGTATAAAATTATACTTTTGTGAACATAGGCAAGTCATATAACAATTTTTTACCTACTCGGCTAACAGATTGCTCATATATTTCTAACAGATTGCTCATATATTGCTAACAGAAGATGTTAATTAATACAAACTAATAATTTAGGGCATAGTTATCAAAACCGGACCGGATCGACCAGTTCAACCAGTTGAACCAGGAATCGAATCCTGAACCGATTCGATTCCACTAATTTACTTTTAAATAGGATTGAACGAGTTCAACCAGCCAGTATTTTACAAAACCGGTGAATCGACTTGCCGATTTTTTGAAAAAACTGTTGACCAACTTTGACTTTTTAACCCTCTTTCAAAAATTTAATGTATTTATGGCACCCAGGTGTTGAGCTTGGGACTAAAGGTATAATTAAGCAACACTAACCACTGCTCCACTTGATTCATTGTATTTTACATTGTAATATATAAATAAAATATATTTAATTTATAATACCGGTTGAACCGATGAACCATGAACCGGTAGTCTCACCAGTCTTGATGCTCGGTACGATTCTTATTACTATGATTCAGGGGGTCAATGTATGACGTTTTAGAGTTTAGGAGGGATTAATGATAATAAGTCATAGTTTAGGGGGTTGTGTTGTAATTAGCCCAAAAACTTTTTAAAATCAACAAAGTTGCTCACAAAATTAGTAGCTGCATGTTCTGGAAAGGACAATTCAAGGGAGACCAAATTTGTGAATGCAAAGGGGTTATTACAAGGAAAATTAGTAAAATATTGAAAGTACGCAATTTACCTTGAATTCCAACTGGGGCTTTCAAATTGTAGATTTCCATATCGAATCAACATAACACAATGACAAACAAATCATGCATTAGTATCAACTTCAAATTGTGTAATCAAAGGGATTTTCTTTTGCTCATTAAGGTGGCATTATGGAGCTAAACTAACCTTGAAGGGAAAAATCCTTGAGGCTAATACGACAGAGACCATAAATGTTTTCAGTAATATTTGCTTTCTGTAGTTTCATTCCAAGTGATGCAGCACAGTTTAAAGCTTGTAAGTTGGTTATGAAGCTCTGTTTTTGCAAGTGGGACACATAGCTCTCCATCGCATTACAACATGCTGTCTGGTTCCTTATCCCCTTTCCACAGCCCTCAGTGACACGGGTCATGCTGGGAAAAACCAAAGGGCAAACTGAAGCAGAAAGGAAAATAGAACAAATACATTAGGCAAATAGGTAGAATATGAATGAGACCAGCTTAAGGGATTGATGTCTGTGTTCAAAACCAACAGCACAGTGACTATGAGCTAACCTAATCTAGGAAAACAAAGCAAATGTGAAAAACGTTCACTTCCTCCTCGAAAAACTCAGAAATTCCAAGTTTTAACAGATACACAGGAAAGTCCTTGCCATTAGCATGTGGAACTTTTGTTATATGGTTAATTTTATTCTAAGAAATATCCCTGATGACACCTTTGGGTAGTGATTAATTTGTAAATGTGCCAATTGGAAAGGGTCATCATTCACAGCACTTGAACAACCATGTATTACTATTCCGGTCTCAGTTACAACCATGAGAAGAGTCGTATTTCACTCCCAGCTCACCTTTGTTGACGTTGCAATTAGATAGTCCTCTAAGAATGTCCTTAGCATGAGAAGGATCAAGCTTACTCGCCAACCATCTGTGCACAATGACTTTACAATCATCAACCCTAGCTGAGTGGTCAGACAATGCATGAGACCCATCCATGCTCACTATATCATAGGCTTTTAATGCAAGCTTTCTAGCAGCTTCTGATATAGCATTCTGACAAATTTGGTTGCAACATTCATTCACGAGATCAATCTTTTCACAGGCAGCAAGAAGCGTTGAACCATCCACTGTTCTCTCAAACTCATTAACATCTTTGACTGGGCAAGAAGCTGCGGTGAGGTTTGAAGGGCGGATCGAGCATATCTGTTGCAGACTTTCACTAGCACCCTGACCCACAAGAATTTGTTCGAAATCCGATAGGCAGTGCTTTGCTATTGTCCCATTTAGAGCAAGCATATTGTTATCTTTGCTAGATTGGCCAATGAGAACAACTAAAGTGGCTTCCAGCTGGGGACAACAGATTACATTAGCTAGAACTTGTGCAAATACACCTATGCAATCAATTGATGTCATGCTCATCATACTTTCAACAGCAGCAAAGTTTAACATACAGAGTCCTGGAAAAAGGAAAGAAAATGAATGGAATTGTGAAATTGATTTCAGTTTTCAACCTCAATGACTGAAGAAGAGACCTAATAAAAGTATGTGCGGCAAACCTGATAATTTAGGGACAGTGTTATTTGTGAATGGTGTCAACGGTGAAGGTGCAAGAAAAGGAAAAAGGGGCTGAGGAGCTGCATTTGGGGAAATCTCAGGCAAAAGGGCATCTGTCCTTGTGTCCTTTATCACAGAACCTTTCAGGTAATCCAATGGGCTGCAACCAGATTCATGGAGGCCTGGAAAAGGGGCAAAGGTCACTGAGAGATAATAGCAACATAAATAATTATGTTTCTTAACAAAAACAAAAGGAACAAAAATAAAAGATAATATATGTGTTACACAAAGATGTCTGAGGCATACGCTAAAGGTAAACCAGCAATGCACTCAAAAGGACACCTGATGTGTACATCACTGAGAGAGAGAGAGAGAGAGAGAGAGCAAATACAGTTCTGCGCAGTTCTGCGTACACTATGATATTGTTAAGCACCAAAACTACTTGGGCTAGGGAAACAAATATACCACTCAAAGCAAAATAATACAAAACAAATGCAGCCTGCGCTAATGGTGTCTTCTTCTTTGGTGGCAACAGGGTTTTTAACTGGTAAAACATTTTTAGCACGACTCCAAGGATGGGAGATTTAAGGAAATTGTTTGAGGTGATTTTTCTAAACTCTGGCAAATCAATCCAAGAATCTAAGTGGCTTATAAGCAAGTCTGACCAATTCCAAAACCATTAAACCGAAACCGAATGCTGCTTTATGAAAGTCAATATCGTTTGTGGTGTCAGTGATGGCAAAGATTGCAACAGAGGAGCCTGATCTGCAAAACTGTATCCTTAAAATAATAATAACAACAATAAAACAACATAAGGATTCTACTGCATATGGTCCCAGCTCATAAATCCCCCATAGTGTTTATTTCTTTACTTAGTTTAGTAAAAGTGAGTTTCCTATGAGAAATCTAAATAATGAGTTCTCCCTCATTCATAGCAAGCGACCTTGTGGATCAAGTCGAAGGTGCTGTCTTGTCATTCAGTTGGCTTTTGGAGAAAAGACATGCTAACATATAGATTAGCAAAACCATGGCCCAAAAGCCAACTGAATGATAAGACAGTATTCAGGTCAATCCTAAGTAGTTTTCTTTTTTCCTTTTGGTCATACACTAAACGCTGCTTGTTTCATGCTTAGCGTCTTATATTGTGCACAGCCAGTGCCAAGCCCGGAGAAAGGAGTATTGTGGTAGGTTGACAAACATACAACTTACAGTCATACCTTATCAATATAGATCGTAGGACGTGGCTTTTAATAGAGCCAACTCGAAGATATGGATCCATCTAACCAGCCCTAAGTAATTGGGACAAAGGCTTGTTGAGTTCAAAGCAGATTTGGTCATAACCTTAATAGTAAGGACAGTTGAGTCGTCCCGCAAACAATTACAAAAGCAACACCAGACTTCTCTCAGCACCAATTTGTTTTTTGAATTCAATATCAGCACCATTTCAGTTAATTCTATTACAACATAATCAGATCATGTTATCGCCCCAAATTTATCTCTACATGTACCACACTCTAACAGAGGCAATCTCTTGTCACACTATTGATGCCTAGTGTGCAATCACAACTACATTAACACGGAAGCAAATTCTTTAATTCTTGCTCGATATTGAATCATTACAAAACATACGAGAAAAAAAAAAGTAAAATTAATTAAATTCTCTCCTAGCCTCTGAAAAAAAAAAAAGGCAAAAACCTTGCATTGACCTAACACCAGCAGTGACACCATCCTGGACATCAAAAATCAAGCTAAAAGAAACCTTAAATAAGCAAGCAGATGCTAGTGAGAATGAACAAGTGCAGAGAATGCAAAACAGTAGTAAGTCCACACCAAAACCTAAAACACAACAATGTGAATCGAAAACTTCTACAAAACCCATTTCCCCAAACCGTCCAATACAGCACAAAGTGAAAACCAAAGCAATTTTATGATAACCCCAGTTCCAAAACCAATAGATCATGCAAAAAGAAGAACAAACCCAGGAAGTAATCAACAGAAAACCCATGAATACTCACAGAGAAACAACAGAAGCGCAATGAGAAGATTGACATTGAGATTGTGAACGACCGCTCCTCCCATGCCTGCTCTATTTCTCACACTCCAAGAGAGATACCCAAAAATGATCAAAAGATTCAAGAACACAAAAGGGTAGAACTGTTCAAGAAGTCTTAAACTAGCAATTCACAGAAATGGTTGGCGGATGTGAGATAGAAAGAGCAGAGAGAGAGTTGGGGCGTGCCATGAATGAGCTGCAAACTGAGTGGGGACAAAAGCAGTAATCAACAATAGCTGTCCACATTTGGGACTCGGAAACCTCAGGGAAAAACAAATTAAAAATTGTAACTCGGATATATACATATATATAATTATATATAACACCACTAACGCATTAAATTCCATCAACGGCCTTTTTTACGCTTTGTAATTGCACCCCACCATGGCTCACACGTCGCACGTGGGAGGCAGAGATGAGATCCTATGTGACTGTGCCTCTTTGTGTGGTCGTGGAGAAATTATTCAGTAGTTCCGAAACTATCATGTTAACATGATAATTTGGTGTACTCAATCAATTAAAATTAGCATGTCATTATTTTTTGTCAACTCAACTAAATGGATAATAAATATAAATATGTTAGGAAAATTATTATTTTCACTCTTATAAAAATTAGGCTAATCAACTTTAAAATTAGGTCAATTAACTTATAATAGGAATATATTATTATTTTTAATTAGTTAAAAACACCATATCATATACTAATATAGTGTTCCGGGCTTACTAAATAATTTATCATGATTGTGTCATATGAATTTCAAAATCTCTTAAGATGCATTTATGATATTTAATTGGAACTTTTAGAAAACTAACAGCCTGGTTGAAACTTTGGAAGGGAAGAGATTTCCTTCCCTTGTTTAATTTTCCCTAAGAGTGTAAGAGAAAGAAAAAGGAAGGAGTGTAAGAGAAAGAAAAAGAAAGGGAAAGCAAAAAAATCACTCTCTCTCTCTCTGTTTTTTTATTTTCTTTATAAAACCAAACGGGAAAATATTTGTCCTTCATTTCTTATCTTCTTTCTTTTCTTTCCCTTTCCCTTGCCTTCTCCTCCCTCCCCAAGTTCTAAAAGGACGAAACGTAGTGGATACTTAAAGCATTAATTTTAATACTTTTTTTCTTTGAGTTCCATCTAAGTATTTATAAAATTATTTATAAGTTTCTATAAAAATTTTCAAATGTTTTCACTAATTATTTTAAATATCTCTGTTAAACTCTATAAAAAGTTTAAAATTCTTATTAAAATTTTCAATCATTTTCTGTTTTTTATTTTTTCTATATGTGTTTGTTGCGTTTTTCACTTTCGTTTACTAATGTTTCTCACTTCCGCTTTCCAATTTAGTAAGCCTATAAATGGCTACGTGGCAGTCTCTCCTTCAGAGTCTTCAGACCATACATGGGTTGGGACTTTGCAGTTTAAAAATATTCCTGGGTTGTGGATTGGGCTACTTACACTTTGGGCGAATTCAGGGTTCTTTCCAACCTAATGGTGAAGTGGGTTGGGTTGGAAGTCCTTCTTGGCCCACTCAGAGCCGACTCTAGACGAAGGCAAAAATAAAGTACACTGATAATATCTCAAGGATTATGCTACTGTCTAGTTCGGGTGGAAACTAAAGAAGTCTAATTTAAGTTCAATAGATGTGAAGGAGCCATGTTACCATATTTCAAAATTAAATTCAGATTATGATATATTTTGGTGTAATAGTAAAGTCTTCAAATTCATAATGATGTGGCAGGTTGATGACTATTAATTTTAAATTTTGATGTAGTAATAATTGTGGTTGGGTTGGGATATCGACACTTGAAAGAATGGGACCTAAAAATATTTCAATATATTCTGGTATATACGATCAAAGTGTACCTGAAACAGACAGATATTATGGTGCTACTGAATTTTATTTCCATTGACTAGAGAACTTCAGTCCCGGCCAAAGCTAAAGAGAATCCCAATCCCTATCATAAATAAAGCTAGAGATGCAACGTGACTAAAGGGCTGCAAGTTAGTGCACTAATCGGTTAGGGAGTAGAGGAAGAGAAAAGGTTAGTAACTTCCCCATTTTCCCATTTTGATTTATATAAAGAGAAGCAAAAAAGAAGTTTGAGAGTGCCTCTACTGTGAGGCAATTATTTTGTGAATAAACAAAGTTGCTCAATGGTCATAGCGCCTCCACTTATGTTTGTAGTTATGAGTTCGACACCCCTTCTTGTCTCTCTTCTCAAGTTTTGGCTCTCCAACGTATAAAAAAAAAAAAAAAAAGAATTGAATGAATGAATCCCGAGGGTGTGATATTGATTTTGACCACAAGGTTGAGTGTGGGCCTCATTAAATATCCATGGCCTCTTGTCCATTTGATGATGGGATTGAAGAAATGAACCAGTGGCTCTCAACACTCTGGTGAACCCAAACCAAAAAGGGCTAGTGTCCCTTTCTCGAAAAAGATAAAGCCAGAGAGAAAGGTATCTCTACCCCTCTCAAAATATGGTTCGTTCCCAACTTTCAATTAGCCTCATGTCAACTTGTGCCTCTGTGACCCATCGATCACCTTCCACTAAAAGCAGTTTGGTTTTCTATCTCCTTAGAGGAGGAGGATCCAAGGCCCCCCAAAATCATCTTGTTCATAAATTTTTGAGTTAATTTTACTTTACACCCTTACATTTTATCATCAGTCGTACTTTAATCTTTTTATTTTAAAATGTAACAGTCAATCCCTTAGAGTTTTGATTAAATTTTATTTTGACACTTTCGTAACCTACCGTTATATTACTAAACGAAAAATGGTTATGTGAGCCTTACATGCAAAAATTTTAAGGGCAATATAAGAATTTCGCATATTGTGTTTGAGAATGAGAAAAATAATTGAGAAATAAGATTGTATATATCATATTTAGGATTAATTATTAACACACCCTTTGAAATGTGAATCAGTACATAATTAATTAGTATGAATCAGTATAATCCTAAAAATAAAGTACAATTAGTAAGATAAAAATTAAATTTTTTAAAAAATCTAATAAATGGGTGTGTGTTAGTTATTTTTTTAGTGAAATGAGATTGTATATATCATCTTTAGAATTAATTATTAACACACCCTTTGAATTATGAATCAGTATATAATTAATCAGTATGAATTAATATAATCCTAAAAAAAAAATATAATTAGTAAAATAAAAATCAATTTTTTAAAAAAAATCTAATAAATAAGTGTGTTAGTTTTTTTTAGTAAAATAAGATTGTATATATCATATTTAGAATTAATTATTAACACACCCTTTGAATTATGAATCAGTATATAATTAATTAGTGTGAATCAATATAATCCTAAAAACAAAGTATAATTAGTAAAACAAAAATTAGATTTAAAAAAATAACTTAAATGGGTGTGTTAGTTATTTTTTTTTAGTAAAATTAGTTATTTTTTAAAAATTTAATTTTTATCTTATTAATTATATTTTATTTTTAGGATTATACTGGTTTGATTAATTATATACTAATTCATAATTCAAAAAGTATATTAATAATTAATCCTAAAGATGATATATACAATTTTATTTCTCAATTATTTTTCTCATTTTTAAATACAATGTGCAAAATTTCTATATTATCCTTGAAATTTTTATATGTGAGGTTCACATGACCATTTTTCGTTCAGCAATATAACAGTAAGTTACTGAAGGACGACTTGACTAAAACTCAAAGGGGTTAATTGTTATATTTTAAAATAGAAGAGTTAAAGTGAAACTGAAGGTTAAGAGTACAAAATGAAATTAATTTTAAATTCTTTTGAAATTCGATTCGATACGAAGACTTAAGCTTCATTTGATTTGACTTATTTTAAACTTTTTTGACTTAAAAAATTTTTTTCTTATAAACAAAAATCAAAATTTTAAATTTTTTTTACTTTTCTACTTATATTTTAAAATAAAAAAGTTAAAAATGAGACTGAAAGTAAAATGCAGAAATACAAAGTAAAATTAATTTTAAATTCTTTTAAAGTTCGATTCGATACGAATCTAAAAAAAACTTAAGCTCCATTCAATTTGACTTATTTTAAACTTTTTTTAACTTAAAATTTTTTTTACTTACAAATAAAAAAATCAAAATTAAAATTTTTTTTATTTTTCTACTTATTTTATCCTGTTAAAAGTAAAAAGAATTGAAAAAATTTAACTTTTTTACTTTAAAAAAAAAAAATTTGTATCTTTCTTTCTTCTTATCCAACGGTGCTGTTAGTGCTACCCAAATTAGTAACTTTGGTGGTTCATGCATTAGCTCAAAATTTCACTGGCACACGTGTGAACTACATTCATCGTACTGAAATGACCAAGTTACCACTGACAGGGACTGATCACAATTTTTTTTGAAATTCCAACGCCGGACAGGACACTAGAGACAGAGGAGGTAGAGGCTTTAACAAAGACACATTAATCGGAATCTGGTTGGGCTCAATCGTTGCCGAGTTGACTCGCCTGAGTTCACTCGGTCGAGTCATCGCCCAAGAAAAAATTTAGCAATAATTCCAACAATGATAAACAACAAAACGCATCACTTTTGAGATGCTAACAATGATTTTTAGCCATCAAACCCGGTCTGACTCCACACTGCGTCCCGAACCCGGCTCATGTCCCGGCCCTTCAGCGTCCGGCCGACGCCCTCGAAAACCGAGTTTGCCGCCATCCTTCGATACTCACGCGCCAAGTACTCGTGTGGCGGAACCATCTCGGCGTCACAGTCGTCGATGCCGTCGTCCGAGCCATGCAACGACTCAACTGAGTCGACCCGGTAAATCTTTGACCAATCGGGCACGTTCACTGGGGCCGACGTGGCCATTTGGCGGCCACGAGGGCTTGCCACAACGCTGTCCTGGCCACGAAACTGGTGCACGATCCTGGACGACGCCGTTTTTCCGGAATCATCGAACGCCAAAGATAGCCCGCCCGAGTGGCGCTCGTCTCGGGGAACACGCCGGCGGCTCCTGATGCTCAAGCTCCCGTTACTCTCAGCACCGGTGGGTGGACTCCACTCGCCTTGTGAACCGTTGATCGAGTGATCGTCGCCGCCGTTGACCATGCCGTCGACCATCGACCACACATCCTCTTCGCCGAGCTCCGACGATTCGGTGATCGTCCCTTGGGCTTGACCGTAACTGTAGCTGCCCAACAAACGTTCGCTGCGACTGGTGGTCAGTTTCCGACCCTTCCCCATATATCATCACCACCAGAACCACAGCAGCCGGCGACCGGAGTCTTGATTATCCGGCGACCCAAGTAAGATATGTATCTAAATCTAAATTATAAGAATAATCACAACTTCCATATCTATAACCCCATTAGAACTAACCCTTTAACATAGACTGACCTCTGCAGCCTAGCCTCGTATATATAATATTTTCACTTCGCCAAAGCATGAATTGGGGAGGCCCACTTTCATTTCATTTGAATTTGGAGTTCATTTTGTCTGCATTTCATTAATGCTCCAATCAGGACAAACGTATGGCGAGAATAGAAGAGGAGCACGACACTGTAAAATGAAAACCGATGGAGTGGTGATTGCTATGCCACGAGCACTTGAAGCGCGTAGGAGCACGTAACAGTATGATTTTTTTATTTCTTTTTTGGTAATTAGTGTTTAGGTCTTTTACTCACGCACTCTTAAATTTGTACAGTTTTATCGTTTAGAGAAATCATAAAAACTTCAAGCAAAGGAATGCCAAAGGGATGGGTTTGGGTTGACAGACCTCACCCCATTCTCGTCTTACTATGGTGACTATTTTTCACCCTTTAGCTTGTTTGGCTTAACCTCTCCCTCACCTTTGCCCCCACTCCACTCCACCCCACCCCACCCTACCCTACCTTATCATATCCTCCCTTATTTGTGCTAGTAATATTTTTAAATAAATTATAAAAAAATAAAAGTCAAAATAACATAAATTAGAGAAAAAATTATAACATTCATACTCTAATATTATATGTATAATATATATATATATATACGGGACTGGACAAGTTATTGTATCTTGTTCTTAAACTTGATCTTATCTCAATTATTATCGTTCCATACTCGTCCTAATAGGGGCAAGAAAAGACAGGGTAGGGACCCTAAATAATGAGTTATTTTGTCATCTCAATTCATGCATTAAAAGGATAATGACTAGCCATAAAGAGTGCGATGATACATTGAGCTTGCGACCACAAATAGACACCTGAGTATTCCTGCAAGAAATGAGTGATCACCTTGGTAGACTTGCCTAATTTGGAAATTTTATTTACCTATCAAAAATGGGAATTTTTAACTTCCTTGGTTCATTGACTCTTTCATATTCATCTTCCAATGAATATTAATTTTCATTTGTTTTGTTTTTTCTTTTCTATATCAATGAGCATAAACTCCTTTCATCTCACCATGAAAATATTTCTTTTCTTTTCTTATACAGGTGGGAAAATAAGTTAGTTATAATTGGCTCATGCACTCACCTTTTAGTCTATCAGTTCCATTCTAAATATCTCCTTTGCGTACTTTCGGAAAAAAGATTTAGTAAAAAGATAACTCTCTTGTTTTTAAGTATCATTTTTATTATAATTTTTATTTTATTTTATGTATTTGACAGATCCTTCAATGTAAAGTTTAAATTTTAGTGATAGTGATTAGTATTATCATATAACTGAATATTTGTCTATAACTTTCTTCTTCACACAAAACATTACATGTTCTTCAAATAAAATGTAATGCATTGTTTGCAACCTATCACTTGAAAATCATAAAAGGACGAGAAACCACTTACATCATTATTGATGAAAACATTTTATAGAAATTCTCTTAATTAATCTAATGTTTCTTTTTAAAATTTGGGAAATATATGGAGAAACTAGCACAAAAAACTTAGGGGCTTTTGGCTTTGATTTTATAAATTGTTTTTTCTTCCCAAAAATAGAAACGAAAATTAATTTGAAAAACTCCTAAAGCTGGTTGTTTTAAAAAATTTGTGTTTTTTGAATTTTTAAAACTATTTTCTTATGAAAATGAAGACGATAGATGTGCTTTAGATCTTGCCATTGTATTTGTTTCACGAAAATAATACTAAACAGAATCTAAGTTTAGTTTCACATGCAAGACATATGATAATTTATGTAAGTATATATATATATATATATATTCACCTTTTGATGTTATTAAAAGCAAAAAAAAATGAAGACATGAATAATTGCCTTAAATAATTGACAAGTTTAAAAAAAAAAGAATCTTGATAATTTGTGCAGTACATTTTAAGTATCCATTCTCTAATTGTACAAAGTGTGAGCATTTTACCATTTCAAACACTTTATATTTATATTCATACATGCTTTGCCTATAATGAAATCACAATTGTTTAACTTTGTAGGCATGACAATATAAACATTTATCCAAAAAAAAATCTAATCAATGGTCGAACAATTAATTGCTCCAAAACCTTTGTTTTCACACTCTCAAAAAGGTTGAGCTAGAAAAAAAAAATCAGGTACAACCGTACCTTCATAGAAATAAATTAACGCAAGCTTTCTATTAGTTTTACGTCAAAGCGGCCGTCGTACAGTGCTAAATCTGTCCGTTGGGTTGAAATACTCCTCAAACAAAGAAGCGCAAATTACACAATCAAAGGATACATCCACGTCGGATTTTCACACTCGCGTCCAAAGTGGACCCCAGCGAACCTGTTTTGTTTTACTACGTCAAATTGCATCCAATCAGGGCCCCACACTCCACGTGGGTATCAGCCCTAGACCTCCTTCCTAGCCGTCCTTTAAATGCCCAACACGTGTATGCTACCAATTATGTGGTACCACCATCGGGTCCCTACCAACGCCACGTGGACAAATAATGAACGGTTAAAATATTTTAAAAATCTTGGTATTGTGGAGAAAAATATTCACACCTGTAATAGAACTCTATTTTTGCTGTCAATGCAATATAACAAATAAATAAATTAGTGCTACGTTGAAAATTTTCACTATTAAAAATGTCACATCAGTTCAAAAAAGTCCGAAGAAAACATTTTAACTAACATTGCGATTTCAAATGACTAGGATAAATGCTTAACTTATTTTAAGTAAGTTTTTTAGTGGTCAATAATTTCACATACAATATTACCGTTACAAAAAATATTTTTTTCGCATTGTAAAAAGACTTTTTTTTTCTTCTCTTTTTTTAATGGAGTGGGGAGGCTTAATGATAGTGATTATAAATTACATCTACATAAGTGACTATAAATTACATTTACATAATTTATTGTTAGGATATGAAAATAAAATTTGCTTTGGATGAGAAAAGCAAAGTCTTGACGAGCAACATTGAGAAGCGTCACGTCACTCTTACTTATATTCTTATAATTCATCAAGTTATCTCTTTATTAGGTAAGCCTAATAGATGTGCGCAAAACTCACCTAGCCAAAAAAATTCATTACATCATAAGAAGAGAAGAAAATAAATTCATTACATCCTGAAATGAGCAACAAGAATAATGTGACGGTTGTAAATAATTTTTTCCTATTAAACATAATATTTTCTTGGTATTGTGGGAAAGGGTTAATGATAGTGACTATATATTTGCTCTAAATAATTGATGGTTATGATGTGAAAACAAGATTAGCTTTGGATTAGAAAAGTAGAGTCTTTGATAGGGCAACATTGGACGGTTGAGAATGGATTTTGGCGGGGAGGGGCATTGTGGCTCCCACTAGTCCTTGTCCTTTGTGATGTAAACAAACCACCTTATCATCGTTCACCATCAGGGGCAGTTCCACAATCAAAGGGTCCCCATAAGGGCCCCAAATTTCCCCAAAAAATGGCCTCTGTGTGTGTTTTTTGTACTGTTTTCCTCAAAAAAAAAAAAAAAACAAATGTTTTGATACCTGTTTTGATTATTGTTTCCATATTCTGTGCATTGGTAGTTGATGTTACTGTAAATGCCATTGTTTATTGAGGACCCTCTCCATCAATGAGCTCATAGAGTGTTGAGTGGGACCCTAAATTGCAGCGACCTGACTTCTCTGGGACCCACTAGCAATGCTTGGGTTTGGCCAGGTGTGGACCCCTTTGCTCCAACTCTGAGCAAGTGTTGGACCCACCATCTCTAGATGAAAGTATCCTATGCTGGCTAGGGCTAGCCTGTTCCATCAGACGGCTGCAACATTTTGATCACATGGTTTATCACCTATGATCTATCATGATTACCTTTCATGTTAGCTGAGGGCTGTGAAAGAAAAGTGTTTTGACTTTTGCTTTATGAAGCTGCATATAATTTTATTCTTTTTTTTCCACATTTGTTTTTGGCATGCCATTTTGGTGAACCATAATTTGAATGTGATGAAAACTATTGGTGAAAGAAGTTTTGGAAGACAACATTAAAGCACTTCTTTATCTTGCATTATATCCATACATGTATAACTAGTGTTGTGGCCGTACTACTTATGAAAAATATCTGACATTAAAATGGTAATAAATGAATAAAATGTACATAAATAGTTGAATATTAATTTATTTTCAATCATTAGATGATTTTTGAAAGTTAGAAAAAATCATAGGGTCATGAGCAAAAAGGATTATTACATTTGATAATTTGAATAATGATTTTAAATTTATGATTTTTTTTTTTTTGAAGATCATGAGTGAATTAAAAAAAAAAACTCAAAAGCTTTTACAAAATAGATTTATTCATTGTTACGTTAGTCAAGAAAATTGAACCTTAGGTTTAGGTCAACCAGAGGGGTTTCACGCGCTACCCGCGTGCACCTTGCCTTACGAAAATATTTCATTAGAGTTATTTTTGAGGTTGTAAACAAGCCCTATCAAGCTAAGTTAGTAGGTAGTAGATTGTTTAAGCTTAAAATTTATCGAGCTTCATAATATATTAAAATTTTGCTGTTTATCCTTCGGAATCATCTCAAGTTAACTTTAATTAAACCAATCACAAACTAACTTTGAGTAGGTTATTTTTTTTGTAATTTTTTCATTTAAGATTATAAGTTTACGACCCAATTTTAGCAAATTGACAAGTTTCAAAGTGTGTTTAAATTTGAGTTATTTACAAAACGAACTACTATCGAACAAATTTTTAATGAGCTGAATATGAGTTGAACTCGTGTTGCTTAGTTTGTTATGTAGCCCTAATTATATCATATATTATAAAGTATGTTTAACACTCAAATATTTGTAGGGAAAAAATTTCCCGCACTATAGGGCAAAAATTTTCCAGCACTATAGGGCGCAAGAGTTTCTACTGCTCTGTGTAGGTGGTGACGCGGTCACATATTAAAATTATTAAAACTCACATGTAATATTAGTTTTTTAACCAGTATGTCTCTATCAATGTCTTCATCACTGTTTAGCGTTAAATATATGTTTTTTTTTATTTCATCCTTTTGAATGAGAAATGACTTGTGGTCTATGCACATAAAATGTGCCAAATATCGCTACATATGCTACTACAGTAAGAGCAAGAGGTTTCAACCATCCGATTTCCCTAAAATCTTTTTCAAATTGTAATCATTGGCTTGACAATATGCAAAATGGCAAACAATGATACGAAATGAGTCTTAGTTAAGGTGACTAATATCAACTTGAGCATGGCAAAATTAATATTTTCTTTAAGGGGGTGCCAAAATAAAACAAATCTTTTTTTAACTATTGATATAATTATTATACACTAAAATTTGGTTTACACATATTTTTAAATTCAAGCACTAGAAATATATTAGGATGCAAAATTATATTTTTGTATGAAAAATAAACCAACTTATATTGAACAGTACAAAAATAAGAAAAAAAAATACAAATTAATTATTTTGTAGACAAAAATTGAGTAGAAGTCACATAGTCACATTCCACTATATAAAAATTTTTGAAAATTTTATTGAATTAGAACTTTAAAAAAATTTTTTAATTATGAGAGGTGCACTTATCACATATTACATATAAAAAGGTCCCACCAAAATCAAAGATGCCGTGACACCCCCAAGTCTTTCGCCCCTGCGTGTGGCTGTTGAACACCCACAAGTTGTGGGCATAGCATTTTCCAATTGCAAATGTCTATTGCTTTTTTTGTTTTTTTAACCAAATGCAGGTATACATACATCACATCTTGTGTTGTATATATAGACACACAAAATGGGACCCACCAATCGTGTCCTTACATAAGACCTGACAGCCCAAAAGAAATGCATGCCCCCCAATCAATAGGGCTGATTTCGTCATGCATTAGGAGAGTTCCCCACCTTCCAATGGCCCATTGGTTTGCAAATACAAGATTTGGTGGCCTCGATCCCCCTTTGTATCAGAATCAGAATCTCTCACCTGCTACTCCACCACCAGAGGTTCCCAAGTGATCTCCATGTGATCTCCTTTGGATCACATTTATATTATGTTAGCTGTCGTACCCTACCATCAAACTTAATCACATTAGCAGCAAGATTGGAAAATATAAAAGAGTTAGTTAAAGTTCTTTGGAAAAAAATAACTTCCCTAAATTTGGTTTTATAAAATGAACCAAATTTTAATATTTAACAAATTGCAATATTTGATTATGTAAAACACACTCAAGAATTAGTAATAATTGTAGCATAATGTGTTACTAATATCAACAAAATATATTACTTTTAATACTTTATTACTTGTAACACCTGATAATAGGAGTGCACAAAAGAACCATATGTAACCCATGACCCAAAATAATTCGGGTTAGTTTGATTAAGTTCTAACATATGTTAGATTTTATCTTGGGTACAAAATTTTTAAAATCGGCCGAATCTTATCGGTTTTTGAATTGGTGATTGAGTAACCCAAAAAAATTCATAAATTGACTCATTATATATTTCATATATTGTGTTTTGTCAAAAGGTAGAAATATATAATGATAGATGCTCGATAGCCAGCATTACAAAGGATACCCATCGATCTTAAGGGCATTCAAAAGCCACAGTGGGGGAGCTGCGTACCATTCCTTACATCAAGCATCTATGAGCCACCCCGTTGCTAGATCTGTGCAAGAAAAGGAAATTATGTTTAATTGTGTGGTTTAATTGATATGTCTTGAGGTAATTAGTTATGATTTTGGTTATATAAAATCTCTTACAAATTATCATAGTCTATAATTAGTCTTTAAAATTATGCATTACAATGATAGTAAATTTTTTTAAATGTATAAATCTAGTCACTTACAATAAAATTAGAGCCGCGAAACAACTCGTATCAACCTGATTACTGCTAGTATAGTAACGGAGGTTGATCCTTTCAATTTTTTTCAAACTTCCACTTGACTAAAAAATAATTCTTCCTTTTCTTAATCAACTGATATAATGTGGGAGCAATATTATATGACGTTTAATAGATTTGGTAGATCGCAGGTTTAATGATGAATGTACTATGGTTGGATCATAGCATCTTATTTTTTGTACCAAAAGTCTGGTTATGTATATACATATATCTGTCTGTATATATATGTAGAGAGAGAGAGAGAGAGAGAGAGAGAGTTTGTAGTTTAATATGGTTGTGGCATGTCAGTTGTCAGTAAGGGTCAGCCAATAGAATGTGAATCTTGCACGAAGGTAATGCAGACGTGTGCACCTTCTGAATGTGCGAATGATTCTAGAAGTAAAACTACGAGGCCACGCGCTGTGCAATGGGGCGCGGGAGGCACGCTCTGAATAATTCAGGAAGGGTTCTTCTCGTAGGTTCCCACCATTTTAATAAATTTTTAAACTTTAAATATTGGCTTTTTTCTTATTTGAGTTTTTTTCGTGTTGACGCGCATTCGGCACAATTTTAATATGAAAGGTCCACCTCAGCAGCACATGCTGAGGGTGGATTAAGTTTTTAGGATTTAGGTCCGCTTTATTTTATGATTTAAAATGAAAATTTTTATTTTATTAATTGAGATGTTGACACGTTAATTATTATAAAAATAAAGAGTTTAAATGAGTTAACTTAAAATTTATTTAAAAATAAATAATTTTATACTTATATATAAGTAATAAATTTTAATACAAAATGGCGTAATTTTAGTAAGACATATAATAATATTACATTTAGGTTATTGATTATAGTATAAAAATCTTCATTCTAAATCATAAAAGGAAGAGAATCTAAATTCAGGTTTCTTTAATTTTCAGTTGTTTAGTCAGAATTAGAGATTTTCATTCAAGATTAGCGAGTGTTAAGTTTTTAACAAATTAGATATATTTTGACGTAATGTATTAAAATATTTAAATTTATAATGACGTGTCAACTGGTAGTCTATTACTTTTAAAATTTGGTAATATGTTACAATTTATGCATTTAATTGGAAGTCTCTAATTCCGCCAAAGAGTATGGGGCACCAGCTTTTTTACTAGTTTGTTATTGTCTTTAGTAACTTTTTTAACCAAGTTTAAATTTTCTTTTTTTTATGAGCTTTTAAGTTATACATATTCATTTAAAAAATTAATAAACAAGTGTCACAAATGTCACTAAAGTTGAATAAAAACTATTTAAGCCATCTTTTTCCCCTCTAAAATAGCTTTTCTTCTTCTTCAGTAACTTTTTTTAACCAATGTTCTAATTTTTTTTAAATGAGTATGTATAACATAAAAGCTCATAAAAATTGAGAAAATTAAATTTGATTTAAAAAATTACTAAAGACCAAAAAAACAAAGCAACTAGTAAAAAAGCTGCGAAAACATCTAGTTTCTAATTGTCGGGATTATAAATAAGTCAAACCAAATAATGTGTTGTTTAAACTTAACTTGAAAAGTTAACCAGTTTCAAAATAAATTTAAATTTGACTTTTCTTTATCTTTCAAGATAATTTTAAAGGAGCTTTAATTGAGTTAATCACAAGTCGAGTTAAAATAACTTAATTAGTCTTACAATCTTATTTTTAGTGATACAATTGTACCAACTAGTGCTAGTTAGATTTAAGTTTTACTGTGGAGGACTTATTGTGGTATGAAAGTTAAAAAAATATAACAGAAATAGAAATAATGTATACAAACAAGGGTGCTAACCTCCCACAAGAATTTTTCCTCGTCCACTCAACTCCGAAGGCTGCCGTGGTATGGAATGAAAACGACCGAGCTTAACTTTCTCCATGTCTCTAATCTTTAGGGCATAAACTAGTACTTCTCAAAGCTATCTGCAACACTAGTACATAAGCCATTTTCCAGAATCTATACAAATACTTACATGCATAAGCAACTTCATAAAGTCATGGGAAACAAACACCTATCACAACAATCTTTTAGTGATCAATCTCCATCAAAACAAACAGTGCCATGGATGAGTCGCGATCAGAGAGAGTGGCCTACACGTGCCCGTCACCAACAAAAATCAGTGCAGCTTTGCTGACACTGCTAGTACTGTGTGGCAGCTCAGCTTGTGGGCTCAATTTTGTGTATAGGCACGATCTCATCCACAGAGCCACACATTGCCTACACGTGCCCATCTCATTTACTTCAACAATGATGGTCCCATGACAAGAGGGGTGCTAGCTCTCTTGAAGATAATAGTTCTGCTTTTTAGCACTTCTGTGATCAAATCGATCAAACACTGCACCAGCGTCTGTATCTATATCTATCTATCTATATATATATATAGATATTTTTTTTTTTTTGCATGCTAGATTTGTATTACAACCCATTTTTAATGAATTTGACAATATCTTTCGAGTTATTATCGCATTCATTCAGAGTTGATGGTTATGGGTTCAATCCTACCCAGTGACTGGATGCATCTTGAAGTGGCAGTTTAGGGTAAGGTTGGCGTAACAGTAAAATTATTCCATTGAACCTAATCCTCCCTAAACCCTGCCAAGGGCAGATCTAGGATTATAGTTCAGAGGGGGCAAAACTTACGCATAATTTTATATGACATTGTTTCTAGTTGACAATATTTTTTTTTCTTTGATAAGTAAACAGATAATTATATTAAAGTTGCCAAAAAATGAAACACCGTCTTTGTACAAAAGCTATATACAATAAATTATATTATTTAGAAAAACATTAATCTAGATTTGATTGGCTAAAATTTGAAATTTCGAGAAGAGATTTTGTGATTAGGTAACCAAACATCTATAGATACAATTAAAATGGTAGATACAAAAGTTTTGGAATTTGAGCTTTTTTTTGACCTTTTAAAATAGTACTAAATAGTAGTATGGGTAAGAGCATTTTAATTTAATATTAGAAGAGATGATTAAGAGTTGAGATTGTGTTGTTTATTTATTAAAATAATGAATTGTTAATAATATATATATATATATATATATGGCTACATGTTTAGTGACATTTACTAAGGGTAAATGTAGGTGTTAGCAAATTCAAAGTAGAGCAAATATAAGTGTTAATAAATTTAATGGGGACAAATCATGTCTTTGAAATCTAGAATCAAATAAATAAACTTAATTTTTTTTTATTAAAAAAAACACTTAAAGTTACCAAGCAGATCCTTATTTAAAGAAATCTCCCTGTACCACTTTAAGATCCATAGTCTTTTTCTAATACAATGTAACTTCCTTTTCAAAAAATATTGAAAGAGAAAAACCATGCATTTGCTTGATTTCAATCTTTTTCAGCATTGGTGCATTCTATAATTTAAAGTAAAGGATGGTTGATGTTGAAAATGGCCATTCCTCAACCGCCCAGGTGGCAAAGACTGATAGGACATTTTAAGCATAATTTTTGAGGTCTTAGCATTATAGTTGTTGAATCCATCTTCTCCATAAACAACAAAGAAATCACCTTATTATGCTTCCTAATCATTACTATTAGTACAATAATTTTAATTTGACAAGCTGCACTCCAACCAATCTTTAGCATAATTAAGAACGATTTTGTGAGAATCTTGCCCCTTCCAAAACCCTAAAGGAATATTTTATAATATAACTTGATGAGTTCTTTGTTATAACCTAATGGGTTTCGATTCAGCAAAATTATTTTGTATAACTTCTTTTGTTTACTCAAATCAAAAAATGAATCGTCCCCACTTGTTTGACTGCATCGCCGGATTCGGATCGAGTGACCTTGTGGCTCGACAAAAATCAATTGCTCCTGTTACCCACTTTTGAGCTCATCCATTGAAAATGCTTATTAGACATATACCTAATTATTACTTTTATTAACAAAGGTGCTAGCAATTGTTATGATTATCAATATAATCTTTTCTAAACTTATCATGGTCACTAATTGAAGTCATGTGTCAACTTCATGGGCTGCCAAAAAATTTTGAAACCTCTCTCAGGCAATTAGTGTTAGTTCATATACATTGATGTTACACCTGCTACTATGGCTGTCCCTTGGAACTGTTACAATTTAATTTCAGCTAAAATGACAGATAACAGAAAGTGTGAGTTCTTATCCTACTGCTTGGCTGTTGTGATGGCTGAAACTTGTGGTACTTGTAATGTTGGCAAGTCCATTTCTAGGTTTGGTGGGGTTCTTTGTTCAATCATTTGGTGTAGCACTATAGGTCTTTGTTTTTGGCTGTTAGAGTGAATCAGTGGATGAGCGATTTATTTGGAATCTTTATATTTTAATTGAGAAACATCACTAGGACCCATCACAGGTCAAATCAGGATTACACAAACCTTAGACTTGCAACAATTTTTGTTTTCTTAAGTGGTATTTTATTTACTAAATAAATGTTATCTAGAGAGAGAGAGAGAGAAAGAGGATTGATCCAAGAAGAAATTGGAATAATTAGAGAGGACTTTAGTGGATTATGGTTTCAAAGTAAACAGGGAGAGGGGATAAATTAATATATCAAAATCAGCAGGATAGTTACAATTGTGTACTCAATTTTGCTATGCTTGATGGCAACATTATATGTATTCATATGTATTGTTGTTGTAGTACTTAAGTCACATTTCAAAGTTCTAATTATTGTTTATTTGTTTTCTTGCCAAATGATGGAATACGTTTTAACCACTTGATCCTTCACTTTGAACCCATGACCTACCATCAATCAAGGTCTTGCAGGTCATCCTTACCTCAGTTGATCAAACCAAAAAAAAAAAATTATCAATTATATTCGGATTTCTTGTTATTTATGATTTTGTTAAGACTATTCTTCTTCTGTTGTCGGGATTTACTCCTTTATGCCGCCCTTCTAATTGGTTATGTATCTTTTTGTTTTTTGAGTAGCTGGAAGTGAGCCGTATGTTATTATCGCTATGATTCTTTCTAGAGAGAAAATCACTTCTCTAATGTCTTCTTTGATTCTCTTTCACTAATAATTCTGTCTCCACTGTTGGATTCTGGTTGATGCTGCTGCCTTTGTAGTAGACTAGAAAATTCATCAGCATCTCCATGAAAATGCAGAATTTTGAAGCACTTTCTAGTCAAAGTATTAGTTTTGTCTAAGTTCTTTTGGGAGGATTCCATCAGCATCTCTCCGATAATTCATTATGTTCAGCACTTTCTAGTCAAAATATTACTTTTGTTAAAGGGCATTTCGGAGGATTCCATCCACTCATCCAAGAACAGAATCTGATTGTTATGATCTCATGTCTGATAATATAGGCTAGTCTTCCTCCAGACTTTAATATTCATAATCTTTATTTTACTACTTCACGTATTAATAAATCATATCTAACAAACAAGCTTGTTATTTCATTTAAATTTACGATTTTATTTTGTTAGTTTTGTGCAATATTAATTGAGATTGTAAGTTTAGATGTGATAATGACAACTGCTAGATATGATTTATTAATACTTGACATGGTAATATAACAAGTTTAGAGGATTCTAGACATTAAAATTTGGAGAGGAGCCGAACCTCATAACATAACACTGCTTTCTACTTTGATCCTATGTTCATTTTTTTGAAGAATATCCTAGTGAATGTGTATTGGTTTTAACTTCCTCTCAGTGCCATGGCATAAATTCTTTACCCGCGTCCATCGAAACGAGGGCAGGATTTACTTAAGTGAACTCAACTAAATCTTTTTCTAACAATTTGTAGACAAGTTATATGGATTTTGTTCGTCATTCCTCTCTCTGAAAGGTCGTAATCTCGGTATCGAGCATTTTTAGGGTTTATATTCATACGAAGTCTGACAAAGTTTAGGCTGACTGTCAACTACCTAGCTAACACAACTATACCCAAGCTTGGGACCAACTATGTAAAGATAAAATACTAAGCACGACCATATCGAGGTGATGAGGGGAGAAAGTTTCTACACTGTTTAAGCCTTTTAGAGTAAATTAACTCCTTCGCAGTCCACTATATCCATTCAACAACAGAAACTTCACGCTCTGAAATTTGACAAATAGTACATATTTTTTGCAAAATAGCTTCTCTTGAAGGCCAGGCTCTTATGCTGTCTGTGAAAACAAATTTTACATCACCGTAATGGGCTATCCAAAGCTATTAAGTTTATAAAATATGACCTGAATGAATGCTAATTTTCCTGTAGTTTGAAACCTTGCGTTTTCACTGGCTAATCTTAATTTATCAAGTTAAAGACATATAAAGGATCAATGCCCTTCAGTGAACCACATGCCAAGAGCTTGTATTTACAGCCACAAATTCTGCATTTATCAGCGAATATTTGAAAGTTAAAAGCTACGTTACATGGACTCAGATACAACTGTCATAAAAGTTAGATTAATCTAATTCTTGTATATAAGAACACAAAAGCACTGCTAGATTTCATGGAGTATCTTATACATGGTTATAGGCTATTTAACTAGAACCTCGAAATCATTCCAATTGAACCCAATTAGGAGTTTAGCTACTCATATCCATGTAGAATTCAACAGATATCACGCACCCTTACTAAGGTATCGATTGCCGATATATATATGTTACATAGGTTAAAAAGCTCCTTTGCCCATTGGAAGTTTGCAAACATTGGCAATTGATGATATATAACTGTTCCTTAGCTTTGGCTTCCATAGGTCTGTATTAGGATATGACACTTTCTTTCCTGCAACACAACACAAAAATCAAAAGCTCTTAAGATTGAGTAGAGAGCATCAGATTCAATTTTGACCCTCTAGTCGAAGATTAGGAGACCAGAAAACAGAAAATCTGCCACAACAATAAGGAAAAAAAAAAAAAAAAACACTGCTCTGAATTGTCTGAAAATAAGGGGATCAAACCACATTCAATACACCCTTCAAACAACTACTTTCACTTCTTTTGTCCCAACATGTGAAGCTGATCCATCCGAAAGCCTTCTTTTCCCCTTCAACTAAGATTTTCTTGTAGAAATCACTATTACTTGGGCATGATCTCCAAACCTTGGATACCAGTGACGCTTTCTTCTTTCATTGCTTTGCTGATACTGAGCAGATTTCACTAATTTGTGAAAACAGAGATTCCTTGCCTGCATGTTGTTCGTGTTTTGTTGTACTTCTTGAAATATTTCTGCCTCTGCTAATTCTACTAACTTAAAACCTGATCCTCCTCAGCATGAGTCACAGTTTCCCAGCCACTGGTTTCTTCTGAAGTCCTGTCATGATCAATACATCCATTTGAACACTTCCGGACATAGTTCTTGTTGAACCCATTAACCTTCAGATCTGCAGTTTGAATTTGAGTGGCATGAATAGAGTGCTTATATTTAAGGCATTGGTCAATTTCACTTTCTTTAGCTTCATACTTTTGAAAATTTCCAATAATAGAGCATATATCATCCGAATTTGGGGGCATATGTGATAATTCTTTTATGTCTTCAACGTTCACTGAGCTCACTGTCCGTTTAATCACCACAGCTTTGCTCATCCCAAACATATCAAGAGTTGCATCTCTTGGTCTCAGAAAGCTTTCAAGCTCTGCTATGAGGTAATTCATCTGGCAGTACTTTTCTTCAAGAATCAGCTTTGCATCAACCAGCTTCATCTGGACCTGCTCCTTACACCAAACCTCAGCCATTTGCAACATCTTCCTCTCCTCTTCCAATCCCTCAGGAATTTTCATGGACTCACTCCATAAGCTTCAACTTCAGCAATGTCTTCTTCAGTTTTCTTAGAGATACGTACTTCCTCCATTAGCTTTCTGGTTTCCCTTTCTCTCTCATAATCTTTCGTGAATTGCTCGGCAGTAACTTGGCATCGGCCAGATCATTAAGCGGTTTGGAATTAACAATTTCAATCCTCTGACAACTTCTTTTTTTCTAGTGTGTTTAATTCATTCTTCAAGTCATCTATCATTCTATGTACCTTCTGGTGTTCTCTTCTCATCCATGAGGACCTTTCTTCACTAAGCTTCCTCAAGAATTGTTCAACTCTCTTTTTAAATGACCAGCACTCAGTTTCAAGTTCATGTATGGGGCTTCAGGCCTGCATTAGTTCTGCTTGCAATGCAAAAACAGCAGTGACCATACATCCTGTGGACTTTCACGAAGCTTCATGTGGGTATACAGCCAATAAGCCTTAAGCAGAATCCCACTTTGTTGCTCCCTCCGCTGCAAATTTAGGAAATGGCATCAAAGACTCGAGATGGAGTAGGCAAAAACAAATTAACGAGAAAGGTCAGAAGGCCCAAGATAGATGGTAGAACAACTAAAACAGGTGTCAAATCACAACACAAGCTAACTCTATTATGTTATTGTTGCAGCAATACAGCCCTAATATGATTAATGATATCAGTACCAGAATTCCACATACTCAAATTTGTATGGATCAAGTGGCTGTGATCAATTGAAAAGTGAGCCTTGCAGGAAAGCCTGCTATCAGGCCATAAGCATTACCAGGACGAGAGAGTAATACCACAGTAATCTCCTTCCAAAGATGGTTAATAACATCTGTAAGACTACAATTACTTGATGAAAGAGAGAGACACCTTGGACAAAATTTAATCCTTTGGAAAAGAGACTGAAAGACGGCCCTCTAATCGAACCTTTGTTTCGAAACCACAATCTCCATCATTATGACAAGTGGGAAACTTAATGCTTTAATGCCCAAGACTTGGCTGCATCACAGAACCAAAAGACAATATACAATTCTCGAACTTAGAAGATGAACACCTTAACTTTCATTAATTTCATTGCTCTAAAAACTGCAGGGAATAAAGTTGACTCGGTTCAACTACAACCATTACCAGTCCCCATGTATTAGGTCAGTTGTACAAATCTTGAGTTGAGAATGCAAACCCATTTATGCTGTTTGTTTACTGTGAAAATCGAGCAAAAGAACCGAAAAAAAAGGAACTGTAAATTGTTGTTAGTTCCAAAGGATGATAACTCAGATTAGTTCAATCATATAACTACACTGCACTTGAGTGGAGCTCTCTGTTTGTTCATGTACCAAATCATGGAAGCTGCAAAGTCCAATTGTGTTTAACTATTCCAATTTTTATTTCCCTTTCTCATGATTTCTCAGCACCCAAACAAAATATTTACAAACGAACTCACATTCAGCGTTTACGATTGTTTTTCCTTCCTAAATTTCGCAGCAACCAAGCAAGGTTTCGACTTTTTATGAACAACAGTGATAAACGGCACGAATTTCCAGGAATGAACGATGTTGATAGTCAACTCAAACTCAATTCGATATATACCTGAAACCCAAATCTATCAAACGGTCCAAATTGCAAGCCTCAACGACCGCCACTTCCTGAAACCTCCGCGGCCAACTGCCACAGTCCGGCGGCGAGCTTCCACGCCGATACTTAAACCACCGCCCCATTCCTCACTCTCTGGGGACCTCTCCGCCTGGCAGCCGCAGTATCCTCACCGACAATGGAGAAGTCTCCGTCATCGCCGAACTTCCAGGGCAAGAGAGGAGTCGCAAGCCCCACTGGATCTCCGTGCTTCCTCATACGGGATCCGGCTCTCGTAAAAAAGGTTTCCCGGCTCTCCGGCGGCGGACGTTCAGACCGGCGGTGGGTGAGGGTTAAAATCTGGTGGTGAATTTGAAGACATAAAGTGCGTCCCACCAGGAAACTTCATAATGTGGTGCGAGGTTCGTCCGCCATTGCAGCTTCAGAAGATAGAGACTGACGAGGTGTTCGCGTTTCAGAGAATTTGTTAGGACTCTACTTGCTAATCCTTGTTCTAATCACAATTCCGTAATTTAAGCCTGTGTTAAGCTTTAATTTTCTTTTTTCTTAAAAACCCCTCAATAAATTAGTCGTATCGAGTAATAAATTATTTAAATTTGATTTAATAATTTTAATTAATTTTGAAGTGTGATCAATCTTAATTTGTTTGATTTTGAGTCAAATTTCAAACAAATTTTAATTTACCCAAGCTTGAGTAGTAGAATTTTTTTTAGTATCAATAAACTTACATAATCCAATCTGAGCAGAGTTTAAAAAATATTTGGAACTTAAAATATATTTAAATATTAAGTTATATTCGTAATGAGTCAACATTAAACTAGAGGTCAAATAATTTGATTCTTTTTCTCCGACTTACCCACCCCTAGGAGTGTAAATCCCGGGACATTGAACCCATTCTAACACTGCAAACATGCTTACTTTTTTTTGGCTGAAGCAAACATGCTTGCTTACCGTCACCCTTAAACTACTGGTATCAGGTGTGCGTGGAGATATACCATTAGGGTAGAACTCAAGTGGTCTGAAGTTATAGGTCGCCTCAAAGTTTGCTCCACGTAGTGGACTACTCAGCCGGGCAGTGACCTTCTTCTTTTTTCTTTTTTTTTTATTTATAAATAAAGTTAAAATTTGATTAAAAAAAGAAGCTTCAAAGTAAAAAAAAAAAAATTATATAACCTCTAGGTCTGCATATTCACAGGCATATATAAGTTTTTCAAAAGAAAAAAAAATTAATAAAAGAAGAAAGGTAAAAGGAAACAGATTTTTTTAATAAAAAATAAAAAGAAACGAAAATAATTCCCTTGAAATATTGAATTGCTTTAAACCTTTTCAAAGTCTTTCAATTCTTTTCAAACTATATATTCCACATAACATATAACGACTGACCAACCAGGCATTTTCTTCGTTTTTAAAAAGCCCTAAAAGTTAATTGTGCTACCAAATAATATGGGGTGTTCGGACAAAAACAAAGACTTTTTGATAAGCTACCAAACACCCAATTCCAAGGTGAACCAAAGACGATTCAAAACTATCCTAGTCCAAGCTCGGGCCTAGTTGAAAAGAACGTATACATTTTGTTTGGTGGGCGCATTTCAAACCCAAATTTGGTTTTAGTTGCATCCTAGCAATGAGGCAATACGTAGGACAAAGGAGACAGGGGAATAGTCCCCCCATCCAGTGAAAAAAAAAAAAAAGAAAAAAAGAAAGCATTATTAAAATACGACATGCACGTACTAACAAACGTGCCCTAACAAAATTGGCCCGATTTTGTTGGCCTATTTGGTAACATGATTGAAAAATTTCAGCATTCCTGAAAAGTAAAAATAAAACATCCTTGTTAGATGTTTTTATTTTTATTTTTTGGTTTTAAAAGTTGACAAACGTAAAAACACAAAAAATGTGTATTGACTATTTTGAGTTTATTTTCAAAACAAGTCATTTCCTCCGTTCTCTTATCCAGCCACCAACTGATACCATTTTCTACTACCGCCATTACCACCACCCATCATCAGCAAAGTTGCCACCACCACCCACTATTACACACCACCATTAATTTCTCTTTCCATAACCCCATTACATAGTAAACAAATATTTGTAATGTAAAAATAAAAAATAATAATAATTTTGGAATTCTCAAGCATATTTTTTAGTTTTGATTTTTTGCAAAAATAAAAATAAAACACAAACTGAGAGCATAAATAATTAAAAAAACTGAAGGTATTGCCAAAAACTCCCTTAAAGTTTTGATTGTAGTCCAACAATAAATATTTTAATGTTGCACATGCTATTGTTGACTTCTTTTTTTTTTATTTTACCAAACTTTGGTTGTACAAAGTTTTACTTACTAATCTCACGTTGTTTTCAACTTATTTTGTAATCTCGACTTCAAAAGTATCGTACCTTACTATTTGCATGATTTATATTATATAAAAGTTGTGGGATCAAAAAATAATTTCAATTTAAAGTTATGTATTGATCCTACAACTTCAGAAATCTATATAAATTTAAAAAATAAGTTGGAAATCACATGAAAGATAAGATTATGTATTATGTTTGTATGATAAGTAAAATAAAATAAAAACTAGATTATCACTTGTGGGAAGTATGACCTATTTAAATGAGCTGAACTAATTAATAAGAGTAAACATGACTCATTCAAGTCACTATTCAAAAGTCAGAATTAAATTTCAAAGATAATGGTTAAGAATCTTAAGATTACTTAACACCTCATCATATAAAACTACCCATTGCATACCCATCACAAGCTGGCTCGCCACATCAATTCTTGCTTACCAAAAAACCTTTTTATGTCACTTTTCGATTCTGTTTAATTAAGAAATGTAAGTAAATTTATAATAGTTGAGGAACATTAAACAAACTTTAAAAGCTATATTGTTAGAAGTAAAGACTTTCCTTAGTAGCTAAACTCATTTATTGCTTTTCTATTAGGTTTGTTTATTGACTCCTTAACAACTTGTTTGGGACTGTAAAAGAAAAAGAGAAAGCAATGAAAAAGAAGTGAGAGCAATTGTAGAAGAAGTAGTTATTTTCTTCTGTTTGAATTTTTGTAAAAAAATGATGAAGAAATTGGAATAAAAGTAACTTTTCTTTGTTTAAAAATTAAAGGAAAGAGAAAAAAAAATAATTGAACAATTATTAAAAATAAAAAAGTTTTCTCTTCCAAGTATTTTCTCTTTGCTTTTCATTGCATTGCTCAAAGGTCCAAACAGGCTGTTGAAAATCCTTTGGTTCCGATCGATGTTTCTCTATGGCCCTGTTTTTCTTTTATAAGACTTGAGGATGAGCTTCAGTGGTCAACAAACGAAAGTTATGTAACTTTCTGATCTGAATACAGTCGGAGCAATTTTCTCTCTCTCTCTCAAAAGTTTACATTTTTAGTCACTCATTTCTGATCTGGGTTTTGCTTAAATCAGCAATCTTTTTTGTTTTTCATTCACCAGTTCTCATCTTTATTTCCTTATTCTAGTGTACCGAGTCAAATTCCTTGATTTGGGTTTTCTTCTCATCTATCCCAAAAATCTCAATTCCTGATTTTGGATCTTTTCCAAGAGAATCAGCTTATATACCCTTTTCTTGATCTGGGTGTTGGTGAAGAGATAGGTTGCAGAAATGGGGGGTTGTTTCAGCAAGAAAAAGGTTTCAGAACCAGATGTTAAGGGGTATAGATCAGGAAGGGGTGGTGGAACTGGGCCTCACCAGAGCTACCAACAACCTATTGTTCATCAGAGTTATCAAAAACCCTCCACTGAATTCATCCAGCCCCAACCAGAAAGGCACCACCAGCCACCACCACCAAATCCTTCTCCATTGAAGCCTACACCCCCAAGCACCAGGCCTGCTCGTAGTTCAGACACAGAAACCATTCTAGGTAAGCCATTTGAAGACATTAAAGCTCACTACTCGCTTGGAAAAGAACTGGGTAGGGGTCAATTTGGAGTGACTTATCTTTGTACTGAGAATTCAACTGGCCAAGCTTATGCTTGCAAGTCAATCTTGAAGAGAAAACTTCGTAGCAAAAATGACAAGGAGGATGTCAAGAGAGAGATTCAGATCATGCAGCATTTGAGTGGGCAGGCAAACATTGTGGAATTCAAAGGTGCCTATGAGGATAGGCAATCGGTGCATGTTGTGATGGAGCTTTGCGCCGGCGGGGAGCTATTTGATCGAATTATTGCCGAGGGCCACTATTCTGAGAGAGCTGCTGCAGAAATTTGTAGGTCTATTGTGAATGTTGTTCACATTTGCCATTTTATGGGTGTGATGCATCGGGATCTCAAACCCGAGAATTTTTTATTGTCAAGCAAGGATGAAGGAGCAATGCTCAAGGCAACTGATTTTGGGCTGTCTGTGTTCATTGAAGAAGGTAATTAATGAATTGGTTTGAGAATTTTTAAGTTTAATGTGTTTATTCTCCAGCTATCAGAACAGTATCTGTTACATAAGAAATTGGATAGTTCATGAAACCTTTTGAATGATTTGGTTTTCAATGTGGTTACACTCTACAACCCTATACGGATTTGAGTTATATAGGTGCATAATAACATGTAAGTTGTGCTCTAACCATGCATGAAACCTCGGACTCAATAATAGCTTGTGCACTTAGCACTCACTACCACAGCAAGATAACACCTTTTGTCCAGTTAATTTTGGCTAATACTGCTTTCTCTAGTATCTTGTCATGTGCAAAATTTATTTAAGAATCTAATGGTTATTGGCATTTTCTTGAAAACTAATTTCAGGAAAGGTGTACCGTGACATAGTTGGTAGTGCTTACTATGTCGCTCCTGAAGTGTTGCGGCGCAGTTATGGAAAGGAAATAGATACCTGGAGTGCAGGAATTATGTTGTATATTCTACTCAGTGGTGTACCCCCATTTTGGGCCGGTAAGACAAAGATAACATTCTTTCCAGTAACTTGTATTTTCTTGTTATTGCCAAGGTTTCTATTCTAAGGCTTTTGGATAAATTGTGGAGTAAGATTTTTCACTGGATTCGTGTTGCAGAAACTGAGAAGGGAATATTTGATGCCATACTGCAAGGAGAACTCGACTTTGAAAGCCAACCATGGCCATCCATATCACACAGTGCCAAAGATCTTGTTCAGAAGATGCTGACACAGGACCCCAAAAAGCGGATTACTTCTGCCCAAGTTCTTGGTATATTACTCTCTGATTTCCTTTCTTAGCACAAATGATCATTTCATCTAAATTATTTTCGATCTTGTTTCCTGCATGAGTGTAGCCGAGTCGGTGTGAGGATCAACTCTTACTCTGGACTAGCCCCATTACACAATGTGAATCCAAAGGGATTGGTCACACCTGGGGGAAAAAAACGAACGAAAAGAAATTTTGTTATTGTGTCTTTTTATTTTGATTATTGTCTGCTTCTTAATCTATGTGAAGTCAATTTTCCTGGAGAATGTGTTCCTGGTTAGTTTCATGGGGTATTCTATGCCCATCAGATGACATTGTATATATGTACACGTACAATTGAGATATGTAAACTCTACTTCTTTCCTTGCAATAAATTTTGCTTTACAGTCATATCATTTAATAGAGGGAGAGCTAAGTGGCTATTCGTTGAGTGAGTTGCTCATCATGTGGCTCATATTGCTTTCAAAATTTGACAGGATAGCGAATTCCGACAGTTGGAGTGCTTATGTAATGAAAAATATGTAGTGTTAAATAGTCTTGTAATATCATTTGGACTTTATTTATGAGAATTGATGGAAATAGATTCACGTGTTCATAGGTACAATTTCCAGTACTATGTTTGCTATGTTCTGAATGATTGCATATGACTAACATTTAATAAACTTTATGGCTGTTGATTAAGAGCACCCATGGATTCGTGAAGGTGGAGAAGCATCAGACAAGCCAATAGACAGTGCAGTGCTCTCTAGAATGAAGCAATTCAGGGCAATGAACAAGCTCAAGAAACTTGCGTTGAAGGTTGGCTATGAAAGCCCCTCCTCTCTTCCTTTCTGCCCTTTTCATAAGTAGTGATATGAAGCCCCTCTAAAAGTTAACAGCATGCTTGTAATCAAGGAAGATGTGATTTATACAAGTTGCCCTTTCTGTCGATTCAATGCTTCATTGGTGTTTCTGTGTAAGTTATTTGCTAAATATGGTAGACCATGGGCTTAATCTCACACAAACCCCTCGATTTCTGTGTATGGAATGTTAGAGAAGTGACTGGCCTTTCTAACATTTTATATTCGCTAAACTGACCTCATCTAGAAGAAGTATGATTCAAGATATATATATATATATATATATTGGTAGTTGGCTGAATTTCCGTTGTTTTTGTTCATGCTCATGAAAATCTAAGAAATTTTATTTTTTTGAAATAGCATGAATAAGGTTCTATATTAAACATTCTAAGTATCTTGGTGGATTTTAAAATCCTCCTAGGTTATTGCGGAAAGTCTCTCTGAAGAAGAAATCAAAGGTCTTAAAGCAATGTTCACAAACATGGATACAGACAAGAGTGGCACTATCACCTATGAGGAATTAAAGACGGGATTGGCTCGGCTTGGGTCAAAGTTGTCTGAGGTTGAAGTCAAGCAACTCATGGAAGCTGTAAGTTGTAAAACCTACAAGAATTAGATCCTTTGTTCTTTTTCTTTGTTCTTTGCATCTGAATATATAGCACTATTAACTATATATTGTCCTACATTGCAGGCTGATGTGGATGGAAATGGAACAATTGACTACATTGAATTTATCACTGCAACCATGCATAGACACAAACTAGAAAGAGATGAGCATCTATATAAAGCATTTCAGTATTTTGACAAGGATGGCAGCGGGTGAGTCCATAGATTTCCAGGTCATTAATAGTGGTCATATTGTCTGTGCAATGTGGACAAATTGGTTTCCCTGCTTTCAATATAGTTTCAACTTATGGATCCTGCAGAAAATCAATAATACTGTGGCCAACATGCACAAACAGACACAATTCCAGATGATCATACGTGTTAGTCCAATGATTAAAATATTACTTTAAAAAAACAAAAACACGATAAGTTTTCTTTCTATTTTTGGCTAATTCAATTCTTGTGTTTGAGTTATTTCCTACAGTACTATACTTATCAGGTAGCAAACTGTGTTTGTGTGTCAAATACCATGTTATCTATCTTGTGTGTGTCTGATATTTTTAGTTATTAGATTTCATCTGGCATAACTTGTCCGATGAAATGTAATAATTTCTGTAGCCTAATTAGTCTCGGGATCAAAGTGCATTGATTTTAGAAAGAAAGAATAATTTTTTTAAGAAGCCGGACAATAGTATGGCTTTTTCAAATAACTAGATATTCACCGAGAATTGTTGGTTTTATAATGGGATGTCATGACAGCTTTATTACAAGAGATGAGTTGGAAAGTGCCATGAAGGAGTATGGAATGGGTGATGATGCCACCATAAAAGAAGTAATATCAGAGGTTGATACAGATAATGTAAGTTGTTCTGAGAATAGACATTTTGATAACTCTTACAGGATTCTATATTAGTATTGATTCCATACTGATTCTTATGAACTTCATAGGATGGGAGAATCAACTACGAAGAGTTCTGCACAATGATGAGAAGCGGAACACAACAGCATGGCAAGCTCTTTTAGTTTCACGGATGCACAAATCTCTTACAAGCAGAAGTGTTCTGTTCACTAGATTCTGCATGTAGAATCCTTTGCTAGCTTCTTGACCTCAAAGAGTTGGCAACTGGTGTCGGGGAGGCTCTTAGTTTTGATTGCCTTGAATTGAAGTGCAGTGTTGTGCATATCTAGTTTCTTTTCTTTCTTTTTTTTGTCACCTTCATCGTGTTTTTTGTGTGTCGGGTTTCCACTCCGCCTTCCACCTCAACCGATCTAGAGGATATGTGATTAGTCATATGGTTGACAATAGGAGATTTAAGATTGGGTTGCTCAGCTCACGTTTGCTTCGCAAGTACTTCTTTCTCTGTCCTTTACCTTCTGTATGAAAAATAATTCAGTTTTTATGTTGGTTTATCTTGATAATACACTTATGACATGAAAGTTGGACTTTGTATTGTTTGAATATCAAAATCTCAGATGCAATTTTTCAAGGTTTTTGATTTGTCTTTGGCACTTTTTCAAGGGTTTCGCAATTTGTATGGAAGAGTCAAAATTGTGTTTTGATTTCTGCTAAATGAATGAAAGTTTACGCTTTTGAATTTTTGAAAGTACTATTATTGAGTGCAGAGAAGTGAAAGAAGGAAAAGAAAAGGCTTATTAGCAGTTGCAAACACCCTTGGATTTGAGATTGAAATGATTTAAGGGAGCTTTTGTATTCATTGAAATGCCTGTTTATTGAATGAAAGAATCCAAATTGTCCATAAAATCCAAAAACTCAACAAGCCAACAAAACAATAAACCTATAAAATTGCTCTTTATTTCATGCAATGGTTCCTGAAGTACTCCTTCAATGAACCACCATTCAAAGAAGTACTCTCCAAACGTGAAGTAAATCAGCCATTACAGCATGTTTTGTTGATCACTGCCCAGAACTAGGTGAAAGTTGGGTCTTCTTACCCAGCTCACTAATCAATGACATTTATTGTTGTGATAACATTTTTCAAAAATTTGTTTTAATTGCACCAATGAACTAGCGGTGATTAGAAACTATAAAATATTCTCCGAAACTAACAAACAAAAAGAAAATGTTTTATTTAAAAGTAGCTCAATGCACAAGGTTCCGTTAATCTTATTTTCATATGTACGGATGAGTAAAATCCTTTTTTCAAACTTGTAACTTTAAACGTGGGTTCAAGCCAGTTGTTCCTAAATGAATTTACTGGGAAATGGTGTTCAAATAAAAAACAACAAATTCAAGATGTTGAAACACAAGCAGGTATCTACGTACAGAAAATAAAAAATAAAAAACAAGTATCTCTTCCACCACTGCCATCCAAACAATTCAAAATAACCAACAAAAGTGTTTCCTCTATGCCAAATCACTATAATTCAATAATTCAGACACCCCAATCACGCTCTTATGGTAGGCCGTGCTTATATGTCCCATTTGGGTTAAATGAATGTTCATAGAAGCTCTCTCCCTCTCTCTCTCTCTCTCTCTCTCCCTCTCTCTCATACACACTATATATATACCGTCTCTTTGTCAGGATGTCATTATATTATATATCACATTATCTTAAGTACCAATAAAAGATGGATTAATGGATGAATATGCAAAAAGCTTTATTTGCTGATGTAAGGAAATCTTATCCTTTATACATATCTAATTCCTTTGCTATCATTTCTCTGACTTTGAGGGCCTTAGAGTGCTTTTCTTTGCTTGTGGGGATGGGCCTTTCTCATTGAATTTCAATACAAACATGGGTGCCATCACCACCAACATCATGAGAGAGAGCGCATTGAAGGCATGAATCATCATTAACTCTCATCACCGCAATTCACGCTTTACACACACCCATCACCACCATATCCACACAGCATCGCATGCCAACATTTATATCAACTAGAAGTAGAAAAAAAAAAAAAAAAAAAAAAAATCAGTACACAATAAAAGCAAGAAAAATACTATATATAATCATTTTTCTCAATTTTTTTTGTAGACACAAATGAATAGATTCATACAAATTTATTAATATGAATCTCATAACATTGAGTCATAAATGAGATTATATATAGTATTAACCTAAAAACAAACCACTGCCCATTAAAAGCAAACCCCATTCAGGAAAACTATCTTATTCTCTCTCTCTCTCTCTCTCTCTCTCCTAGTGGTGCTTGTTGGCAACATTGCACTGCCTTCTGATCTCACCCTTGGAGCCAGTGAGAGGGTTGTTCTCAGAGAGAATGGTGATGGCTTTTGCAAACTGCTTGAAGAAGTAGTCTTGGTTCTTGGCCATTTTCTTCACGTATGGCTTTGTCCTCTTGTCTGTGGCTAGTTGATGATCCACTATCAACAATCCCTTGTTCTCCAATATGTTTCTATAGTAGTTGTTGTCTAGCTTCATGGGTGTGCCCCGGTCATTCCTCACATACTGCACAGCCTTCGGGTCGGGGATCCGGTCCGGACACTTGTGGAGCATGTGCTCAACATGATCTGGGTTGAGCACTGGGTCCACCTCTGGGTACAACCGGTGGACCAACTTCACACAGTGGGTCCGACCCACACTGTGAGCACCTGATGAGAACAATAAGAACAAATTAACTGATAGAACCTTTAGGCACGCCTTGATTCCACATCCCAGTTGCTATGTTGCATGAACTCGGGTGCGGGTGCATGTCAGGGGTGGGTATTTGTTAAGTGTCAGATTAATCTAATCTTTATATTTAAAAACACAGAAACACAACAAAATATACATATTTCTTACTATACTTCTTTCATTTTCTAATTTAAAATAGTATTTCTAAAGTACTATAGAATATTTAATGCATAATATGACAATTTTATGCATATTTACATAATAAATGATGTTTTTTCAGAAATTTTTTATAAAAAATTCTATTAAAATGTTGTGACATTTTTTTTTTTTATTTTAAATAAGTGCCACCATGATGGATATTTTGTGTTCTCAATCCACCACATCATTCTAATAATAAATTATGTATAAATTTTATGTTTATGTAGTCCTATTCAAATTTGAGTTACTAAATATTTTTATTAGGTTAATATCTAATAATACGGTTTGAACTCATATCCATACGTATACCAATTAGGTTAGTGTCCAATAATAGAGGTTAGACTTATATTTATACTCATACCTTTACCCAAGTGAGTATCAAGTGAGGTACAGGGGTATTTCATGTATTTTAAAAGAGTCCAGTAACATGGCAAGTTGCAATACATACAATGTTTGTACAATTATGTATGTATATGTGTACATGCATGATGGTTAATGATAAGACATGGGATGTACCTAGCAAGGCAACAACTCCAGGGGTGTCTACACCAATGGATGCAAACCTCCCAAGGACAACAGACATGCTTTCATTGTGGTCTGGGAGGTATTCCTCGACCACCTCTGCTCTGCTCTTCCTGCCATCTCTTCTTCCAGTCTTAAGAGGGATCTGAGGGCCTCCAAGCTGTAAACAAGTTTCAAAGCATGATAAAGATTAGTATACGCTTCCAAATTCATTTAAATCCAGGGACAAACATACATAAAAAGTGGAGTAAAATCCTCCAACAACCCTTTAAAGTCTTCAGCTTTAAAGTGAAATAGACACAGACTTCTAGTCAATAGAAACCAAAACACATCTATCAAAGAAATGGAATTCAAATTTGCCCAAATGAAGGAAAATCTTTTTGAGTACAATAGTTATAGATCTGTGTATGTATAGTGTATATGTATACATACACAGATCTATACAGAAAACCAAGAGAACCCATATCAGAAAATACACTAGATTGAAAGGTCTAGTGAAGGGAATTTCAGTTTACCGCAACAATGCCATCCCTAGCAGACAACACAAGGATATCTGCACAAGAAACAACTCCAGGGCACTCTCTCTCCACAGCTTCTTTAATGGTGTCGAGGTACCTAAAGTTCCTGAGCCCAAAGCTCCTGTCAGTCTCCTTCTCGGACAAGGTCCTTCTTGTTGAGTCCAGTAGTAGAGAAGCATCACATGACTACACACAGAAATCAGCCAAAAATATGCACATATATCACATCTATACATACATATACATATATATATATATATATATATATAAGAGAGAAAAGAGAGTGAATTATGTTGAAGTTGCCATGCCTGAACAGCACAGTCATGGAAGATGTTCCTCAGCCAAGAGAATGCAGTGTTCTTGTGGCGCTTGTAGAGAAGCTTAACTTGTTCTCTAATGACATCTTCAGCTTGAGGACATGTATCTTTGTAGAAGTTCATAACAAGACCTGGGTCACCTTCCTCATTTTCTGCAAAAGCAGACAACACTGAGAAGGATAGGATTGCAAAGAAAAAGAGAGCTTTGGAACCCATTCTCTGTATTCACCAAGGGTCACTGACCTTGCTTTGGATGAATGGGCCAGCTAGCTCCTCTTAAATACTATAAAGACACGACAACTGCATAAAAATAAAGAAATTGTTATTCTCCTATAAAATTGTACAGAAAATCTTATAATGTGATAGTGACACTTTTATAAATAAAAGACTCTATGATTTTTTTTAAAAAAATAATATTTTTTTAAAAAATTTATATAAAAAACTCATTAAGATGATGTGGCGGTGACATTATTAAAATTAAGAACCATCATAATTAGTGTTTTATTTTGAAGTGAATGACTCTTATCTAATCACATTATTTAATAATAAATTATGTATGAATTTTTCTGTTTGTATAATATTACCCTTTATTTTAAAATGAAGACTCTCGCTCTACGATACTATTTTGTATATAAATTATGTATGAATTTTTTCATGCAGCCTTTATGACGTTTGCAAATGCAGCATATATTTACTGCTAAACAGAACTAAATTAATGTCATTGAATAATCTCTACTTGTATTGGAAATTGGTATTCTTGGTAACGTTTTATGTGGACTGAACAGATACTGTCAAAAGCAGCAGTTATGGTCCTTGAAACTTTCCTGGGTGCGCTGTAGCCATCTGTTGTAATAGATTCACGAGTTAGGAGTGAGAACCAATATCTTATGCTCTAGTGGTCCAACTAATATTGCAACTTTAACTCCGGGACACCCTAACTCTTTAGTCTGATAATTATTCATTTTGTGTGGGGGCAAAATTATGCAGATTTGTGATTAATTGAGGTACACGTAAGTTAGTCCAGATATTCAATTAGCTCAAAAAAAAAATCAAGAAATCTGTAGTACCAGTCCATTTAAGAAATTTAACTGAGGATTGAAGGGGCATCCTGTAAGAAGAATTTTACCACTACCATTGCCCCTATAGGGAAAAGAAGAGAGCCCAAAATTATTTACATATATCCTTTAACATAGTTCTATAGGGAAAAGAAGAATTTTATGTACTACCTTGGTTAGTCCTGTTAATTACCTTTATCAGGTCAAAGTTAGAAAAGTGAACGCCATATGACACCTCTCACTTTCAAAGCGGGGAACCCTTTAACTTAAATTATTAATGCTATTATTACAAGAGGATTAGCTTATTCAAATTTTAACAAGTTGCAGATAGGAAGATTGATGAGAACTAGTTTAGCGTGTTGCTGATATAGAAAGAAGCAAACACATGTCACCTATGTCTGATGGACACTTGGCTTTGGCAAGAGGCATATTGTAGTATCATGAGGCAGCAAAATTTAGAAGTCACAATTTTCTTGGTCATTTTGCTGAAATGGACACACTTTGTTAAGTTCCAAACTGAAATCAGTGTAGCACTTTATCACCACCATCGATGGGAACTAAGCTTGTTTTAGTAGAACAATTAATGCATATATGATATCTATGTATATATGGACACATGGATAAAATTAATAGTTTTGGTTGGTGTGAGAAGTTGTCATCTGTATAAATCATGGAAAGCAAATATCAAAACAATAATGTATTAATGAAAGGGAAAGTATTATCTCTTTATTAAAGAGGTGAACAGAATGTTTACCATCTTGAATGGTTTGTGGGACCAAGATGAGAAGAAAGTTCCCTAGCAAACATCAACTAAAGAGCCAAGGAGTAAGTTACCAGCTATTGGTAATTAGCTAGAACTTTGTTCTTTTTTTCCTTTTCTACCCCTTTGCCTGGGTTAGGAACAGCATATTGAGATGTTTATCTTGACTTAAAGTTTTTCCTAGCTACTAAGGAACTTTCCCTTACTTTTTTTTTTCTCCAATTTTTGTGTCATTTTGAGGGTAACCGTTTGGAATGACCCAAAAACAGGCACTGAGCACCATTCGAGACGTTTAGAGTTTGAACCTCAGCAAGGTTAAGAGCTTCATTAAAGACAAAAAGAAGTTATATAAGCATCCGTTAAATGAGGTATGCTTAATGAAGCTAGTTAAGGCCATGCATAGTTTATCTATAAATAGTAAAACACCGTCGAGCCAAAAAGGAAAAAAATTGCTAAAACACTAATGACTAATCCATCTACAAGAAGGGTAATTTAAGAAAGTTGGAGGAGCCGAGGGAGAGGAGCCTAACCAAGCCAATGGGCTGGACCACACTAACCAGCTACTCATGGTCGCCACCGACACTCGATGTAAACTTTTCTTTTGTTTTTTAATATCCGATATCTCGATTGTTGCTATATTTCATATATGGTTGACTATTTTATTTATTCATAATTTTATCATGTATTATCAATATTTTCAATGTTTGGGCCAGTGTATTTTTGTCCGATATTTTAAAAAAAAAATTTGTTTACTATTCCATATGCCAATATATGGCAATATTTCATAATATATAGTGATGTTTAAAACCATCCTTGTGGGTACAAGCTGAGTCAACAATCACTTGCTTGTATAACTCGGCAATGTTTCATATGAAAGCATTGGGAAGAGCTGTAAGGACAAGGTATACATATCACATAGTAGAATGGTGCCCATTCTTCTTATATAATATAGTATTTTACTTTAAATATGGCTTGGGCAGATGCTTCGTCTTCTTCAAATGTCTAGAGATCCACAAAATAATGTTGAATATGGGATAGAGTAATCTGCTTATACATGCATTGACTACTATGACAGAGAAATATATGTATAGATTTCAGAAATCCAAGAGTACCGTCTACGTATAATAAAATAACCATGTGTGCTATCTTCAATTTTTTCTCTTTGACATTTTCCAACCAAAGAATGTATCCAATATGATATAAAATGAGAAATTATTCTACGTGATCGACATAAGAAAGGCCAAGAAAAAGTTTAGCATTTATGGAAAGTTTGTTTGTGAAGGATAAGAACTTCATTCCACTATCTACCAGGGAAGCCAAACCCTGATTGCAATAAAGAGACTAAAACCACTAGTTTGATGTGAATTTCTTTCCATACATCCCTATCAACCTTGTGCATATATGTAAATATATATATATATATATATATGTGTAGAGACAGAGACAGAGAGAGAGAGGATAATACATAATGGTTCCCAAGTTCTTGATATTGGTACAAAGTTCTTGTCAGGTCACCAGACTCACCACGACCACTCAGTGCAAGCATCCAAATGTTAGAGTACTGTATCGATAGCTACATGTGTGTATATATATATATCTATATATCTATATATCTATATATCTATATATCTATATATGTGATGTATTCAATGTTGGGTGTTTGTCAGTATTAAACTGCATTCAGTATGGGCCAACATGCATACATGCTTTTGGCAATACCTGCAGAGAGAGCATATGTTGGTTTGAAGCACATCTCTATATGGTAGTAATAATTAATGACTTTTTAATAATTACATATGCTCTTTAATTTTCCTTCTTCATGTTGCAAGCACTGGACTAGTCTAATGCCAAAAAAGAGAATTCACTAATATATCATAAAACTATATTAGATACAAACTTTGCCATTAATAAGACAGTTATTATGAACCCATACCAATTCAAAATCTGTTTTGGTTATTATTTTTCTGATGATTTTTAAGCGTAGGGTCCCTGAATAGATGACATTTTCATTCCCATTTTTCATTTCAGAATTATGCACTTACTTTAATGACTATGATATGAAGTACTACTCCAAATGAACAACAGTTTTCAACAACTCCAAAGGGATTGTCCAGCATCCAGCACAAAGACTTCTCTCTCAACTCATGCATCCAGTACGTACAAAGCAATAAGTTGAGGGTACGTTTGGATCTAGAAATTTGATACATGGATTTCAAAACATGTAAGAGCCTCCCTTTTTTTTTTTTTTTTTCTCTTGTTTGATTCTACCTAAGAAAATAAGGGAAGAAAAAGTGAAGAGAAAATTTTAAATCTCTCTCTCTCTCTATTTGCTACTTTCTTTTCATTTTCTTTATAAAATTTGTGGGAGACCTTAAAGGCCGTGGGTGTATGTGTACCATCTGAGAAGTGTGACAGTCATTCAACGATTACAGAATCAAGCAAAGAGTTGAAGGGAGAGGATTAATGACAGCCAGAGAGAGAGAGAGAGAGAGAGAGAGAGAGAGAGAGAGAGCTTAATAGGTTGGTGGACTCCATGCCTTGTCTCTTGTTGTGTTGCTAGGAGAAGGGGTAAAAGGCCTTTATATAGGCAACCCAGTGGAGGGAAGGGATGGAATGTCCTTTCATCCTCGAGAGATCAGCCCTGCATTCGGGATCCTGCTGGGGGTAGGTGGGATCCCTGGATACAGAGTTGACATTGGACATCAAATGCTTTTGTGCCACCCTCCTTAGTGACGTCGCTGGAGTGTCTTGGGAGATCTCTCTTTTATTGTGGCATGTCAATGAGATTCCTCTAAGGATAGGGATTAACACTTTAACAATCTCATGGATCTTAGCTTTTAAACTACAAATGCCTATTGGTTGGTCCCATACAGAACATCATGACTAGTTGGAGAGATGCCATGACTTATACTTAGAGGATCCTTAGATTCTGCTCAATACCCAAGGATTGAGGTTGCTAGAAGATGTGTCCTAAGGATCCTTGAGTGCGAAAATGCCCAAAGGTGATGGAGGATCCTTGACTCTTATAATATCCTTTGAGAGAATCCTTGGACGTGCGTGTTCAACCACATGGGTTGTGACCCATGTACCTATATTAGCCTCCCTGCGCATGTGCTCGAAGTGCTGAGAGTACGTGAGTAGATAATTGCCCGTGGAGATATTGCCATGATGAAGTTAGCAGTTTGTTTTGGAGAGGTTAAGCACTCAGGTAGAACTTTGTGCGGGCAAGCGAGCACTTGTTGTTAAGATAATATAGCTCTTTCAGCTTGATGAGGCTCGACTCTTTAAGGGAGCATGTGAACTCACGTGATACTCGAGACGTTGTGTGGGTTAGTCGAGTCAAATGGAGATAGGCTAACTGGAGATTGCTCTTTGAATGTCAAGGTTAAAAACTAAGGCACCTCGTGCATCGACCGGACCGTGTTAGCTGTTACTCGTTAGCTGAGTCACATGAAATATCAAATGGAGATAGGCTAGTTGGAGATTGTCCCAAATGTCATGGCTCGAGGCAAAGGCATTGTGTGCGTTAACTGACTCACATGTAATATTAAATGGAGATAGGCTAGCCGGAGATTGCCCCAAATGTCATAGCTCGAGGCTAAGGCAATGTGACTCATTAGCAGTTACTCGTTAGCTAAGTCACATGAAATATCAAATGGAGATGGGCTAGTCGGAGATTGCCCTTTGTAGTCGTGAATCGAGACTAAGGTACCGCATGCGTTAACTGAGTCAAAGGAGATATCTAATGAAGATGGGCCAATTAGCGATTACCCCCATTGGTCAAAGCTCAAGGCTGAGGCACCATGTGCGTTAATCGAGTTCAATGGAGTTCATAAATGGAGATAGGCTAGTCAGAGATTGCCCCTTGTAGTGATATGGATGAAAATGTTAGCCATCTTTGGCTCTCATGTGTCAATAGCATGCCGAATTTCATGCGTAAGAGACCATATAAGTGTGCGTTATTCTCTCCTTTTAATTTTTTATGAAAAATGAATGGTCTTCTCTGAAGATAATCGGAGTTTGTCAGTGATGGAAACAGAGTTTGGAGAGATTCTCTTTCGAATGGGGGGAGACCTCTGAGATCCGCTTGGAGAAAGATAAAGGGATTTGTGAAGAAATTGAAGGAAAGGACTTTGGATCTTTGGGTCAATTTCTCTTAACCACTATAATGGTTGCTCACCTATCTTTGAATTTTAGTAGGAGGCCTGAGCAGGTTCTTTGACTGTGTAGTCTCCATTGGTCTACTTGACCACCAAATTAGAGTCACCTTTTATACACAGTGGTGTTAGGAACCCACTTTGGCTATTGACTACTTGGGACAAGAGCATGTTAATTTTTTTAACTGCTTGGTGGGGAAAGAAAAGTCAAAAGTTCCTTTGGAGTATGAGGCATTAAGAGTTCGTCTAGGCTGTGTAAGCACCAAGTTGTGAAGAGACTTAGAGAATTGAGTGGGGGACTCCCTTTGGTTGGTGCCTACTGAGGGGTGCATGAGGAGGAGCAGTAGAGGTAGGGTTCTTTGGTGCTACATGCAAGGGTAGAAGCTTACATATCCCTTGTCGCAAGAACATATTGGACCTTTGGATGAGACTCCTTGCATTGCAGTGTAGGTGAGCTTCTACGAATCTTGTCTCCGGTTTCGTGCCCTTGTTTATGGAGAAGTGCTTACCTTCTTCTATTTAGATTATAGAGATGTGTTGTTGGCCCCTTTTTTCGATGGAGGTAATGCCATTAATGGGGTCAGCCTTGAGAGTACCAAAGGCTTTAAAAAGAAAATATGGGCTGAATAGTTCAAGAGATTTCATAAAGCCAGCCATCGCATAAAATTATATTTAATGGAGAAAGCACAAATTGTTAGCCATGTGAAATATTAAGAGGGGGGAGGGTCTGTAATTGTATAGATCCTAATGCAAAAGAATAATTTGTAATGGAAAAAGCTGCAGCGCTACCATATATGTAAAAGTAGAGAGCTCTACATGTAAAAGTAGTTATTTTGCTTTAGAATTTGTGCTTCGCATTTTTCTATTATATGAATTATGCTGACCTTCCTCTCTCACCCACCCCCCCCCCCACCCTTGTGTGGCCTTTTTTTTAATTGGCTGGAGAGGGCTGTTGCGCTAAGGGGAGGGGATCGTGGAACCGGTGCGTGGTGGAGGGGTGGGTTGTAAAGCTAGCGCAAGGTGGTCATAGGAGAGACACGAGGTGAAGGGTGTCATGTTTGTGGGGTTGGGTTATGTTTGCAGTGTTATCGTAGAGTCGGATTGCAAGGCGATGGGTCGCCGCACAGAGTGGGTGTCGCGGGATAAGTCGGTCTTAAGGAGTGGTCATCGTGGCAATGGGTTACTGCGCGGAGTAAGTACCACGAGATGAGTCGCCATACAGAGTGGGTGCGGCAGGAATGGTTACACCAAAATCAGGGTTGGCCTTTTATCGTCTAAAATGGGGCTTTTCCAGAATCGGGCCTTGCCCCCCGATTTGGGGCCACCAAGATTCTGCGACAACTAGGATTTTGGCAATGCCCGAATATGGGTAACCAGGATTCTGGGGTAGGCCCGATTCTTAGACTACCACGATTTTGGGTATGGCCAAAGAAGCCAGCCCCAAGTCCAGGGCAGCAAGATTCTAAAGTAAGCAGGATTATGGGGCTTCAGGATTCTGGAGTAACCAGTATTCTGGGGCGCTAGGATTAATTCTTGGACTACCATGATTTTGGCTAAGCCAGCCTCGAATCTAGGGTGGTAGGATTCTCGGGCGTTAGGATTTAGGGGCAACCAGGATTCTAGGGCGCTAAGATTTTGGGGCAAGCTCGATTCTTGGATTACCACAATGTTGGCTATGGCCAAAGAAGCCAACCCCGAATCTGGAGTGGCAGGATTCTAAGGCAGGTAGGATTTTGGGGCATCAGAATTTTACACCACCAAGATTTTAGAGCAAGCCCGATTCTTGGACTATCACGATTTGGGCTATAGCCAAATAAGCCAGCCCTGAATCTGGGGCGATAGAATTCTAGTGCAAGCAGGATTTTAGAGCGTCAGGATTTCAGGGTAACCAGGATTTTGGGCCACAAGGATTTGAGGCCATCAAAATTTTGGGGCAGGCCTAATTCTTGGACTACCACGATTTTGGCTATGGCCAAAGAAGCCAGCCCCAAATATGGGGCGACAGGATTCTAGAGTGTCAGGATTCTGGGGCAACTAGGATTTTAGGGCCCTAGGAGTTGGGGCCACCAGGATTCTGGGGCAAGCCTGATTCTTGGACTACCACGATTTTCCTATGGCCCAAAAAGCCAGCCCCAAACCTTGGGCAACAAGATTTTAGAGCAGGAAGGATTCTGGGGGGTCAAGATTTTAGGCCGCCAGGATTCTGGGGCAACTTAGATTCTAGCAATGCCTAAATCTGGGCAACCAGAATTCTGGAGCAGTGGGGTGGTTACCGCGGGAGGTGAGGGAGCGAGGTAGGTGCTACGGGAGGTGGGGAAGTAAGATGGGTACCGTGGTATGGTGGCGAGTAGGATGGTCCCGGAGGGGTTCGCATTGCTGCTGTTGGGGGCAGGCAGCGCAATAGGGTCTTGAGGAGGAAGCTTGTAGTGCAGGGCTGCAGGGGCATCGCGGTCACATGGGCGTTATGGGGATGAACCGTCGCTGGAGTGTCACGTAAGGGATGGGAAGTCGTAGTAGAAGCACGAAGGGGGTTAGGTCACTAGAGGATCAAGACGATGTCGCGAAGGTGAGGCGAGGTCGCTGATAGGGCAGGACGATGTCGAGGAGGTAAGGTGAGGTTGCTGAAGGGGTGCAACTATATCGCTGAAGTGAGGCTAGGCCGCTAGAGGGTCACGACGTTGTTATCTTGCGTTGCATTGTTGCCGCTAGAGAGGCGCAATATCGACTTCTTCTTCTTCTTCTTTTTAAAAAAAGGGAGGTGTCACCTCTATGTTAATAGATTTAAAAGGCGAGGAAAAAGGGGGGAGATTGCCAATCGAGAGAAAGGGAAAGAGATCGAGGCTGAGATTGTTTGTGGCGTCCCCTTCACTGTGAGTGACCCAACCCTCCCTTTTTTTTGGCCATGGTGGGAAAACAAAGCAAGAGGGAGAGGGAACAGAGTCCAAGTATGTCACCCAAGCATGTAAAATTATATACACTAAATGTGACTCAGAGTAATAGTGGATCTTGGGTTTCTTGTCCTTTACTTAAGGAGCACCGTAATAATTGGTAGTCAGTCTATCTTGTGGGGTGGAGCCACTCTATATAACCATAAAAATTACTAGATCCAAGAGCCATCAACTCCAAGTTTTCTATCAAACCATGTTTAAATAGATTTATAAGTAAATAAAAGATACCTTTAACAGGATATAAGTATAAAAAGCATAAAATAATATCAATAAGTTAAATAAATGCATATCATGGAGTGAAAGTGTAAATCTCATAAGATCTGTAAACACCATTATTAAGGAGTGCTACCAAAATGTGCCAAATTAACTGCGAAGCCATCTTAAGCAGCAGACTCATTATCAGAGTCAATTTGGATCGAAAACAGCAGCAAGCAAGGGGAGTGTGGTAGCTATTGGCTTTGTTGCCTATACAAAAGACATCAATGAGAGAGGCTAGTGGCTCAAGGTTCCTTGAGAGGTGGTGTTGCTACTTCTTTTGGAAGGCATCACAAAATGAGTATCATTCTTCCCTAGCAGAGTGTAATGTAAGAGACCTTAGAGGCCGTGGGTGTATGTGTACCCTCTGGGAAGTATGACATCATTCAGCAATTACCGAACCAAGAAGAAAGTTAAAGGAAGTGGATCAATGGCAGCCCAAGAGATAAAGAAAGCAGAGAACCATAGAAAGCTTAATAGGCTGGTGGACTTCATGCCTTGTCTCTTATTGTGTTGCTAGGAGGAGGGGTAAAGGCCTTTATATAGGCAACCCAGTGGAGGGAAGGGATGGAATGTCCCTTTCATCCTCAGGGGATTAGCCTTGCATTAGGGATCCTGTGGGGGTATATGGTATCCCCAAATGCAAAGTTGACCTTGGGCATTAAATGCTTTTGTCCCACCCTCCTTAGTGACGTCGTTGGAGCAGCTTGGGAGACCTGCTTCTCATTGTGGCAGGTCAATGAGATTCCTCTGAGGAGAGAGATTGGCACCTTGACGAACCCATGGATCCTTGCCTCCAAACCACAGGTCCTTGTTGGTTGGTCTCGTACGAAATATCATGGCTAGTTGGAAAGATGTCATAACTTGTACTTGGAGGATCCTTGGATTCTGCTTAAGACCCAAGGATCGAGATTGCTATAAGATGCATCCTAAGGATTCTTGAGGGTAAAGTGCCGAAAGGTGATGGAGAATCCTTGACTCTTATAGGATCCTTTGAGAGAATTCTTGACTCTCATGGGTTGTGACCGATGTACCTACAAAACCAAACAAGAAAGCAAATTAAAATATTTTTTCTTCATTTTCTTTTTTCTTTCTTTTCCCTTCCATTCTCTTCTCTTCTCTCTCCCAAGTTCCAAACAAGCTCTAATATTCCATCCTCATTCTTGCATTAACAACATTGCTATTCAAATGAATGAGAGAGAGAGATTCAAAAGGAAAAAGCAAACACTAGACACTAGAAAGAACCCTAAAAAACAAAAAGAAAAGGGAAAAGGAAAAAAGAAAAAGGAAAAAAAGGCACTAGATATGAGGAAAAGGGGAATGATTTTGTTGCTGTTGATAAGATACAGTTACTTTTACTGTCACTTCATTTTGTATTATTTTATAATTTATTTTAAAAAATCAGAACCTAGTATGATATAGGTTTTCATTGAATGTATTAGTCCTAAAAAAATAAATTTGATCTGAAAAGATTTAACCATTTAATTTTTTAACTATTTTTTGGAATATTATTTGAAAGTAGTATGACCTTTGAATGCTTTTGTGCAAAATCATATGGCTAAAGTTGTTAGATTCTACTAATTTTTTATTTACATGATCTTTACAACAATATTGATCACTTAATAATTTCAGATTCAAAGAGAAATTAAATTACTTCATTAAAAAATGCTGACAGTACATGACCTTATGGGTCATGACTGTAGCAAAAACCCTCCCGAGGAAAAGTTCCAATGAAAGTTTACTGAATTAATTAGATGGTGATATCATATAAGGAAAACGATATGGTAATATTTTTTTCCCTCTTTCTCTCTTTGGCCACCCACTTTTGGGCCGATGATTTTGGGTGGGCTCATGACCAAAACTTATTCTCTTTTCTTTTCTTTTTCCCCTCTCCTTCCTACCACATAGAGGAACCTGCCCTTCTCTCCCCCTTTCCTACCTCCCTTCTTCTCACCTTATCAAACAAAGACCTAAACTCTCTCTCTAGCTAGTAGGACAGGAGGAGAGAGGAAGACCTAAGGTGCAAGGTGCAACTGAGAAGGTGCAATGGGTTGGGTCCATACTGGACCAAGGCCCACCAAAAAATGTTTTAGGGTTGGGCTTGAGCCAATGATTTTGAAAGTTTTGCCATTAAAATTGGCTAACTAACGAATTTGGGTAGATCATTGGCATAACAATGATAAACCAAAAACAAAAAGAAAGCATAAGAGTGCACCAAAAAAAAAAAAAAATTTGAAAAAGGAGTTGATAAAGAAAGATTAAAATAAAATACGATTGTTATTATAAGTTTTCAACGATGTTGAACATTATAATTGCTAGGACCAATAAAAAAATATTAGTTGTTGGTTTATGTTTTTTTTATTTTTTTATTTTATACCAAACTTCATAATGTTTTTCGAATGTTTGTCTTCAATTTTTATTTCAATTAGAAGGAAATTCAAAGATGGTGAATCATTAGGATTTTTTTTTTTCATTTCTTTCGTCAACATAAGGCGACAAGAGCGTAAAACTGTTAGCACCTTTTGATCTTACAAGTACAAGGATTAAATAGTTGTTGTTTAACAAAATTTTCCCAACAAATCAATGAAGTATGGAATTCTTGTCAAAATATGCCACAAGTTTCAGTAAGTCAATACATATAAATCTAGACAACTAGAGAGTTGGAGACTTACAACAGCACAGCTATATCTTTCACATGCATAAGAACTCAACCCTAAGTACTTCACACCACAATAGCTCAACATGCTAAAACAACCCTTGAATGTATCTACAACCCATCAGAGCCAAACAAATTTAGGTAGCCCTACATATAACTTAGATCACTTCATCTTTCAGCATTTGATGAAGCATTCTTCAAAGTCCAATACTTCTCGATCTCTTCGGCTGTTCTCCCCGGGATTCTTCCGGCAATCAAAGACCACCTGCCCCACATTTCCAACTCAAGTAAGTACATTTTAAGAGCCTAGAATTCTCAGCAACATATAAAATCATACAATAACTACAAACCTCTCTCCAACCAAGCTAAACATCCTAGCTACGAGCATTTTCTCATCTTCGGAGAATTCTGGCTTAGAATTTTGGCTTGTTACCTCTGAAAGAGCAAACCAAAATCATTAGATACATATTTGAATAAGAAAGATGGTTTAAGTTTCAATTGGGTACCTTTATTATCCTCAGTACTCTTATCAGAGGTGTGATTTAGGTCTTCCATTTGCTCAGAAGAACCCTAGCTATAGAAGCTTGCATGGTCTACTAGGCTTCTAGCTAGTTGCATTAAATAGGGAAAAAGTGCTGTATGCTTTGAGGCTAATTACAGGTGGTTGAGAACAATGTGAGACTGGTAGTTTCCATATTGATAAGTTGTTGGAGGGTTCATTGTTTGTTGGATTGGCCTTTTATGTCTGAATGAACCAAACATAATGACCAGAGTGCAAATCAGACTCATTTATATTATTAATATACAGGTTAAATATATCTTCATAACTAATCATGCTCTATCTTTTCTTTTTGGATGGTACCCTCTCTCTCTCTCTCTCTCTCTCTCTCTCTCTCTTACTTAGAGCACCAATTAGTTATTCCATATACAGCTCCAATCAGTTATTTTAGTCCAAAAACTGTATTCAGTTGTTCCAAATGGTCCCATTTATGTAAATTATTGCCCTTTGGAAGCTTGCATGTTGCCGTCATTAACACTTAAACAATCTATTGATACAGCAAATGGTCAAAAAATATTATTTGGTTTCTTTCAATTTCCTGAATAAATAATCTTAGTTGATTGTGGTTATCTATTTGTATTATCTTCACATGTTTTTAGAAATTAATTTCATGCATGAAAGAGCTGCATATCCTTGAAAACATGCATGCTCTTTCGTGCATTTTTCACTCGTATAATGAAGTACAAAAATCGAAATCTTAGTATATTCCCAGTTATTGACTGATTAAATTCAAGTTATAGTTACTGATCATGCAGAGTAAACACTGCAACAATATAGACATATGTTATATGCATATATCTTCTCTTTTCCCTCACTTTTTTTTTTTCTTTTACTTTTTCATCACCTAATTCTTAATTTATATGGAACAGAACAATAACCCAAGTAGGCAACTAGCTAGTAATTTGTAGAATATGCCAAATGGTTCAAACATATTCAAATATCTCGTTTTCCTCGAGCTCATGTAGGCCGCTGTCTTACACTATATAAATTGTATGAATGATAGGTAAAAACTAGGCACGTGGGCAGTTGAGGGATCAAAATTAAAATGGAAGATGAGGAAAATCGCATGAACTGAAAATACAAGTCTGTGTTTGCAACTATATATATGGCCCAATATTAAGGCCGAAAGGAGTTGGAGGCCCAAGTTCAAGAATTTTCAAGGGCCCAAAAACGGCTCCCTCAACCGAAGAAGCTTAGGCCTCGTTATAAGCAAACATAAGTTACAAAAGTCTTTAGAAAATGCTATTTTTTTAAAAAAAAATTTAACGGAATAAGTTGACATTAATGTTTGTTTTTGCAATTAAGAGTTATTATTGTGCTTGTTTTGTTTTAAAATAAAAAGTTTAGATTCAAACCACAAGGGGTGGCCCAGTAGTTGCAAGGACGAAGCCAAAATTTCATTTTAAGATAGACCAAGAAAAAAATTGAGAAAACTAACTGGTACTGATAGTGTTGGTCTATACACTACAAATGAAATAGAGAGCTATGTTTTCCCCTTGAATTTTGTCTTAAACTTAAGTTAATTGGATATAGCTAAGCATAGGCCTTGGGCCAAAGACAAATCAAATTACAAACAAATAAAAATCAAGTTGCATATGAAACAAAAATGGACCACGATATATATTGCACAGGAAAATGACCATTGCATGATGTAAAATTTTCTGGGTCTTGATTCTATACTAAAACATAATAGGGTATTTTTTTAAAAAAATTAAGAGATCACTTTATTATATAAATTTTTTTTAACCTGAATTTGTATTATATATAATAGGATTATTTGAACATTGGGGTGCCATGGTCACCTTTAGTCTATATGTGACTTCGTCCATGAGTGGTTGTCAGTATACTAAGTATGATGTCTCAAGTTAGAATAGTCGGTAGAAAGCTTAGACATTCAGTAACACAAAAAAAAAAAAAAAAAAAAAAGTGTGCATTCAACCACATCACTCTATACATAAATTATATATAAATTTTATTTATGTAAAACAGTACTTAAATATTTAACCATATCACATTTTTTAAAAGTAATTTCCAAATTACAGCACATTAATAACTCTAACACATCTTTTGTATTCGAAGTTCAGCTCTGTGGAGGTTGTTCCAATACAACTTAATCGTAACTCATCTATTTAGTGCATTTGGCAGCATAGATTAATCCAAGTTTTGCAATTGGAATCTATCTTAATTCAAAGTTTTAATTGACATAGCCTCAAATTTCAACAATAAGGCTTGAATTTCATGCTGCCAAACGCGCCAGTAAGAGAACTCTATTTAATTACAGCAATATAGGATTTTACTCATTGTTTAAACATACTCGATGCAGGGTTGCTTAAGGCTATATGTATCAAGGATTTTGTGATTAAAAATTAAAAAAAATAGAATACTCTTATTTTTTTTTTTTTTACGTTTTTTTAATAAATTTATATTTCAAACATAGCATAACAAAATCAAATGCTTTCAAACCCATAAGAAAAACACATACAAGCGCTCCCTCAAATAACTTGAAAACAAGGGGTGGCACATAATCACACTCGCGTAGCCGCATATTCCCCCGGTTACCAGAGGCTGCCAAAAGCTGGGGGTCCCTCGGAGCCACCATCCACACATAACAAAAGATCTTTTGATACAAAGCTAAATTGATAATTAAAGGCGTGTTTGGAATGCAAAAGAAAGAGAGCAATGAAAAATGATAATTTTCTTTTCTTCCTCTATTTAATTTCTATTTTAGTTATGTATGAGAAAGAATAATTCAAAGAAAAACAAGATATAATTATTTTCATTCTTACTTTTTTCTGTCATTTTCTTTTCCTTTCTCAAAGTAATAGTTATTATTTTTGTAGAGTACATTAAAAGGTCAAAGCACTAAGACAGAGAGAAAGGAAGAATAAGTGAAACTAATAATCTAAAGCAGGAGTGAGGGCACCACTTATTACTAGGCTAACACGGGTCCTCAATTTCCCTATTATTTCTCTCTCTCTCTCTCTCTCTCTCTCTCTCTCTCTCTTGTTTTTTCGATTGAAATCAAACAAGGAAAATTGCTACCCTTCTTATTTTTAATTTTTTTTCTTTTGCCGCACCAAATAGAGGAAAAAAAAGAATATGTGTTTCCTTCAACCAGGTTATAGAAATTTTTCCTTCCTTGTGTATGTGATAACATACCATTTGACTTGTATTTATATTTATATTTTTTATCCGAATATCTTTTACAAATATGCTAATCCCATAAATTGTGCTTAAAATCTTATAAAAGTTTAAAAATATTAGTGACACGATTTTAATACGTGACAATTTAATGTGCTGCTAGGTACAAATGATAGAAGGAATAGCCCCAACCTTGGCTGGAGGAAATCTTAATCCCGAAAAAAAATTAGTTTCCCTAAAATTTTTCTATCACTTTCCATTTCTTGCTCTTTCACTTCCCCAAGTCCAAACACACCCTAAGTATCAAAAACTACTTTCATATCGTAAGTTTCTCTCACACGGCAATCTCCAACATTCAAATTCCTTATCCCAAAACCTCATCCAAAACACTCCCTCCCTCTCTCTCCCTCCACCTCTCATTTCACTCCTCTCCTCCATACCAGTAGAACACCCATACCCTTCAACACCAATACCACATGGAGATAAGATTGAACAACAAAACAAAGACTCTTAAAAGATTACCAAACCCACAATCACAAGCTCTCTTTCTTCACTTTCCTCAATAGAGAATTGCAGAAAACCATGTCTAGCTCAAATCTAACGATGTGGGTCTCTTCAAAGCCCTCTCTCTCCGACTCCTCTTCCCTCTCTTTTCGCTCTGTTCTCAACCCTTTTCAGCTTCCAACTCAAAACTCACCCACTTCCAACCCTTCAAGATCTTCCTCGCTGAACCCAATTCATTGCAACCTTCGCGAGCTTCGTGGAAGAATAGCTTCCGTAAAGAACACCCAGAAGATCACTGAAGCCATGAAGCTTGTCGCCGCCGCGAAAGTGCGAAGAGCTCAAGAAGCTGTGGTTAATGGTAGGCCTTTTTCAGAAACTCTTGTTGAAGTTCTTTACAATATCAATGAGCAGCTCCAAACAGAGGACATCGACGCCCCTCTCACAAAAGTTAGGCCGGTGAAGAAGGTGGCCTTGGTGGTTGTCACCGGCGATCGCGGCCTTTGCGGCCCTTTCAACAATGCAATCATCAAGAAAGCAGAGGCAAGAATTTCCGAATTGAAGGGTCTTGGTCTTGATTACACTGTGATTAGTGTCGGCAAAAAGGGGAATTCTTACTTTCTTCGCCGGCCATATATTCCGGTGGATAAGTTTCTCGAAGGAGGGTCTCTACCCACTGCTAAAGAAGCTCAGGCAATCGCCGACGACGTCTTCTCCCTCTTTATCAGCGAAGAGGTCGACAAAGTCGAGCTTCTCTACACCAAATTCGTGTCGTTGGTAAAATCCGATCCGGTGATTCATACTCTGCTTCCTCTGTCTCCGAAGGGGGAAATTTGCGATATAAATGGGAATTGTGTTGATGCAGCTGAGGACGAGTTTTTCAGATTGACAACCAGGGAAGGGAAGCTGACGGTGGAGAGAGACGTTGTGAGGACTGAAACGATCGAATTTTCGCCGATCCTGCAATTTGAGCAGGACCCAGTCCAGATTCTTGATGCCTTGTTGCCTCTGTATTTGAACAGCCAAATCTTAAGGGCATTGCAGGAATCGCTAGCTAGTGAGCTTGCTGCTAGGATGAGTGCCATGAGCAATGCCTCCGACAATGCCGATGAATTGAAGAAGAGCCTCTCGATTGTATACAATAGGCAGCGCCAGGCGAAGATCACAGGAGAGATATTGGAGATTGTTGCTGGAGCCAATGCTTTAGTCTAAGGGTGGTGAAATATAGTTTCTTGTTTTTTTTTTTTCGCCATGATTGTGCTTCTTTGTAGGTGTTTTTGTGGGTCTTTCCTTCTTCATTCGATTATGCTTGTTTTAAGAACAATTATGCAGACTTGACACTTGTAATTTTCAACGAGAATGTGTTTCGGAACAGAAGGCCATTACGCTGTCTTTGTATGTAACTTTTTTTTTCCCCTCTTATATATACTTGTATTATTTAGAGTTATCACGTCCTTGGAATAAAAATTGGGTGTTGCAATTCTAAGCTATTCATTTGCTAGATGCTGACTATTAGAATTTGTTAAGTCACCAATTGTTTCGAAAGCTTACGCTGTCCAGCAATGTATATCAAATTTTCTAACACTCTTTCTCATTTATAACTTTGTCTTATACTAGAATATGCAATATATAGGAATAGAAAGAAACAAAATGCAATTGGAGAACAAATAATGAAATTTAGTTAGACCCAAGATCTCCTTCAACTTGAGCGAGCTCTAATACAGTGTTAAGTTATCACTTAACCCAAATATTTTTTGAGTTAAATAAGATCTAACAATACATATCGAGTTCTCCAACATCATAAGCATATGGATAAGTGAGTGTATGTGATACACAAATACACATTATGCTATATGTTGTAAATCCTATTGATTTTGAGGGTTGATGCAGCCAATGAGATATGTTCTCTGAAGTTGAACTGCGCCTTAGATGAAATTTTGCTGTTCTAAATTATCTGGTGCAGTTCTCACCAACAATCAAACATGCCTCTATGAATAGACTTGTGCTACCAAGTATGCTAACCAAGTTTCTAGAGAATACACTTAATTAACGCTTTGTGTGAATCCCAAATTGATTGAGAAAAAAAGGTACAAGAAGAAGATATGAAATTACATTTTATGTCTAGTTGTGAGAAAAAGTGGAGCGTCACAACATAAAAAAGATATAAGTAAGAATTTAGAATTCTCATTTCTCTCTTGTTTCTCTTATTTTCCTTTTCCTTTTCCTTTTATTTTTTTTTTGATAAATTTAAAATCCAAATATAAGATAAAGAGGGCAAGGCCAAAGCTCAATAACCTGCAAACCAGTAAAGAAAAGTCCTTCTAGACATAGTGGCTCTATCTTTTATGAAAAATGATATTCTTACCGAAAATTTGTACAGAAAATCTTATCAAAATAATGTGACAGTGGTATTTTTATGATTAAAAGTCACAATAATGAATTTTTTTTAAGTAAATAACTATTATACAACCACATCATTTTGGTAATAAATTATGTATAAATTGTTATGATATTCTCTACTAAGGATTAAGATCATGAAATGAAGATCTTTATTCTATTAACTAATGGGCAATATGAAATGTTATGAGATATTTTATCAAAATTATGTCATTCTATGTTGGTATTTATTTTCTTATATATAACTAAAAAATTATTTATTTTCAAATAATTTTTAAGTTTACTCATCTGAACACTTGAATTTTATTTTAGTGAGGTGTTAAGCATCTCAATCAATGAAATAGAGATTTAAAATAAAAATTAAAGGTTTAGATGAGTTGATTTAAAACTTATTTAAAAATAACTCCTATTTAACCTGGCTGACCAAACCAATTTTATCATCAAGAAGGAAGAAAATTCCATAAAAGCAAATCCTGGTAATTACTATTCATCCAAATTCTAGCCTCCGGTAAATGTTTGTAACATTTCCATTATAGATTGATTGCATAGTTCAATGTAATTTGCCTTTCATTTGTGATAGTGAATTATTGCGATTTGGGTGCAACAGATACGAAACATATAGAAATAGACTCTTCTCACACTCTAAACTCGGCAGTGGAGGGAGCCTTGCACAATGCTACCCTTTTATTTGTCATATTGGACCCTAACAATCCTTTCTAGTTGAAAGTTTCAACTCTATAATCCTGACTGATTTACACAGATGGATCAAAAACAGATAATAAATCATGCTATTCATTTTTCGTTTCACATCTTTTTTTTTTTTTTTTTGTTTCTGTGTGACAAACCGGAAACATACATGTCTCCAACTTTATGGACAGCAAATAAAAGAAAAGAAAAAATGGCCACAAGGCTGGGGCTCAGAAAAAATGGGTGTGATTGCTACGAGCTTCTTTCCATAAAGGCATCGAGGAATCCTCAAAGCGAAACGTGGAATTAAGTGTTGAGGTCCGAAATTCGAAGTGAAAATTTTGATTTGCCTCTTCCTAGTCATCATGGAAAAGAAAGGCAAAAATCTGCTGATCTTTATATTCATTCACTGTAGGTTCGCTTACTTGCTCCAGTGGCTGGCAAACGCCAACCGAGAGAAATGGCTTTGGAATCGACAGGTTCCGACAAATTCGTGGAGCGCAAGACTACTCTTAACAATTGAAAATGAAAGGCAAGCAGGAATTGAACCCACTAATGGGCCAGCGCTTGGCGTTTACTCTAGCCCGTCTTTATAGGATAGACCTCTTTATTCAGTTGTCTTTCCCCTTACCTTATCAGTAGATCGGTTGAGGCCCGACCCTTGGGGTTTCCGACCTTGATGCCATAGTTTGGAGGGGGCTGAGCAGTGGGTTGGAAAGAGTTGTAGAAAGAGAGGAATCGAGATAAAGTGCACTTTCCCTTGATGTCAGTCTATTCCAACAAAGCACACAATAAGTGAGATGAGCCTGCCAGCTCAGCCTTGGCCCTCCTTTTGGCCAGCTGGACTTGGCTTTGACCGGTCTGCCCCCCCCTCTTGCAAGGATTCGGCGCCTCCACTTGATGCTTTACGCCCACGCTTCGTTCAGGCAGCGCTACTCGGATATGTCTTGTCAATCGCCAAAGCAGTGCTACTTTCGGAATTTTTTTTTGGCCAATGTCACTGAGTCCAATTCTATTCTAGCCAGAGAGGAACTGATCTGGTACCAGAAGTCTCGTGCCAACTGGATCTCCTTCGGAGATAGAAACACTCGGTTTTTTCACACTTCCACCCTTATTCGCAGGAGAAGGAACAAAATTATGGCTTTAAAGATTGAAGGGCAGTGGTGCGATGATCAGGAAGTTCTCAAGCAGGTAGCCAAAGACTATTTCTACAAGCTTTTTGCCAAAGTGAATGTCATCTTGAACCTTGGTACGAATCAATTTCCCACTCTCTCAACTAATGAGCTTAGTCGGTTGGCTTCACCTCCATCCTGTTTTGATACCAAATTAGTAGTATCGGCCATTTATCCCACTTCCCTCCACATTTCATCAAATGGTCATGCTAGAGACATAAACAGTTATAGTATTGTCCTCATTCTATGATGGTGCATGTTGGGTTTGGATTTGGTTCCCTAGTTTACTATTTTCTTAGCTTATTTTTTCTTGTTTAGCACTCTAGTTGTGCTTATGTATATACATATATATATACATACATATGTATGACTGTCTCTCAATGTAAGAATATCAGTTCAATCCAATAAAATGTGTCTTTTTTGTCTCTTGAGAAGGGATCAAATACAAGTATAGTTAGAAAGAATGAGAGAGTTAGTAGAGGCAGGAAAATTAATATGTTAGTAGACTAAATCCTACCGAGAGTAAACGGCAGGAGGAGCAGATATTTATTTATCCTAAGCACTACACTCCTAGAGTGACTTGAACCCGTGATCTCACCGAAATCGAGGTAGGTCCATGACCATTGGGCCAAAGGCCCTGGTTAATACAATGCGCTATGATCTTCGAGATTTTGAGCTGTTAGCTCAAAAGGCAACCCAAGAGGAGGGATGAATTGAGTTTTTCAAAAATTAATACAAGTTAAGATTAATTAAAATTAATCTAGACAATGTAATAGTAATCAAACTATATGCGATGCAATGTAATCAGTAGAAATGAAGAAAACAGAGCAATAGAAGGGAGACACAGATTTACCGAGATTCAACCACAAACCGTAGTCTACGTTCTCACCCTAAGATCTCCTTGAAGTCTTCTTCCACTATGTAATCACCTATTACAAATGAGCTACTGATTGACAAAGTGCTCAGCTCACTATACACAATAACTTCTCACTGAGCTCTTCAATCTCCAAGTGGTTTTGTCTAAGCTCCACTCAAACTTTTAAGAGTTTTGCTTTCACAAGAGAACTCTCAAACTCTCAATTACAAGTGTATAAAAGTATATAAGTAACTAACACACTCTCTAGCAAGAGTAAATATTACAATCAAAGCTCACAAATGAAAACATGAAGAATGTTCAGGGTATGTCAGTGAATCAGTCAGTTTGATTTCGTTTTTGTCTTCAATCTCTTGTATAAATGCAGCTGGAAGCCTATATATATACCCCTGTATTGATTCCATCCGTTAGAGATTGTTGGGTATCATTAATGCACGTCCAGTTCGTTATAACGTTAAGAAAAATAACTGTTATATCCAAGGAGTCGGCTCCAGGTTTGTGGAGTTGATACTTTCTGCTTCTGCATTTACCAAATGTTGTTCACTGACTTTATGAGTCTGCTCTTTATATCAATGAGGCAACTCCTTGTTCATTCTGTCTTCACATCTTAGGCTTCTGCTGTCATAAAGCGACTCTTCATCTTTAGGAGTATGCTCTTTGTTCATTAGATCTTCAGCCTTTTATTTTTGTTGTCATGAGACAACTTTTCGTCTTCATGTGTCCGCTCATTGATCATGTTATCTTCAAGCCTTTGCGTCTGTCTCCATGAGGCGACTCTTTATTTCAATGAGTCTACTCTTTGTTTATTTGGTCTCCAAGCTTTTTGCTTCTGTGATCAAGAAGCGATTCTTCATTTTTCATGAGTCCACTCATTGTTCATTTTGTCTTTAAGCCTTTTGCTTCTGTAATCAAGAGGCGACTCCTCATTTCCATGAGTCCCCTCATTGTCCAAAAATCTGCTTTCTGACTTCTAATGATCCACCTCATCTTAGTACTAGTAAAAGATCTTCAAGGAGTATTTCTTTGAGGTATGATGATTAATCAAATCTTTTTAACTCATCAGAGTTAACTTCTATTCAATTTGAATTGAATCAATCATTGGATATTGATCTTCTTTTGACTCTCAAACTGTCAGAGTTTCATTAAATCAATTTTCATTTTTTCTTCTTCATTTGCAAAGCTTTCTTCTCTCATTGTAGAACACTCTCTTTCAATGCCAGGCTCCCTCAACTATGTAGAGCTTCACAATGCTTCAATGCCGAGTTCTTCTCTTTGCTAGCTATTCTTCTTTCTTCTTTAAAATCACATCAATGAGACTTTTGCAGGTTTGATGAAATCTCTTCATACATCGAGTCTTCATTAATTCTTTATATTGTAGAAGAATTCTTTACTTGGATTCCAAGTAGAGATCAAACAATCGTTGTGAGCCATCTACTCAGCAACTTCAATTACATTATCTTGAATTGATCTTTGCATTCTTGATGAAGTCTTCTCTTGAGCATTTTCAATCTCTTTAATAATCAATTCCTCTTCAACTAATCTTTGCACCTCTTCAACTAATCTTTGTATATTCTGATGAAGTCTTCAGTCTATCTTGAGTGCAAATCAAACTCACTGAGTCTATGCATACTTTGATGAAAGCTTCATTTGAACACCTTCAATCTCTTCGAATGTAAGACATTTGTTTGAAGTAGAGATAGGTGTCAATCCTTTATTTGGTTCATTGCATAGCTCTTGGAATTCATTGCTTGATATTGAATTTGTTGTGTATTCTTTTTGATGTGTATTAGACTTAAGATTGAACTTTAAGTCTAAATTATGAACTTTGTTAATCTGCACACTAAGTAGATTCATTAGTAAAATAACACAAGATTTAGTTATCATCAAAATTAACATGGGAATTAATCTTGAGTCAACAAGGGTCAACTTTAAGTCAACATAAGCCTTGTAATCTTCCCTCGGGCTTGACTTATTTTCTTTCCCTCTTTCCTTTTAACATTGTTGTTCTTAGTTTTTCTTTTATTTTCTTGTCTTTTTTACTAGTGTTTGGCAGCAACTTTTCAAGCTACTTATGGCTATGGCTCTTGGTTTCCTTTACTGAGGCCTCTTTTTCTTTTTGCTAAGAGATGTTCAGGCTAGACTCTTTGAGCTTGCGTAAAGCAACAGTACACAAATAAGATAATTTTTATACATTTGCATGGTGGCTGACCATATGGTGCTCTGAAAAGAAACGAACTTAAGAACTTTATGCTTACCTTGTGGTTGTGAGGCCCATTTTCTACTTTTAGAAATTGGCTTCTAAGTTAAGAAGGTTTATAAGTTGAAAACAAGGTTAGAAACTTAAATTTTGAAAGACCTTACATCTTGGGATTCTCTACCTACCATTATGTTACATCAATTAATCCAAAAATAGCCCTTGTGTGACAAGTTTACCAAAAACTTTTACAATAACAAAAAAGCAGCTTCTTAAAAAACAGTTGTAGCTTCAAACTTGTTTCCTTTTAGATGAGTTGTGCATGCTTATTGGTGAGGAGGATTCCCCGACCCGACTGGGAGGGACGCCCAATGCACCCGACCGTTCCACGATCGGGTCCTCTCCTGATCATCCTCGCCTTTCCGAGCTGAGTGGATGCTCATAGCTACTCTCTGGTCGGTTCGGCACCCGACCAACCCTGTGGGGGCCTCCTTCTGACACCGGCCGCCCTGGCACACGTCAGGGGTGTGGGCACGTACTTGCAACCAACCCCCACCCTCCTGACACCGCTCTGACACACGCCATCTTGAAATGTGGGGATGGTCCACTCGAGTGCTCTGACACTGGTCTGGTCTTCCAACTAGGAGCCGCCACGTGAAAGGACCACCTACCCCCACCGTGTAAGCATACAAGGGAAAAACTTCGGTCCCTTCGCAGGTACGTAACACTCAACCCTGAACATTTTCCCTCTCCAACGTTTGAACCCCCTAGAATCTAACTTGAACACCGGAGGGCCATTGGCTCCCATCACACCGGTGGGTTTTAGCGCAGGAGGCCACCGGTCAACTAAGAAACAGTTCATCCCGGACCTGGGGGCAAGCCAACACGAGATTGCTGCATCATCAGCTGGCGCCGTCTGTGAGAAATGACTTCTCTCGTGACATTTCATGGTCTTAACCAGGTCTGGGATTAGCACCCTCCCTGAAGGAACTTCGATGGCCGATTCTAGTGCAGAAAAGATAGTCGCTTTGGAGAAGACAACGGGTGACATGATGGCCCGCATGCAGCAGCTGGTCAGCCAGAATGCAAAGTTACTTCAACGAAACCACCCTCCTCCTCCACTAGAGATTCCACTGCAACCCAACCCGCTGGCCGAAGAACAACAGGAGTAGGAGGTCGACAAGGATCCGTCTGTCCTCCCCAACGGCGGCGAAAATGGCAATGGAGGGCCAATTGAGGACCCTCTACTTCGCTGCAAGCCCAACATCGACAAAGCACAAACGAGCCACACCATTCCATTGAGGACGGAGATGGTAGGTGACAAAGGGGATAGCTCCCACGCTTGGGACGAGCAACTGAAAGCCATGCAGGTTCAAATGGCGAGAGTGTTAGCAGCGGTGGAGGCAAAGGCCCCAAACACCGTCGACGCCCTCATTGGCCGGACGGCCTCCCCATTCACGCAGAAGGTAATGAAATTTCTACTCCCCCCAAAGTTTAAAATGCCGACCTTGGATGCGTTCGATGGTTCTAGGGACCCGGTGGACCATCTGGAGACATTCAGAGCACTCATGCACCTGCAAGCGATGCCGGACGAGATTATGTGTAGAGCATTCCCCATCACGCTGAAGGGCTCGACACAAACTTGGTTTAACAAGATAAAGCCGGCGTCGGTCACCACCTTCAAAGAACTTAGCAAACTCTTCATGAGCCACTACATTGGGGCCTAGAGGCAAAGGAGACCTGCGGCCTACTTGTTGACTGTGAGGCAGAAGAAGGAGGAAACGCTGCGGGAATATGTACGAAGGTTCAACCAAGAAACTCTGGCCATGGATGATGTGGACGAAAAGGTGGCTGTCACGACGTTCATGAGCGGTCTGAGAAGTGGGAAACTCCTCTTCTCCCTGTCGAAGAGACCGCCCCAGGATATGGTAGAGTTGATGCTCCGTGCTCAGAAACACATGAATGCTGAGGATGCCATGAGTGCGAGGCGAGATAACGATGAAGGGGGCGCCTTGCGATCGGAGAAAAAGAGGTCGAGCGGCACCTCGAACGACGAGAGGGAGGCCAAGACAAGCTAAACTAGCAATCGATCGAGAAACAAAGGAGAAGAAAGGCGCGAATACTACCGTGGCCTCGATCAGACATTCACCCCCCTCACGATGAAGCTGAAGGACGTCTTAATGGAGATCAGGGCCGACCCGGACCTAAAATGGCTCGAGCCCTTGAAGACATCTTCGGATATGAGGAGCAAGAGGTGATACTGTCGGTTCCACCGCGATCATGGTCACGACACGGAGGACTGCATTGACCTGAAGCAACAGATCGAAGATCTGATAAAACGAGGAAGGCTTAGCCGATATGTGGCCGGTCGAGACCGGGCACAGGCGGAACGACGCAGCCCAGCAAGAACCGAGACAACTACCCAGCCAATCGGAAAGATCAGGGTTATTGTTGGGGGATTCGCTGGAGGAAGGGAATCCTCTTCGGTGAGGAAGAAGCACTTTCGGGACATCCGAATCAAAGCAGAAGTGATGCTGGTCGGGGCGGCCAGCAAGAAGACAAAGACCGAAGGTCCTGTGATCACATTTACAAAAGAAGAGGCCGCCGAGCTGCACTAACCACACGATGACCCCCTAGTCGTCTCGGCAGTGATCTCCAACTTCAAAACTTGGAGAATTCTAGTCGACAGCGGAAGCTCGGCGGACATCCTGTTTCGGGGGGCCTTTGAGAAGATGAAGATCGGCCAAGAGAAGTTAAAGCCAGTCAACTGCCCTTTAGTAGGCTTCACCGGAGATCGGGTGGTCCCTCTCGGATCCATCGCTCTACCAGTCACCCTTGGAGAAGCGCCACACCGGACAACAAAGATGGTGCACTTTCTGGTTGTGGATTGCCCTTCTGCGTACAACGCCATCATTGGCCGAACGACCCTGAACCAGTTTAAGGCAGTCGCTTCCACGTACCATCTCCGAATCAAGTTCCCGACTGACGCGGGAGTCGGGTGTGCAAGGGGTGACCAGAAGGAGACACAGGAGTGCTACATGGCCTCCCTCAAAGGAGAACCCAGCCGGGAGGCCTTGGTCATTGAAGAGCTTGAGCCAAGGGATGAGGAGGAAGTCAGAAGGGGAGAGCCAGCAGAAGATCTAGAAGACATCCTGGTTGGGCAACCAGAGTAGAACAGAAAGGTAAGGATAGGGGCTGCCGCACCTGAGGAGTCGAAGCAATAGCTGCGGGAGTTCCTGAGAAGCAATGTCGACATATTCGCCTGGTCTCACGAAGACATGCCCGGGATTGACACCCAGGTAATGGCCCACTACTTGAACATCGACCCCAAGGCCAGGCCGGTCAAGCAGAAGCGGAGGAACTTTGCACCGGACAGGAATGAGGCAGTTGCTGAGGAAGTGGAGAAGCTGGTGCAGGCAAAGTTCATCAGGGAAGCGCACTACCCCACTTGGCTCTCTAACGTTGTCATGGTGAAGAAGTCCAACGGGAAGTGGCGGATGTGCGTTGATTTCATCGACCTGAACAAAGTGTGCCCCAAGGACAGTTTCCCACTACCAACCATCGACCTCCTCGTCGAGTCCACTGCAGGGTATGAAATGCTAACCTTTATGGATGCTTTTTCAGGATATAACCAGATCCGGATGGCGGAGCATGACCGGGAGCACACGGCCTTCATTACGGACCGGGGGCTCTATTGTTACAATGTCATGCCGTTCGGGTTAAAGAATGCAGGGGCCACTTACTAGCGGTTGGTCAACCTCATGTTCAAATCACAAATTAGCCGTAATGTGGAGGTCTACGTGGATGACATGTTGGTGAAGAGCAAGCAGGCCACCGACCACTTGCGGGACCTCGAAGAGACGTTCCAGACGCTCTGCAAGTACCGAATGAAACTCAACCCCGCCAAGTGTGCCTTCGGTGTCGCCTTGAGCAAGTTCTTGGGCTTCATGGTGTCATAGAGGGGGATTGAAGCCAACTCGGAGAAGATTCAAGCCATCATCGACATGCAGGCGCCGAGAACAACAAAAGATGTTCAGAGGCTGGCAGGACGTGTCGCTGCCCTGAATAGGTTTATCTCTCGGTCCACGGACAAGTGTTTGCCCTTCTTCAAGATCTTACACAAGGCGTTCGAATGGAACGAGGAGTATGAAGCAGCCTTTGGACAACTCAAACAATACCTGAGCTCAGTCCCGCTGCTCAGCCGAACTATCCCGGGGGAGGAGTTGTTTCTCTATTTGGCCGTATCGGCGACAGCAGTGAGCTCAGCTCTTATCTACAAAGAAGGAGGGGTCCAAAAACCAGTCTACTACACCAGTCGTGCCTTGCATGGAGCAGAAGAACAGTACCCGAAGATGGAACTTTTGGCCCTAGCGCTAGTAACTGCAGCTCGGCGCTTGTGGCTCTACTTCCAAGCCCACACGATTGTGGTATTCACTGACCAGCCACTGAAGAACATACTACACAAGCCCGAGACGTCAGGACGATTAGTGAAATGGTCTGTTGAACTTAGCCAGTTTGACATCCACTATCGACCCCAACTGGCGATCAAAGCGCAAACAGCTGCGGATTTCATCGCAGAATTCACTAACCCACCCCCTACCAACCCTGACGCCGATCTTCCAGACAGCAACTGGGTCCTGAATGTTGATGGTTCGTCCACTCACGATTCCGGTGGTGCCGGCGTGGTCCTCGTCACCCCGGACGGCCACAAGATAGAGTACGCTCTCCGCTTCAAGTTTCCCTCCACCAACAACGTTGCGGAATACAAAGCACTCATTGCCAGTCTCCAAATGGCTTGGCGAATGGAGGCAGAACAGATAGTAGTCTGAAGCGACTCTCAACTAGTGGTGGAACAGGTTCAGGGAGAGTACGAAGCAAGAGAAGACAACATGAAACAATACTGCCACGTGGCGAAGAGCCTGGCCAGGAGATTTGTGAAGATACTCTTAAAACGCGTCCCGAGATTGGAGAATGAAGAGGCAGACCAACTGGCCAGAATAGCCTCGTCCAATAAGTCCGACCCGAACGTTCTGATCGAGATTCTTGATTCGCCGAGCATCCAGAGCCTGAAAGTCGACCAGATCGTGCCCGAATCTTCGTGGATGAACCAGATCAGAAATTATTTGGAGAAGGGAACCCTGCCTGAGGACCAGAATGAGGCAAGGCGGATTCAATACCGGTCCAATAGGTACCTCATACAAGGCGGGATACTATACAAGAGAGGGCACACCATGCCGCTGCTTCGTTGCGCCAATGAGGAAGAAGCAGACTACATAATGCGGGAGGTCCACGAGGAGGTCTGCAGGAACCATTCTGGTGGTCGGTCCCTTGCCAAGAAGATATTGCGAACGGCCTATTACTGGCCCACCATGGAGAGAGATGCTCAGGAATTCGTCAAGAAATGTGATAAGTGCCAACGGTTCGCCAACATCCCGAGACTGCCCTCTCAAGAGCTGACTCCAATCCAGACTCCCTGGCCTTTTGCCTAGTGGGGGATCGACATTGTGGGCCCGTTGCCGCTCGGCAAAGGACAGACGAAATTTGTCGTGGTGGCGATTGATTACTTTACGAAATGGGCGAAGGCAGAGGCCTTACCCACAATTACCGAAGAAAAAATGAAAAAGTTTTTGTGGCAGAATATCGTGTGCAGGTTTGGTATCCTCAAGGCCGTCATCACAGACAACGGGAAGCAGTTTGAAAGCAGACAATTCAACAAATTGTGCACCAACCTAGGGATAAGCCACCATGCTTCGTCCCCCGAGCACCCTCAGGCGAACGGCCAGGTCGAAGTCACCAACAGGTCCCTTTTGAAGATCCTCAAGACGAAGCTGGAGAAGGCCAAAGGCTTGTGGGCAGGAGAGCTCCACAACATCCTCTGGGCCTACAGAACGACGGAGAGAGTGTCCACTAGTTAGACGCCGTTCTCACTTACCTTCGGCACGGAGGCCATGATTCCAGTAGAGATAGGACTCCCCAGTCCCAGAACGGTGCAGTTCGACCCCATGACAAACGGCGAGGCCATGAATGTGGACTTGGACCTATTGGAGGAGAGAAGGCTACAGACGGCCGTGAGAGTGGCATCCTACCAGCAAAAGATGGGCCAATACCACAACTCCAGAGTTCGACCAAAAGAATTCGCGACCGGGGACCTTGTATTAAAGAGAGTCAACCAGTCTACCAAGGACCCCAGAGAAGGCAAGCTCGGACCCAATTGGGAAGGACCCTACCAGGTGATCAGCAATACAAGGAAGGGGACGTATAGGCTGAAGAACTCATAGGGCAAGGAGCTTCCACAACCGTGGCATGCCGAACACCTAAGGAAATACTAATCTTGAAAGGCTCCCACTTGTAACTCTCAAGAATATCAATAAAAGCGATTGTTCAGCAAATTGTTTACGTGTAACGACCTTGAATTTATCTACTTGCGTGGAATCGACATTGAATCTGCTCGGCCAAGTGCCGAGCAGAGCCAGAGGGCCTTAAGTGGCAATGGCACAGAAAGAATCTGCTCGGCCAAGTGCCGAGCAGAGCCAGAGGGCCTTAAGTGGCAATGGCACAGAAAGAATCTGCTCGGCCAAGTGCCGAGCAGAGCCAGAGGGCCTTAAGTGGCAATGGCACAGAAAGAATCTGCTCGGCCAAGTGCCGAGCAGAGCCAGAGGGCCTTAAGTGGCAATGGCACAGAAAGTATCTGCTTGGCCAAGTGCCGAGCAGAGTCAAAGGGCCTTAAGTGGCAATGGCACAGAAAGAATCTACTCGGCCAAGTGCCGAGCAAAGCTAGAGGGCCTTATTGGCCATGGCACAGGTATAGGGTCTGCTCGACCATGTGTCGATCAAACCCAGATGGCCTTGGCCGATGGCCGAACAAAAACAATGGGCCTTAATTGGCGATGCAATAGAAATTAAGTATGCCCAGCCAAAGGCCGAGCAGTCCCTCGTTAGTGCTTGCAAGCACTCTACAAGTTACTCTAAGCAAATGTTCAAAAAATGTAACAAGCACGGAGTTCAAAAGCAAAAGGCAATTTCATTAATGATAGCGGATGTACAAAGGCAAGACGCCCATTACAAAAAAAAAAAAAAAAAAAGGAGAAAAGACAGAAGCAAAGAATAACAGGAGGACCCGAGCCGCCTTCAAGCCTGAGCGTGCTCTGCAATTTATCCCTCAGCGTCAGCACGCTGAGCAGTGCCAACCTCTTCACCAACAATGGCTTCCGGCTGAATCTCGGTGGTTTGGCCCTCCCCAGCAGTACTCGCTTCGGCCCCTTCTTCAGCCACTTGGCTCGTAGCATCCTGGCCATCCACAAGCGCGATCCCGTCCAGAGGATCTAGGGTCGAGAAGTCCGACTCGAGATACTTCTTATACGCCTGCTTCCCAGCCGACTCGAAGCCCATAAGAAAGGTGGGCTCCAACAAGGCCTGGAAGTCATCCCCTTTCTTGAACTCCTCAACGGCTTCCGCCATTGCCATCTTGAGCTCCTCACTGTGGGCTGCCACAACCTTCTCCAGTTCGTGCCTTTTTGCCTCTTCGGCCGAGAAGTTCAAGAGTAGCTTGTTGGCCTGCCTGGTGAGCTTTTCATTGTCGGCCCGAACCGACTGGAGTTCCTCCAGGGCAGAATCCCTCTTGGCACGGGCAGCCGACACATCGGCCTTCAGCGACTGGACCTCCTGGATTAGGGCCGAGCTGGCTGCCTTCTCCTCCTAGAGGGCCTTCTCCGAGGTCCCTAGGCGATGGCCAAGGGCCATGACCCTGGCAAGAGACTGAAAGCCGAGTGGTTAGAACTTGTGAAATATAAGAAACGATGAGGGATGGAACACTAATTGCAGAAGCGCACCTTGAACAAGTCGTGGTTGGCGTCCCTGACTAACCGCCAGTTAGGATGCTTCACCAGCCTCGTGATGTCCGACGGCCTTATCGCCTCTGCCGCCCTCTCCCACACCACATCTGAGCTGTCGATAACATTGCTTGGGGCCGAAGTTGCTGGACCGGCACGGGCCTAGGAGTCTGCCAGAACGCCCGATCCTCGCCTCGACTGAGGACCCTCTGAATGCCCTGGTGGAGGCCTGACTACCACAGAAACTTGACCTTTCCCCTTTTGAGGGGATGCCTTCTTCGGGGCAGGAGGTGGAGGGGGGAGCTCTTCAGTAGCCTCAGCGGTCTTCTAACGCTTCGATCCCGAAGCGTCGGCGGCCGCCGCCCTCCTTCTAGCCAAGTAATTGATGTCAAAACTCATCTCGGCCGGCTCGGAGGTTGGCTTGGCGGTTGGCTTTGACGTTTGGGGACCGGGCTGAGCCGCGGTAGTGTCGGCCTGGACAACGGTAGTGGACTAGCGATCTGCAAAGAGTAACTGGAAGGGTTAGAGAACGACCAGCATAATGAAAGCAAAAAAGTACTCACTCCTCTCACATTTTGTAGCCAAGGCTTCTCTGCTCGGCTCAGGTCCCAAGAGGTATAGAGCAAGTGCTTCAACAGACACCAAGTCCTTGGCGGTCCAAAACTTGTACTCTTGGACCTTTTCTACGGCTGCCTTGTGCTCGGCAGACAGAAAAGGCTTGACCCGACCTGACACTCGTAGGACACTCAAGTCAGAACTGGCGACACATGCAACAAACACTAAACAAGAAGGGAGGAAGATTCGAGGAAAAGAACATACCCTTCTTACTCGGATGACCCCATTGCCTGGGGATCCGAGCAGAGAAGTCTGTCTCCTAGGGGCAGAACTCCCAGCCCTCTCCGCTAATGAAGAAGAACCGGTCCTTCCAGTTCTTGTGTGAAGAAGGAAGTTCCCCGACCAGATCAAGCCCTATCGACCGACCCGAGAAGTACCAATACCCCTTCCCACGCTCGGCTTGCCCGTAACAGTAAGAAAACTCCTCTAGCATCACGTCCCTCCCATGGACGATCTGCTAGAGGATCATGCAACCCACCATGATTCACCAAGCATTCGGCGAGAGCTGTTCGGGAGTGAGGCGCATCCTTTGTAAAATCTCTCTGACTGGCCGAGGGAACGGCACCCGAAGACCGCCCGCCAGTGTGCCCTCGAAGATCGCTATCTCCCCCTCCCTGGGCGAGCACGCCTGGTCCCTAGCGTTAGGAACCCTGCACCTGACCCCTTTTGGGATCTGATATACCCGCCGAAGGGTGATGACCTTCTCCCTATCGAGAGAGGACACAATCCTCTCTGCTCCATACCCAGGGCAATCTTCTTCCACCCCCTCCCCAGGTTCAACCTCAAGGCTCGGGCAGCAACCTCAACGGGTTGATCCCGTTCCTCCCCGACTCCAGAATGAGCGGCTCCGACCTCCCCTGAGTTGGGGACTCCCTGAGACCCCCCGGAGTCCCCTATAGAAGCCTCCTCCTGGGTCCGGTGCCTCTCGACTCGGTACCCATGGGAACTGGTCCCTTCTGAGTCCGAACTAACCCCCTCCGGGTTCGACATAGTCCCAAGAGGCCTACAACCCTCAATCTTGTCGAATACCGGCCTAAACAACTCACACAAATCACCAAGAATGGATTCTAAGAATTCTGCCCTGTCAACAAACCTCGAAAGGTTGGGAATCTGGCCCCTTCCCTCAAACACGGACACACAGCGGGTAATAAGCCAGTACATACAAATAGAAGGCGAAGCTTACCACGTTTTGAAGCAAACCAGCGGTGAAGCTAGGAGAATGGCACCCTTTGACTGGCTGAAAATGATAGAGACAACGGTGGGGGTGGGGGTGTAGGCGACGGCGGCGGCAAAGTGAGTTGGGTTTCTCTCTCTTTCTCTGCATATTTGATAGAAAGCAATGAGGCTGAAATTGGGGGCAACAGCCTTACAAAATTTCCCCCACGCCTTTGAAATCAACGGTCCAGATGGCCCTCAATGACAAAACATCAATGGTTGAGATGCGACATGTCTTTTCGACTTTTGACGACTAATCCCTGGCCGCCACGTGGGGGCAGTCGAAACGACGGGACAACGCCTGCCATAATTGCGCCGCCCTTGTTACAAATGTGCTCTGTGTTCCACGGTTAGACCGTCCAATGAAATTCCTCTGACCCCGAACAGAGGGCCCGATGAATTGGGGGCATTTGGTGAGGAGGATTCCTCGACCCTACTGGGAGCGACGCCCGATGCGCCCGACCGTTCCACGATCGGGTCCCCTCCTAATCGTCCTCGCCTTTCCGAGTTGAGTGGATGCTCATAGCTACTCTCTGGTCGGTTCGGCGCCCGACCAACCCCGTGGGGGCCCCCTTCTGACACCGGCCACCCTGACACACGTCAGGGGTGTGGGTACGTACTTGCAACCAACCCCCACCCCCCTGACACCGCTCTGACACACGCCATCTTGGAGTGTGGGGATGGTCCACTCGAGTGCTCTGACACTGGTCTGGTCTTCCAACTAGGAGCCGCCACGTGGAAGGACCATCTACCCCCACCGTGCAAGCATACAAGGGAAAAACTTCGGTCCCTTTGCAGGTACGCAACACTCAACCTTGAACATTTTTCCTCTCCAACGTTTGAACCCCCTAGAATCTAACTTGAACACCGGAGGGCCATTGGCTCCCATCACACCGGTGGGTTTTAGTGCAGGAGGCCACCGGCCGACTAAGAAATAGTTCATCCCGGACCTGGGGGCAAGCCAACACGAGATTGCTGCATCATCACTTATGATATAGAAAAATTGATAAAATATTGATGTTGTACTTTAGGATCCTCTTGAATATTGAACTTTATGTTATACAAGTGATAATTAAATATGTAAGAGAAGTTCAGACATATATAAACAAAGCAGCTATCTAATAAAATATATTTTCTCCTTGTTTATTGCTAAAGTACAAGCAACTTTGAACAAAGTAAGCACTTCATGCATTGATTAATTAAAGGTATTAAGTTCTCATAAAACCAAATAATATGTGGGTCCTTATATAGTTCTCATAGGCAGCCCTGCTTTTTGTGAGAGCAAGTGAATAGCCAAAAATCCCATTGAGAAAAAAAAAAATCATTGACCTTTTTCTTACTCCAAGTAAAAGTGAATCTACTTTACCATTGGCCAACAAATAATTGCTAAACTGGTCTTGGAAATATGGGAACATTTGGATTGAGGGGAAAGTGAGGGGAAGTGTATTGTTTGTTATTATTATTAGTTTTCGTTTGGGTATTTATAATAAGTTGAAGGGAAAGTGGAAAGGATCATCAAATCACTTTTGCCTCTATTATTAGGAGGAGGGAGAGTAAGAGTAGTTGTGATTATTAATTTTGCCTCTATTATTAACTTTTAAGGTTAATTATACTTTACCTCCTTATGATTTGAGCAAAAAATTAGATGACTTCTTGTGGTTTAAATGTAAATACACAACCTTTATGTGGTTTGGATTTAACTGTAAAATGAATAAAAACCGTAAAATTTAACGGCGATTGTGTCACATGGGCCTGTTCGTTATTTTATCTCTCTCAAGTGGTACATAAATAATAGGGTTTTGCCCTTTTTATGTCAAAATAAAAGGTTATACTTTGCAAGACATTTTTATAATTTCACCAAATCTCTCATGATTCCATCCACTTTACAGATAAATTCAAATTATAAGAAGATTATGTGTTTAATTTTTACTCAAACCACAAGACGATAAAGTGTAATTACTCCTAATTTTTACACCCTCTTCTATGTAAGAATAAAATATTCTTCTTTGGTTATTTATTTATTTTTTTCTCTTTACGTTTCCTCTCTTTGTTGTCCAAACAGAAGGAAAGTGACCCTTTTCCTTTCCTTCTTAGCTCACCCTTTCTTAGGAATGCTTCTGCCTTACTTAGCATCCATTTGGATAGAGGGGAGTAGGGGTGTGCATGGGTTGGGTTGGGCTGAGTTCATGCTAATTCCAAAATCAATACATTCTTGATCAGTTTCAGATTTTTAGACTAAGAATCAAATCGATCATTCAATAGAATCGAACGAAACTAACCCAACTCAGTCGAGTTAGTTTGGTTCAATTCTATGCCTTGGGGTAGTTCGGGTCCAGAACGGGTTAGATCGGGTTTGTTCCACTTTTATTGTATATAATTTAACTTCTTTATTCAAAAAGTTGGGTTAATTTGGTTTGGTTCCATGCTTCGGGATAGTTCGAGTCCATAATGGGTTGGGTCGGGTTGATTCTACTTTTATTGTATATAGTTTAACTTCTTTATTAAAAAAAATTACACAATAGGATTGGTTTGCATCCTTAATTTTTCAAAAAAATAAAAAATTATGTATAAATACAAATCAACAATAATTAAGTACAAATAACAATGATCTAATAGCATATATAAAATATATAAACTTTTATGAGATATAAAGTTCGGATCTCAATTCAGTTCTTTGGGCAGTTCAGGTTGGGTTGGTTCTCGATTTGGTTTGAGTCCAAAAATTGTGAAATCGAAAATCGGACCGAATTAATCAGGTTGACCATTTTTAAATTTAGAACCAAACCGATTCTTTGATAGACCCGAACTAAACCGACCTATAAATGCCAAATTGATTTGGTTCTTGAGTTTTTCGGTTCATTTGTGCATCCTTAAAGAGGAGGTGACATGAATAGTAAGGATAAGGAGAAGAGAATACCTTCCTCTTGTTCAGTTATTAAAGAGGGAAAGGAAAGTGATTTTTCTTCTAGGTTTGACAAAAATGACTTTTTTTTCTCATTTGGTTTGACAATAACTAATAATAAAAAGTATATAATTGCAACCCTTTTATACCTTGGCAACTTGTGTGCTGTTTTATTTATAAATTGATGAATATATTAGAATAAAAAATAAAGCATAATAAATATTTCCCTTTCTTCCCATTTCCTCTCAATTTTGGAAGGAAAAGAAAGTGCTGAAATGTGTCCCTTTACGATTCCTCTAACCACGTCTCGTGCTTTCCTTAAAAATAATCTAACTGGTTATTTGGAACTTGGGAGAGGTAGCGAAAAGAAAGGAAAATTTTTTATTTTCTATCATTTTCATGTTAGATTCTTTCTAGAAGAGAAAGAGAAGGGAAAAGAAAAGAAAAGAAAAAATAACTTACTCTCTCTTCTTTTCTTTTACTTTGTTTTCATTTTCTTTGTAAAATCAAACAAGAAATGAAAAATAATTTTTTTTTTAATTTCCCTTCTTTCCCTTTGCATTTGTTTCCCATGTTCCAAATGAGCTGTAAAGAAGGTGATTATTAATTTTTTTTTTCAAATCTTTTTACTTCCTCTCAAAAAATTAAGGATGTTAATCAGGCCAGTTCAACCTGGGTCGTGGCCCATCGGGCTTGGGCTAGACTTTGTGGGCTCTTGCCTTTTTCGAATCGAATTGGGTCGGGCCAACATGTAAAGAGGAAGGCCCAAGCCCAGCCCACGACCCTAGACAAGGGCTTGGGCTCGGGCCATGAGCTTAGGCCTAGGGCCTCGAACTTTTGCCCAATTTTTTTTTGTATCATTATGTTTTTAAAACTAATAAATTTAGTTATAATAAATTATACACTATTATTTTATGAATAAAAAATTTATTTGTAAGTTTATATATATTTAATTTCTTTAAACTTATATAAAAAAATTTTACACTTACATTTATTATTGTATATAATTAATAAGAATTACTAACTAAGGTAAATTATTTATACAATTATATTTATAAAATTAATAAACGTACTTTTGAAAAATAAATTTAAGAATAAAGAATTACGGGTTTAGGTGAAGAATGTTTAAAAAAAATTAAATTAAATTTAAAAAAAAAAGAACTGTTTTGAGAGAAGAGTTTCAAGAGATTGGGCCCGAACTCAGACGCTCAAGCTGAACTTAGGCTTAGGTTCAAGCTTAAGCTTGCAGACAAAACTTGAGTCAAACTCGGGTTTCTAGAAAGGTAGTCCAGACCCGTTCAAAAAATGCTCTACCTTAGGCTGATCTAGGACGAAGTCAGACTCAGACGGAACTTTGGCACGACGAGCACGGACGCCCCATGAGGTTTGGCCAAATTTACAACCCAACCAAAAACCCTCGTCCAAAGACCGATGACAGGTTTGGGGCCCGATCGAGCTTATGTCCAAACTCAACCATTGGTGACACGTGGCTATAATGAGCGGTTAACAGGCTACCCTGCGATTTTTCTTGAGAACATCCAAGATACAACTTGCCCACCCTTTCGTCACCACGTGGCTTGTCTCCGCCCAATTGATGTGCCAATTCCTGGTTGTTCCTCGCCCAGCAAATTCCACCTCTAAAAAACAAATTTCCCAAAAAAAAAAAAAAAATACAAACTGAAACGTCCATTCAGGAACCGCCGTTGGCGTATCGTCATTAAACCAAATCAGATGTGATCAAGCAACCTCAACCGTTCAAACTTCTGAATCCAGTGCGCCGTGACTACACGGTAAAACCATATGCCTATGGCTCAGATTGTTGGACTCTTTTTCTTTCTGATTTTTTTTGAACATTTAATATATATATGCACACAATTTGTATGCGCAGATATTGATTGGAGGAGGGCGGGAGAGAGAGAGAGAGATCGGAGGGGATGTTTTCAACTGATTGGTGGTGAAGAAGAGGCCTTCCGGACAGGCATTCTTTGAGAGGGGCAGCCATGGAAGTCCCTTTGCAAGTACAGAGACCTCTCTGTTGCAGAACAATCTTCACTGACAAAACCCAGTTCAGGATCAAACCTTTTCTTGGATTCATCCCACATGGAAGGACCACTCAATCCTTACGAGTAAATTTTTTTTTCTCCTTGATTACAGTCATGTATGTGCGTTCTAGATTCTCTGTTTCAAATTCAATGGGTGCTTTTGGGGCATGTTTGGCAGGGCTTAAAAGCCAAGCTTATTTTAAGCTTGCTATTCAAAAAGCTAAGTTTTTTTAGCTTTTTTGTTTTTATGATATTAGTTTAGATAAAAATAAATAAAAAAGTAAAAAAAAAAAGCCAAAAAAGCTAATTTTTGTTGACTTTTTTGCTTATAAGCTTATCAAAAAGCTAACTCATAAGCTGTACCAAACAGGCCCTTAGTGTTGGTTCATAAACTGTGAAATGTGAATATACCCATTTGAGAACATATCGGTGTTTATATTGGAAGTATTGTGATTTGTAGCTTGAATGTTCATTTGTGATGATAATTGATGAAGTTAATTTTTTTCTTAATTGTTTTCAAGTGATTATTCTCTTAATTTGTAGCCTGGGGAGATTCTGTTAGTACTTGTTTCAGTAATAACTGAACACTTGTCTGACTTCAATTTAAATTCATATAATTGTAAGCCCGAAAGGGTATATGATGACAATTTTTAATTTTTACGAATTTGCTTCAGTCTTCTTCATGGCAAAGAGACTTCCCAGTCGCTGACATTTCGCGTCGAACAACTGCAAGTGCAGGTTAATTACTTGAAATTAAAAGGCTCCCATTTGGAGTTAAATTTTTATTAATTTCTTAAATCAATTTTTAACATGTATGCTATGTCTAAGATAGATTTTTCAAGGAGAAGACCTAAAAAAATGTCAACTCCAAGGCCTAAAGGCTCTGCTCCAAAGGGATTTATGCCAAAAACACCAGTGGGGACGAGTATGCAGAAGCAGGATCAAAGGAATAATGGAGAGAAAGAAGGTCCGACTACTCCCACGTCGAGCGAGTATGCTGGTCCCAACACTAGAACACTTGAAATGAAAATTGATACTGATAAAGAACAGTTGGTTGGAGTTCATGGAGCAAAAAAAATTGACGAAGAAAGAGGAGATGAAGTTGATGGCGAAGTTGAGGAGGTATCATCAATAAGAAAACAAGTGGCAGCTGTAAAAATAAATCAAGTGGCTGAAAATGAAAGAATTGGTACAACTAATGAGGATGCAACAAAGTCACCAAAATTGAATACAATTGCAAAGAATGTCGGGGATGGAGTAGATAGAGCTGGTTTAGGAGGAACACCCTTGGATGCTGCTAAGAGTGAAGTTGTCAATCAAAATGAAATCTTGGACATTGATGACTCAAAGAAAACAGCAACTACAAAAACTGATGTTGCAGATGCATTGAGAAGAACAGATTTAGAAGAAAAGCACTTGGATAGTCTTAAGAGTGATGATGTCAAACATAATGTAAGCATTGAGATTGGCAAGGATAACACCGTAAATCAGTCTGTGAAATCAGAATCAGTGAAGGAAGTCAACGCATTAGTCAGTAAAGAAAAAGGGAATGAGGATTCTTTTCTGAAGCTGAAGTTGGAGATGGAAGCTAATATGCATAAACAGGTGCTGGAGAGGCTTGCCGAGGAGAACTTCTTGAAAGGGATTAAAATGTTTTATTATCCTGAGGTGGTAAAACCGGGTCAAGACATAGAAGTGTTCCTTAATAGGAGCCTCTCCACTCTACATAATGAACCTGATGTAATGATCATGGGAGCTTTCAATGACTGGCGATGGAAATCTTTTACTGCAAAGTTGAACAAGAATCATCTCAAGGGGGATTGGTGGTCTTGCCAGGTTCCTGTTCCTAAAGAAGCATACAAAATGGACTTTGTGTTCTTTAATGGAAAAGATGTCTATGACAACAATGACAGAAAAGATTTCTGTATAACTGTGGAAGGTGGAATGGATGCATTTGAATTTGAAGATTTCTTGCTTGAGGAGAAACACAGGGAACTTCAGAAGCTTGCCAACGAGAAAGCTGAAAGGGAAAGACTGGCAGAAGAACAAAGGCAAATAGAGGCAGAGAAGGCTGCAAGTGAAGCTGATAAAGCACAGGCGAGAGTAGAGGTTCAAAGGAAAAAAGAAATTTTGCAGGAGTTGATGAAAAAGGCTGTGCGGTTTGTTGATAATGTCTGGTATGTAGAGCCTAGTGAGTTCAAAGGTGGGGATGTGGTCAAATTATATTATAACAAGAGCTCAGGTCCTCTTGCTCATGCTAAGGAGCTATGGATACATGGAGGTCACAACAGTTGGAATGATGGGTTGTCTATTGTCGCAAGGCTTGTAAGCTCTGACAGAAAGGGTGGTGACTGGTGGTATGCTGATGGTATGTCTGAATATAAATTTTCTCTTTCATGTGCATGACAATACATGTACTGTTTTTAACTATTTAGTAGAAAATGAACTGTCATTTGGGTGGCATAAAAATATTAATTGAATGCAAGATGGTGCAGTTGCCTCTGATTGTTGGTGAAAAACGTTTAGTCATCTGGTCTAAAGGATTGGATTTTATGAGTTGTATAAGAAACAATCTGAAATTTATTTGACATGATAAATAAGTTTGTTAATTAATTATAACTTTTGAAAATTTTCTTTACTAATCAAGAAAATTATTTGTGAACAGTTTCTGTTTTCGTGAGTTGAAGAACAGGGACAGCACTTGTACGAATTATTTGTACTAATTTTTACATTGCTACCAAATAAAAATTTACACGTGTTTCCACTGATTCCTGACAAACAGCAATAGATATTATTGATGCGTATGGGAAAAAGGGTTGCCAAATAAGCCACCTGATTGGGGTATCTGGCATTATGGCAGCATTGATAACTATTACAATGAAATCGACTAGGTAGGAGCATTGTGGAAGCTAAGAAGCCTACGACTAAATTCTGTTTTAGTTTTTTTTCTTGTTATATTATATATTCTTCTGTTGGCAGGTTATAAATTTTGTTTATTCTTTCTTATGAAGAGCAGTTTCCATGTCCTGTTTGAGTACTAGGATATATTTGAAGTATTTTTTTTATTGGAATATATTAATCGGTTAATCTAAGTCTTCAACTTGATTTATTCACATGGAGTCTCTCTATGTTGGC